>CM066732.1:65733186-66125686 GCA_033961575.1 Aselliscus stoliczkanus | reverse complement strand
AAAATGGTGGAGAAATCAAATAAATATGGATTAATTATGTAGCTTACCACATTAAATGAGGAATATCATTTCCGTTAACAATTTTTTCACATTCAGTAAAATGTGAGAATGCAAGGTTAAAAGCAACAGGTGAGAATTAGAACATTAAAAAATAGAAGGGCCAGCCGAGTGGCGTGGTGGTTGGGCCCTGGCTTGGGAGTCCAGCTGTCCTGGTTTGGGTCCCACATGTGAGGGCCCGTGACACTGCCCTCAAAAAAAACAAACAAACAAAAAGCACAAAAAAAACCCTTTCCTCTGGGCTGACCCAGTGGCGCAGTGGTTAAAAGCTGGCTTGGGACGCCTGCGGCCCCGGTTCAGGTCCCACATATGAGGACCAGTGACACTGCCCTAAAAAAAAAAAAAAAAAAAAAAAAAAAAGGGATGGCCGAGTGGCTCAGTTGGTTAAGAGTTGGCTTAGAGTGCGTGCCCTGAGCAACAGGGCCACTGGTTCAATTTCCATATGGGCTGTGCCTTAGCTGAACTGTCACTGAGTTGCCAGCAGGAGGCAGGATGGCTCAGCTGGTGTAACAACAAGATTGCCTGTTCAATGGTGGGCTATGCCCGCCCGTAACTAAGACTGAACACAGCACCTTGGGCTGAGCTGCTGCCCAGATGGCTCAGAGCATGTGCTCTTAACAACAAGTAGAGTGAGCGCTCTTAAGAACAAGGCTGCTGGTTTGACTCCCGCATGGGATGGCAGCTATGCCCATCTGCAACACAACACCTTGAACACAACACCTTGAGTTTAGAGGCCACGCGCTGCCGAAGGGAAGCCAGATGGTGACTGGCTCCCTCCACAACGAAGATTGAAGAACAACAACTTGGCTGGTCCCCTCCCCCAATTCCCCAACACTGTTCTCCTCCCCCAATTCCCTAATAAAATCTTAAAAAAAAAAAAAAAAGAAAGAAAATAAATGTAACTCCTGGTTAGCTTTTATTATATAGCAATGATAGAAATAAAATGAAAACAATTCCATTAATTAAGAGAAAGAGAAAATTATAATGGAAAAAACAGGAATATCATCAAATTTTGAAACCTCAAGACCAGAAATAAATGTTTGGAAAACAGTTGATTTTCAGAAAATCAAAACAACACTTTGCACAAACATGTCCTTTATCAGATTTTAAATAAACATCAGCACAGAGAAATAAGATAAAAGGAACGTCATCTGGATAGGAAAGGAGGATTGTGAAAGTGAGGATGGGTCAATTGAATAGTAAACATTTAATATGGAAAACCACCTAAAGGGGAGAATAAAGGAGTTAAATAAACACACAGCTGAAAGAAATAGGGATTTAATAAACAATGTAACAGGACACAAATGCATTGAATACTGTTTGTGTGGTCCAAAGACAAGATATCTAGATATCTAGATATAGATATATAGATGACATAGATATAATGCATTATTTGTTATAACTGATTTACAATGATCTGTCTCAGTAATTCAATGAGTAGCAGCAATATGCAAAAAACTATTCCTTTGGTATATTTAAATGTGGCATAGCAAAGTAAAAACACTGAGATCTGTAATTATATAAAATGTAGTCCAGCCACATAGACATGAGTCGAGGGGGGATGATGGCACAGCAAACATAACAGGCAAAAACAAAAACAAAAACGAAAAACACAAGAGGATGTGGCAAAGAAAATATTAATTAGGCACATGTAAGCTTGGCGAGAAAGACAAGATAACACTTCAAGAGTCTGCAATTTTGAATCTCAGCCACTAAGTAATGGCTAAAATCTTCCATTGAAATTCTGCCCTGCACCACTTTCTTCATCGCAAGCAAAGCCATTCATCAGTGCTTTCATGCTGGTTCAATTAAATCCTATAGTGCTCCCAGGCAATGTAGCATCAGCTCCAGTGAAGAATTTCAATTCTGTAAACAGGCCTGTAAATATGCTACTGTGGATAAATTGGCCATCAGGGTGATGGAGGGTAGCAAACGAAAATGTGTGATTACAGCTAGTTTTAGTGTGCTAGAAAGCTGCTGAGCCATTACTGTGAGCAAGAACAATGCTTTTTTTCTTCACTGCTTATCTAGCAGTTTTGCTCTTTCCATATTAGCTATCTCCAGGCAAATGCTCTTTGTCTGATTGATATTTCTCTAGTTACTTTCACAATAACCCTGACCTAGATTTTTTTTTAGAGCTAAAATCCAACTTACCCCTCAAACCCACTTTTCATTGTATACCATTTTCATTATACTTCATCCTTCTAGGCCCTTCATTCTTGGGGTTGCAGGAATATAGGCTGGTTTTCTGTTTTTGTTTCCAACCTTCAGATTAGCTACAAAATGAAGGACTCTCACCTATCTTCATTTTTTACTTTTTCTATGTTTATTCCCTTGTTTTTATATAATATTTGCACAACCAACCCTACACTGTAGAGAGAAAAGCATGATTTAAAGTTTTTAGCTAAAATACTAAAATTAGGACAGAGGTCACACTTGTCTTCAAGGCAAATATCTTCTTAAAAATAGTAACATTGTTTTACAAGAAAAGAAGTTTTATATTATTCTATCAAAAGCTCTTTATTATACTGGTGATCTCAAAAAGTTGTAGAGGTAAAAACTTTGGTATTACTAGAGGGTGGGTAAAAAACTTTGTGCACAGAAATTTCTCTTACTTCTATATATTTATATTCCAACACCATGGAATTTGTTCTGCCAAAAGAGACAGACAGATGAAGGATTTTCTATGTTCAAATAAATAAATAAGCCTCTGGGTTTAAGAGTTTGCAAATAGCAAAACTCCACTAAAGGCTACTATGTCATTGTTTTGACATCGCTAATCACAATATCCTGAACTTTAGATTTTCTCTTTCACAGATTTTTTCCCCCAATACAGAATTCATGTGGAAGTGTATTTTGTGTTGAACATTGTATGTAAAATCTGTAAACCAGAAGATCTTTATAAACTTCTATAGCCACATACCATTCAGCAGCCTCTCTTGTTCCTGCTTTATTTAATATCAGAATCACAACCCTACTCACCTAAAAACTTGTGTGCCTCCACTGCCTTGTTCTTTCACTGTTTTCCAAGAGTTGGGTGGAGAAGAATCAACTCCACTGATCCATCTGGCTTCAAAGTAAATATAGTTGGACAGAATTGGGTTAACATTATCCTTTAACCTAAAATTAGTCTTTTTAATTGTATGTTTCAGTTTTGAAAAAAGTATGATAGAAGTGTGTTTGAGTCACAGATTGATTTCTCAGAGGGTCATTTGAAACAGCTGAAAAATACATGGATATTTCCCTTTTAAACAGAAGTAAGCAGGGAAATGTTTTAAAGCAGAACAGCTCTTGAAAGAGATGAAGTAATTTTGAGGGTATTAAATGGTAACAGACTGAGATACGTTCCCCTTTTTTCTGACAGTTAATCAGTGTCTAGGATTTTAATATACTTCCTAGAGTTGTGTGTCTTTTATACAGAGTGGAAGTAAATGTGTTTTCATCCTTCATACAGAATGAAAGTAACTATATCCTAATTGAAAAATATATCTGAGTCAGGTTCATATCGGACTTTTTCACAAGTCCAAGATTAGTGATTTTAAAATAAATCTTATTAAATTTTTATCAGAAAAGCTTCTGCACAGCAAGAGAAACTATCAACAAAACAGAGACAGACAACCGAATAGGAGATATTTGCAAACAATGCCTCCGATAAGGTGCTAATGTCTAAAATATATAAGGAACCCAAACAACTCAACAATAAAGAGACAATCCAATTAAAAACTGGGCAGAGGACCTGAACAAAAACTTTTCCTATGAAGACAAATGGCTAACAAATACATGAAAACATGCTCAACTTCACTAGCTATTAGGGAAATGCAAATCAAAACCACAATGAGATATCACCTCATACCTGTTAGAATGGCTGTTATCAACAAGACAAGTAATAACAAGTCTTGGAGAGGCTGTGGAGAAAAAGGAACCTTCATACACTGTTGGTGGGAATGTAGATTGCTACAGCTGCTATCAAAGGCACTGTGGAGGTTCCTCAAAAAATTAAGAATAGAATTACCATATGACCCAGCTATCCCTTTCCTGGGTATATACCCCAAAAATCTGAAAACATTTATCTGTAAATATATATGTGCTCTGATGTTCACTGCAGCTTTATTTATGGTGGCCAAGACATGGAAACAACCAAAGTGTCCTTTGATTAGATATAGAAGATGTGGTATATATACACAATAGAATACTATTCTGCCATAAGAAAACATGCAATAGTGCCATTTGTGACAAGATGGATAGATCCTGAGATTATTATGCTAAGTGAAATAAGGCAGAGAGAAAAAGTCAAGAACCATATGATTTCACTGATATGTGGGATATAAAACTGAAAGCAACAAAGGAACAAGACAAACAAAGAAACAAAAGCTCATAGACATAGACAACAGTTTAGTGCTTCCCAGAGGATAAGAGCAGGTGACAGACGAGGGTAAAGGGGGTCAACTACTAGGGGTGCCAAAGTAAAGAATACAATGGACACTTTGGTCAACGTTTCTTAAGCAGTAGTTTGCCATAATCAAAAGTGTCTGGGAATGGCTGAGTGGCACAGTGGTTAAGCGCTGGCTTGGGAAGCCAGTGGCCCCGGTTCGGGTCCCACATGTGAGGGCCAGTGACACTGCCCTCAAAAAAAAAAAAGTGTCTGGGAATGGCCAAGTGGCTCGTTGGTTAAGAGTTGGCTTGGAATGCCAGCTCTGAGCAGCAGGGCCCGGGCTCGGATCCCACATGAGGGCCAGTGACGCTAAGATGGTAAACAACAGCTTGACCTGGAGCTGGGCTGCCATGAGCCGCCAGAGACAGCGGAGGCTGCAGCGGGGCTGCAGTGAGCTACAGTGAGTGGCTGGCAGCCAGCATGAGCTGCCATGAGTGGCCGTCCAATGACTGGCGACTGACTGCTTCATCCGGGAAGAGCGCAATGACAATACCAACATAGGCCAGTGAAGCAACGTTCTCCACAACTAGACTGAAGAACAAAAGGACACTTGTCTGTTTCCCCTCTCCAATTCCCCAACGCTGTTCTCCGCCCCCAATTCCCCAAAATAATCTTAAAAAAAAAAAAGTGTCTGGACTTTGATGGTAACTACTTTGAGCACCTCTTGTAATTGCAGAAGTCTAAGGTGACTTGTATGCATCTTTTGTTATTGGTCTATATTGAGTATTACAATTGTAATACAGTTTTCCTTTCTTAAAGTGTGTATACATTTTTTGGCACCCTCTGTATATGGTGATGGAAGGAGATCTGACTCTGGGTGGTGAACACACAATGTGATATATAGATGATGTATTATAGAATTGTATACTTGAAATCTATGTAACCATTGTCACCCCAATAAATTTAACTTAAAAAAAGAACCTTCCATGAGCATTCCAAAATTATACTTTACTTTCTTATAAGCACTCACATAATTCTTAGAGGTAATTAGCCAAGCGAGCTCATAATATTGTCATACAGTCTAGGGCAATGGCGACGTGATTGGGCTTAGATTTGGCAGATATGGATTGAAATCATAGCTTTGCTACTTACAGGCTATAAAGACGGCAATTTAATATTAATAAAAGTTTGTTTAAAACAGATTAGTATTCTTTCTAAACCTTGGTTATTTACTAATCTCCTAACCTTGTTATTTCATTTATAAAATTAGGGATAATGGTAATACATAACACATTGGGTTTTGGGAAGCTTAAGTAACACAGTACAGGAAAAAAATCTTAGTAGAGCAAACGTGCAAATATTAAATATCACCAGTACTCCTACTACTAACAATAATAATAACAAACCATATCTATAATCCTTGTTTTACCTTGCAATGTCTTTTAGAGTAAAGGGTTTCTTTCTCTCCTTTTGTGATATACTGCCATCTCTATGAAGTGACATACATTTTTTTTAAGAAAGTAGAAAATTCCAAAATTCTAAAGTGAATTCAGTTGCACCAAATCTCATGTGGCTGCAAATGTTTGTTGTCTTTAAGTGGATTTAAATACTCCAAAGATGAGGCAGACACTTTTCTCGTGACCTGAAATGATGACTTGTGCACTGCCAGTAAGAGGCAGCATCAGTGGCTTGCCATTCCTAAAATCCCTGAAAAAAGTATTTAAAACACCCCAGGTTTATATTTCCCATGGTTAAATGAATCAGTCTGGAATAAGAGGAGTGTGGTGTGTCTGCTGGAGGGAGACAACTTCCACTTGACCTTTAACACATCTGTAGGGAAGGAGGTACAGAGGCAGTAAACAACGAAAGGCTTCTAATAGCATGTTTGCTTCCTCCGATTTCAGCAGTCTAACCATGAGTATGTTAATATATCTGGCTTATAAGTGCTAGTAAAGTATTTGTTAAATAAATAAATGTCCTCCATTATGAAGGAGCAGGAAATGGTAGCGAAAGTGCCCTAAACACAGTGTGTCACAATTATTTAGGATGAATGATCTAGAGCTAAGGTTTGTGTCTATTGCAGATTTGCTAACTTACTGTTAACACACATCTGGTAAAACACAAGGGGACATGAGACAGTTATACAAATATTTGCCCCCAAATTGTCAACTGTATTTTATTATTTTTAGAACTATTCAATATCCTGCTTCATTTTGCCCCTGGTTATAGTAAAATAGTTAGCAAAAACTGGAGGTTTACTGCAGAAGGAATCATAAGGAAGGGAGAAGGGAGATTTTACTTCTAGCCAAGCCACAGTTAAAATACAATAGCAGTGTATTATTGTTTAGGTGTAAAGAACAGAATTGTAGAAGTGCCTCAAGGTGCACCATCTATCAACTGTAAGTTTCACTGTGGCACAATATTTTGAACAGTGTAGCTACTCAAAACATACTATTTGGATTGAGTTAAAACTCTAAAGTGAACTTGCTTTAATTTTTCTGGCCTGAAAGCCCTTGCTTGAGTCTATACAACTACTATCAGAGAAAGGAAGATCTTGGTATATATGGTGATCTTAAAGTGGAAAGCAGTTTTACCATTTGTTAAAATATGTTTATATTTCTTGGTACTAATAAAAGCTTTCTAGTCAAAAGTCTTCATATGAACTATCAGCAGAGTAGCTTATAGGACTGCCTTACTCTTATCCCTGTATCATATACTCAACCCCTATACAAAAAGTAAGGGGAAAAAAAGAAAGGAAGGAAGGAAGGAAAGGAAGCCTCCTATAAAGCTAGGCTCAAGTTTTCTATCACTACCTAATTTATATCTCTCTCTCTCTGACATCACTATCTTGACAGAATTAAGGACTGAAAGGTTTTCATAATTTTACTTGCCTTTGGCATACATGGAAACTATAGCAAAAAAAAAAGACAGTTGATTTAAAACAGGAACACTTGTGCATAACTCAAAGGAACTCAAGCAAAAAGAATGTAATTTCATGGTAAAATCAAGGCTATTGATCTACAAACCCTTACAAAGAAAAGATAACTCAGGTGGGATGGGATTTTCTTTGTACCAGAAAGAACACCCAATTCACCCAATTGTAACTTCTTGACATTTTGCTAGAGTATGGATTAAATGATCAAACCTACATGATTTACTATGCACCCAACCTGAATTTGGAGTTTCCTTCAAATTGTTATTTAGCATAGCTTATGATATCATAGGCTGGAAATCTGTGGTCCTGGCTTGCAGCACCCTCCTTGTTAGAAAGTCAAACATTGCTTTTACTCGTCATTACATTTTCCTAATGTTGAATAAAACTTCAAATGTTATTAACTTTTATTAATAACAATTTTACTGGGCATTAGTCTGGAAATAATTAGAATTTAAAAGGAAAAGACACTGCCTACTCTTTCAGTTAAAAACTCAAAAGTTTAAGATTAAAAGTTCATGTGATTATTCAAAAAAAAATAAAGAAAAAAAAGAAAACAGAGATTTCCTATATACCACCTGCCTCCTCCACTATTAACATCCCTCACCAGAGGAGTGTATTTGTTATGACTGACGAATCTACACTGAAATATCAAAATAATCCAAAGTTCATACTTGTAGTTTGAATTATGGTTTACTCTTGAAACATTCCATCAGTTTGGGCAAATGCATAATGACATATCCATTATTATAATGCCATGCAGAGTATTTTCACTGCCCTAAAATTACTCTGTGCTTCACCTATTCATCCCTCCTCCTAGCCCTGGGCCCAACCACAAGCAAGCAATGATCTTAGTATCTCTCTAGCTTTGCCTTTTCCAGAATGTCATTTAGTTGGAGTTCATATACTAGGTATATTTCATACTGACTTCTTCACTTAGTAATATGCATTTCAGGTTACTCCATATTGTTTCATGGCTTGACTGACATGTTTTTTAGCACTGAATAATATTCCAATGTTTGGATATACTATAGTTTATCTATTAACCTACTAAAGGACATCTTGACTGATTTCAAGTTTTGGCAACTTTTGTCAATACAGCTACTATAAACATCCATGTGCAGGCTCTTGTGTGGACATAAGTTTTTAACTCCTTTGGGTAAATACCAAGGAGCATGGTTGTTGGATCTTATGGCAACAGTATGTCCGGCTTTGTAAGAAACCATTAAAATGTCTTCCAAAATGGCTGTACCATTTTGCATTCCGACCAGCAGTAAATGAGTTCTGGTTTCTTCACATCCTTGTCAGCATTTGTTGTCAGTGTTTCAGGATTGGGCCATTTTAAACCGGTGTACAGTGGTATCTCACGGTTTAAATTTGCACATGCCTGAGGACATATGATGTGGAGTATCTGTTCATGTGCTTATTTGGCATCTGTATATCTTCTGTAACATTCATTCTTCATTTAAACAACAACAACAACAACAAATGGAATAGAAAGGAACATTCTTAATCCACTATGTTGTATCTATGGAATCATACAGCAAATATAAAGCCAAAGGTAAATTTTAAAATCAGACCAAAATTTCAAGAACAGAACTAAGATGCTTGCTGTGTTAGGTTATCAAGCCTGTGGGGTTTCTAAGCCATTTGACCCTCTTCTTCCCTTTTGGTCAGCACCCTTCCATTTTCAGACTTAAACAAAACACCAAACTGCATTAGACATGGGGTCTGGCTCCCAGAGTATCCACCAGATAACATAAATCAGACGTTCAGTTATTAATGGACCTTGGCCAGTGAGAAGTGAGGGACAGGAGAGGACTGGATAAATCCTCCCCCCCTTCTCTTTTCTGGAGAAGATTCTGACACGCAATTCCTCCGACCCTAGAACAGCCCACATTCCACGCTAACACACTTAATGAGCAATCACCTCTTTGTGGCTCCCGCAACACATGGTGTTTACTGTATCTTGTTGTTTTGCATCTTCCCTTGCTTCACTTCCATTCATTTGCCACTCTTACCGTTGTGAGCTTTCACCTCACAAAGGAGTACCATCTCAAGTTTTATTTTTGAAGGGCCTGAGCTAAAGTACTTGTTCTCTCCACTTTTATTTAACATCATATTGGAGGCCATAGTAAGCACACTAAGAATAGAAAAATATATAAAGATTGGATTGCTTAAAAAGCTGTCATAATTTTCAGAAAAGATGACTACCTATGTACATAATACAAAAGAACTAAAGGACATATCATTTGAATAAACAGAAGAGTTTAACAAGGTTATCTGTTAAAAGATCAATATTTAAAATTCTGTTATGATTCTCCATTCCAGTAAAGAAAGATTAGAATATGTGAATCTAAATATATAGTTTATAATAACAATAAAATTATACTTTCTTGGAATAAATCTGATAAATTTTATTAATAGAAAAATTATAAAATTGTATTGAATGACCTCAATAAAATCTAAATAAATGAAGAGATACAGCATGTTTATGGAAAAAGGGATACAAAATCATACATATTTGTCTATCTCGGCTATAGATTCAATACAATTCCTATCAAAATGCCAACATGTTTTCTTCAAAATTGACTAGATGATTCTCAGTTTACTATGGAAATACAAGGGTATTGAAGAAAAATTAAAATGTGAAGGATAGCACCCTATAATACCAAGATTTGCTAAAAAGTTATGATAAGAAAGATAGTCTACTGGACCAAGAAAAAGAATCCAGAATTAGGTCCATACATTTATAGAAAATTTACTATTCAGTAAATGGTAAAGGAAAATTGGCAATTCATAATTTGAAAAATGAAATTAGATTCTACTCATATCACATACAAAATTTAATTCCTGACTGCATACTTTAAAAATGAAGATAAACTTACGAAAACATTGAAAGAAATATGAAGAATATGTTTACAACCAAGAAATAGAAAAATATTTCTTAAAGAAAATGAAGTGAAAACAATAGAGAAGATGACTGATAAATCCAAACACACTTAACTTTATTTTATTGGGTTGTCGGAAAAGTCATGGCACATTTTTGCAATGAAAAACAGAAAAAATACATCATGACTGTTCCAAGAACCCAACAGTTCATCAAGAAGACCATAAAGAGATTGAAAAGATAAGCCACACACAAGCAGAAGATAAAGACAATACATAAAATAGATAAAAGTCTTGTATTTAGAAAAAGTCTAAATCCAAAGGCAAAATACAACCAACAGCTTTGAATACTGGCAAAAGAGGGTGTAATTTACCAGAAGAAGAGAAATGAATTGCCAAAAGCACTTGAAGAGATGTAAAAAGCTCCTCAGAGAAATTCACATTAAACTTCCAATTAAATATGATTTCAAAGTTATGAAATTGTCTTGTCTGAAAGTTTAAAAAGTTAAGAAATTATGGTGAATATTTGGGAGTGTGAACTGTTATACATTGCTGGAGGAAGTATACATCAAAATCTTCCTGGAAAAAGATTTAGCATTATCTGGTCAAGCTGAACCGATCTATTCACTACAGTTCTAGTCCTAGGTATTTTCCCTAGATAGATTCTTGCACTTTGTATGCCAGGAAATCTGTGCAATATGTGATATCCCCTAAAGCTTACACACTAGGGCAAGGACTTCTTTTTACCCAAGTTTAAAGGCAGGAGTACGTCGCATCATCATGAACCTCATTTTGATCTCATTTTGATCATTTATACCAATTCTGGTAAGTTGACCAATCTCTGTATTAATAACCAATCTATCCTTTTTCCAGACCTGCGGGTTTTTTCTTAAGAGCTAAAATCCTGTGGCTAGGTCCAATTAGGATTTGTATCCTAATATCTGTGGACAGGTCTTTCTTACATTGAGATTATTAAACATCATTGGTGTTGGGATTTCCATAGCTTTTGTCCTTCAACCTATAAAGATGCCCATAGAACTTTCTTGAAATTTTATCAATTATAACGACTGCTCACCAAATGTTATCTGTCTCCATATTCTCTATGTAGTATTCTACTTTTCAGATGGAAAAGATCCAAACACTCTATGTATAGCGTTCTACTTTTCAGAACCAGGATCCAAACAATTCCAGTGATTCCATTTACAGATTTCATTCTGTCTTAGTTGGCCACATCCTACTATGGGTATTCAAAATATGCAGGTTTGCCTAATAAATGGAACATATTTGATCTAATAGCACACATCCATCTAAAGATGAAATATTTACCTTCCACATAGATACTTCATACTTGCATAAACAATGAATTTGTTTTTGGTTTATTCAAACTACATTTTGTTATAAGACTCCTCAGGGGCATAATTGTGGTAATATTGTGGGCAAAATATGGTAATATTTTATCAGTATAGTAATTCTTGTTGTCTTCTCAAAGTGCAAAACATAATGGTGGATTTGTTAAATATTTATATTACATATTTTCAGACAGATGGTTCAGGTGTAAAAGGATTTGTTCCAGAAGTGATTCTTCCTTTCTTGTTCTCTTGGTTGATTGGCATGTGATTAGATTGGATGAAATATGAAACTATGGATTTGCTAGAGCACTGATATGTGTGTGTGTGTGTGTGTGTGTGTGTGTGTGTGTGTATCTAAGGTTGTCAGTAAGAGAGAGACAGAGAGAGAGAATGTTTGCAAATCAGAATCTATCATAAAGATTTATTGTGATTATGTGTGAGTTAAGTCCAAAATGAAAAACAATGCATAGTTAGCATTTCTATGACCTTATGATTGGAGTCTATGCTTTTTATGCTTTTAATTTATATAGTCCATTCTTATATTTTAATATACCTCTTAAAATGATGATGAATAAAAATGCTTTTTCTAACTTAATCATAACTTTTCATGGTTCATTAAATCTAAAATGACATATACCAATATGCCTCTGAACCTTATAATAGTAATTTATTTTGGTATCTCTTATAATGCCATAAAATAATTAGTTTTTAATATTTCTTTTCTAATAAATACAAATAATCACTGATATAATTAAAATTATATCTAAATGTTTTAAACAATATATATTAATTAACATGTAGTAAAAAGTTAAAAAATGGCCAAATTGCACAAGCTGCAATAGTTATTTCACAGAAATTTTATGTGTCTTCAGTAGAAAATAAGAATTAACCTTCCAGGGAAAAGTGAGTGTCACTGTTATTATAGTTTCACACTTGAATTCTAATGATCCATCATTGTTGGGCTTACAAAGAAAAAGTAAGTACAATGTATACTTTAAGCAGGAATTATAAAGGTAACACTGAGATTCTGAGATTCTGCAATTAAAAGTGTGTACAATTTAGATTTCACTTCATAGCCAGAGTAATTATGTTAATAAGCATAGCTCATACACAGTGAACTCATTTCAAATTCTAATCATTTAATAATAAAGGCTAATAATAAGCAACATTCATTCAGAGTGTACTATGTCACAGAAACAGTGCTAAGTGCATATTCTCATAATTGTCATAATAATCTTAATTTTACAGTTGGAATTGTTTTGAATTTTAGGCAACTAAACCTCTGAAAGTTTTAATAAATTGCTCAAGGTGAAAGGGAAAGTGGAAGGCAGAACCAGTATCCAAACAAAGGTCTATATATTCCAAAACATTTGCTTTTTCAATAGCTACATGAAACTAATTTTTAATATGTTTCTGATTTCAATGATTATTCCTGTATCGGCTAGAGTTCGTTCAGGGAAGCAGAAGTAAAGGTGATATGGAATAAGAAATGTATTATAGGAATCATACTTTGCACAATAATGGGAACAGCTGGGGAAATAGCTCTGAAGGGGGTAGTGATAAAATTCACGTCACCAACCAGAGGCCATGAAAGAGTCTACTGAACTCTGTTGCCTCTGTCCTTGTGGTGGGCCTGAAGACCTCATAGGTCAGAAAGACAAGCAATTGAGAAAAAGAAATATAAGTGCAAAGTGAAGAGAAATATGGGTAAGCTTGATCCCACAGGACAAATGAAACCCATGAGGACAATCTGACCTCATAAGGATAACCTGGAATCCAGGTCTACCGGTGCGGTCTACCAGTGCTTTGAACTTTACCAATGAGACTGAATAGAAATCTGTGACCTTCAACATAGATGCACACATGCCTGGCCTGAGTTTCCGAAAAAGTAAAAGGTAAGATCTAGCAGGGGCTGGAGGAACTGAAGTTAAGCTGCTGCCATCCTTCAACAGCTGTCCATCCATCACACGAACCACAACATTCATGTACTGTGATGCCTGGGACTCTGCACTGACTTGTGAGCGTAATCGTTGTTGCTTCATTTCTGCCTTTCAAATCTCATGCAGATTTCCCTTGTGATCAAGCACCCTATGAAGGAGAGAATTCTGGGAAACACGTTTTCAGCTTATGAAAGGTAACATAGTAAAAAGCCATTGCACAGCACACAATATTTTAGATCTAAATTTTGGAAATAGGCAAAGCAATTGGAAAGTTTATAATATTTATGAAGTCTGTATATATTAATATGATTCTAGGGTAAAGTTACCATGGTATTTTTCAAGGTACCTACACCAGATTTTAACATATCACAAGACTTCTACTTAACGAGGAAGAGTATGTAGTTTAATGATCCTCCACAAAAATATAACTAGATTCTGACTATATTCCTACCTTTAATTAAATTTTGAGGTTCACTAGAAAATAAAGAAATCTCCAAGAACATAAAAACAGAAACAAACAAACAACATCAAGTTGAAACTGGAGCAGAGAGCTGTGAATCGTTGGCCCATACAAAGCGGATGTATTTCCAAGACACACAACAATATATAATCCTTACAGAACTTAACTGTGCAGCAAAGTCAGAAAGCCCATCCTGAGAATTCCACATGCTTGATCTTTCATGGCAAGAGAAATTGCTTCCATGATAGGAATATCTCTGGGAACAGGCAAAATCCACTATAAATGCTCTCTGGTGGAAAAATATCCCAACATAGGTCTTGGTAACATGAGAATCATTTAAGAAAAATATAACAAAAAGTCTTGTTAAAAGAAACCAAGCCACTATGAAATGTGAATGAAAGCAAAAACAAGTACGCATATTAAATAAATTCAGATCTCAGATACTGACATTATTAATTATAAAATATAAATAATGTATAGAAAGTGTGAAGAAATAAATATGGAGTAAATATGAAGTAAAAAAAAAGAGCAATGAAAAAGTAGCTACTTTAAGAAAAAACTAAGTAGAGCTTCTGAAAATGAAAACTACAATTGCAGAAAATAAAATCTCCTTGGATAGGTTAAACAACAGACTAAAGTCAGCTACTGAATCAATAATAAACAGAAAAATATATATGCAGAAATTACTCAAATGTCATGCAATGAGACAAAAAGATGGAAACCTGAAAGAAAGATTACGAGACATGGAGGATATAATGAGCTCTAACATATACTGAATTTGAGTTCCAGGAAAAGAGAATACTGAAATTAGAACAGTAATATCTGTGGACATAAAAGATGAGGATTTTCCCAACCCAATGAAAGTGCAGGATTTCTACAATCATATATAGAGAAAGAAGAGGTTACAGCAACCAGGATTATTAAAAAGAGAAAGTAAAAAACAATGATATAGGGCTGGCCAAGTGGCTCAGTTGGTTAAGAGCTCACTCAAGATGTGAGCTGAGCTCTGAGTAACAGCAGTTGGATGCCCAGCCTGAGCGGAGCTGATGCTGAGCTACCAACAGGTGGCAGGATGGCTCAGCTTAAGAAAAAAAAAAAAAGCTGATACAGAGAGAGAGCCCCAAGACTGTGATACAGGAGCACTTAGGGACTCAGGACACCGCATCCGATACTGGTTAGGTCTGCAATCTCCAAGTGGCTGCGTGTGAGCTGGGGGTGGGAGGAGAGCCTTAGTGTTGGGCAGGACACTGCCTCCTCTGCATCCCATGAGGTATTTTTTCACTCAACGTTTTATTTCTGAGACTTATCTGTTGTTGGCTATAGCTGTAGTTCATGTATTTTTATTTTTTATAATGTCTCCCACTGTGAATATACCCCAGTGGATACAGTCGTTATCTTCTTTATGGAAATTAGTTTTGATTTTTTTTTCTTTTTTCTCTTATAAACAATGATATGAAGGCTCTTATGTAGATCTTCTGATTCACATGGCTGGGTTTTTCTAGAGTAGATATCTAAAAGTGGTACTACTGGCTGGGTCTTAGGACAAAAGCCTGTTCAAATTTTTTATGTAATTTCAAACTATCTTCTGAAGTTGGAGGATCTATAGACATCAAATTTTCTAATTCAGTCTGTAAATACTACTGGTATTTTCTACAGATATGTCATTAGCTGTAGTTAAGAATTAAATTTCCAAAACCTCAACTTTGATTTTAGATAAAATAGGTTTGGATCTTATAGACTGTTATATTTTTATAACTTTCAATTATTTTATAATATCTTGAAAAAATTATAAAACTTTGAAAATGACATTTTTATCAATAATATAGTTTTGTCTCAAAAAATAGCTTGTGATCACAGATATTGGTATAAATCAAAGCAGTCCATTGTATGTATAAATAAAATCCCTAACAACTAGATAGAAGATAATATCAACAGATATTGTTTATGGGTAATTTGGGATATATATATATATATATATATATATATATATATATATATATATATAATTTGACTAGAGCCACATGACAATGGGTTTCAGGGATGGGAATTTAAAGTATGCTCATATTTAAGGTGCTTATACTAGGCAGAGAAGTAAAGCGACTACAGTTAAGTGGTAAAGAAGATTTTGGAATAGGTATAGAAGTTTCTTCCTGTGGAAAGAGGTTTTACTTTAGTCTGGTGAAATTTCAATGTCTTAGTAATTCAGGCATTTACTGGTATGGCTTGTAGGATGTTTTCATTAAAATGCTTATGTAACTGACAGGAGAAACAGTGAAGTGAACATGAAATTTTTATTTTCCAGGAAAAGCTACCAACTGTGCTCCCTTGAAGCCCTATTGCTTTTTCTGTAGCATATTCCCTTAATGATATCCAAGCGTCATCTATAACTTTCCAAGTAATTTCCATTAAAATTGTCACCTGTCCTATGTAAACCTCCTGTCTGTTTCATTAGTGTGACCTAGACTAGTATTTCAGATTCTTAGCGTGGGAAAGAGGAACTCGTCTGTTCTTATTCCCCTGTCTCTTTTCCTCTGTCACTCCTTGATATAGATTACTGACAACAGCACGTGAGCAAACTTCTCTATATTAAATGACTCCATGTCACAGGACACAGGTTTCCTTTCAGTTGTTGCCACTCTGTTTATAGTACTGCCTCCTGGGTCAACATGACCTGTATGGGTTTTTTTGTTGTTTGTTTAGAGGGTATGGGAGTTCCTCTCTCTGTTCAATCCCCTTGAGGGAAATCTCGCTAAGGCATGGCTCTTTCTTTCCCTGCCCTCATCTACCGCCGCAGTGGAGGTCCCCCAGACAGCTCTGTGCTGCTATGGTTCCTCCCAATAAACAATGATATTGGGAAATGAGCCATAGAATCAGCAATGCTGCTTAAAGTTAAAAGTGCCAGAATGACTCCACACCATGGGAACTTCGTTTTCCTTACTCTGCTAGAGACTGGGGTGGGGTTGTCCACTGACACTCTCCATCTCAATTCTGCATCTCTTTCCTGTCTCTACCACCAGCATTGTCTTTTGTTGCTGCTTTTGTTCACTCACTCATTAACATTCAAGCAAAAGAAAATCAGTCTTTCCTAACAATCCGATGTTCTGTCCCTCCCTCACCCATCCAAAGAGAGAAAGGAATAGTTGCCCAAAACATGCCATCTTCCTCCACAACCTCATCTATCTCTCTTTATCAGTCAACTTGGGACAACAGGGCATTCCATAGGTCCCTTGGAGGGTTTAATAATATAATTCTCAAAATAAAATAGTTTCGACAGTAAATATGGTCTTATTCTTTAAATATTTAGAGCACAAAAGTATCTCTTGATTAGTACCTCTCAGAAACCTATTAAAATTATGTCATTAAATATGCAGAATCAATTATTTAGATATTTCACACATAATACAAGGTCTCAAGATTATGTATGGACACAAACATAAAATTGTTATTCCTACAATTTATGTTAAAACTTCTTCATTTTCATAGTCACAGTAATTTTAGCTATAATTATTTGAGATGCACACTAATAAAAGGTAACTAGAAGTTATTTCAAACATGTAGAAGCATAATTTTACATAAATTGTTTGAAGTTAAAATTTCCAGAATAGATAATTTTTTAGTATGGCATTAAGAGGGCTTCTGGGTGAATATACTTAAGTAAAACAGGATAAAAGAATTTCCTTCCCCAATACCTAATGAAATAAATAATAAAGAAATACAGCCAAAAGCACCAACACAAGGGTCATGTCACATGCATGTCATAAATTAAGGAGAGACAAAGAAGGCATAAAACGAAGACAGTATTCTCATGTGATAGTCCAGAGCTCTTATAACTAAAGCTTTCTGGTTAGTTTTACTATAATTTCCATATTTTGAGGGGTGGTGAGATATAGTGAATTATATAATGATCGTTCATGAAATGTACCTCTTCAAAACTCCTCCAACTCTTAAGAGAGATTCCTGAAGAAATATATTTTTAAAATGTTTCACTAATGCCCTAATATGGAGAGAAAAATATTGAGTGTATAGTTACACAAGGATATCCACTGACAAGTGGAGCCCTGAGTACCATCAAAGATCTTCAGGAATTGGGTTTGCCATTTTCCAGGGTTTTGCACTGAATAACAGTAGGGCAAAAATAAAAAATACACCCCACTCAGAAGAGTGAACTGCACACCTAAGTGAGAGGAGTGGGTCTTAGCATAGAGTATTTAGTGGGATCTCAGAAGAATCATAATCCAGCATCCATCAAAGGCTGTAAGTAAGCCTTCAAGCACTCTCTTTTTCCTATCCTCTCATCTTGAGGCTTTGGAAATGTTGATAGATAGCAATATCCAGCCCTCAAACTATAGAACCCAGAGACAAGACTAAATGAACAAAAAAATAACAAAATCTTTGTGAATGGCTTACTAGAGAAATTCACCTACAATCTTTTAGATTAAATAGAACGTCTGGGTAGAACAGTGTATCACACATAAGAAGTATGAAAATAAATGACATGACAACCATATAATCATTCTTTTGAAAAAAATGAGAAAAAAGAGAAAGAAAGAAAGGAAGAAACAAGTATTGAATGAAAAATGCGGGTAAGGTAGATTAAAAATCCAGTCTTGGGTAAAAAGGAAATAAAGCAAATCTTCATAAATGAGTCATAAATAAAAGTTAATTGTATATAGAGGTAAAAGTCAATCGTAAAGCACAATTACATTTTTTAAAAGGAACTCCAACAATAGATGAGAAAATAGAATAATATGAAAGTGGAAGTTACAAAATTAAAGATAAAAAAAAATTGAATAAGAATATTGAATCCAATTAAGTCTAGAACTCAAGATTAGGGGCCGGCCGAGTGGCGCAGTGGTTAAGAGCTGGCTTGGGAAGCCAGCGGCCCCGGTTCAGTCCCACATGTGAGGGCCAGTGACACTGCCCTCAAAAATAAAAAAAGGAAAAAAAAAAAGAAAAAAAAAAAAAGAACTCAAGATTATACAATTGGAGAAAATTATGGTAGCAAAACAAAATATTAAGGTTATAAATTATGAAAAAAAAACACTACTAGCAACAAAAATTAGCAGCTGAGAAGCAGTGAGACAGGAGCAAATGTAATATCAATAACATTGATATTAACTGTTATAAGTTAACATTAACTTTGTGTACTTGTGCAAGGCACAATGCTATTCTCTTTTTCAATGAATTTATCTCACTTAATTCTAAAAATTTTTTTCTAATCATAGTGTTTTAATCCCATTTTATAGTTGAAAAATTAAGGAATGGGAATACTAACTGGCCCAAATAAGTGAAGAAACAGATTTAAATCCAGTCATCCTGATGCCAGAGCTTCCCGTGTTTTCCACTGTAAAACACAATGACCTCATTTCACATTATTATTGATGGTGTAATTTAACTCACTTTGACTTTGCTCATTTTCTGTATGACTTACTTAAAAAGAGTATGTATTTTAATGACAACAATGACGTTATTACTCTATTAAAAGAAAATAAAAAACCTATATCATTAATATGAAGACAGGAGATGACTGGGGCTAAATGATCTCTCAGCTCAATCCTTCAGTGAATCGTGACACTTTAAGATCCAGAAGGCCCAACTTGAATTATGTCAGGGTAGGCAGTACAAAGCTGCTAAAGTGGAAATGAAATGCCTGCCAATGTCAGTGACAGCCAATTCAGGCCAGATCTAGTGTCTATTTTCATACAAATTAAGGATTTCAGGATAAATGTGCTTAATGTAATTCCATATTTGAGGGGATAGAAATGGTGGATTATATAATGATCATTTGTGGAATGTGCTCTTCAAAACTAAACTGACACAGGGCCGGCCGAGTAGCGTGGTGGTTAAGCGCTGGCTTGGGAAGCCAGCGGCCTCGGTTCGGGTCCCACATATGAGGGCCAGGGACATTGCCCTCAAAAAAAAAAAACTCAAAACTAAACTGACACAGTGCATGATCTAACTGAAGTTTTCATCATCTTCTAATTGATTCAGTCAGTATTTTCCATAAAACTAGGAGACTCCATCAACTAATTCAGAGTTTTATAGGGTGATATTTGCTTGAATTTAGTTAACTGTACTTGTACTTTTTATTTTAATTGAGTATTTTGCATGTTTTGCATTTTGAGTTTTTTGAGGTTGAGTTTGTTTTTGAAAGACAGTGTGGTAAAATTAAACAGGACTGGACAGGAGTCGGTAGATCTGGCTCAGTTCTATCCTCATTTATGAAATGCATTGGATTTGATTCTCTAGAAAATTTCAGGAGTTTCAAAGCATCAAGTAAAACATATCAAGGAATGTGCTTCTTAGGCTGAAGAACCCTTTCTATATAATCATATTATTTAGTATTTGTCATTCTTATTTCATATGTAATATGAAAAATATTATAACTTAAAAACAGCAACCTAACTTAAAAATATACAAGCAGAAAATATAGTAAGAGCCTGAAAGAAATATCAAGTGAGATGCAAATTTTTAGTATTGACAAATTTTTTAAGTAAATGGAAACGATTTTTAAAATGTTTCTAGGGACTGGCCAAGTGGCTCAGTTGGTCAAGAGCTCACTTAAGAGTGCAAGCTGAGTTCTGAGCAACAGCAGTTTGATGCCCAGACCGAGCTGAGTGGCCGCTGTGCTGCCAACAGGTGGCAGGATGGCTCAGCTAAAAAAGAAAAAAAAAGAAAATATTTCTAGATTATTTAGTACTCCTTTTGTTGCTTTCATTCAATATATTGTTTCTGAAAATGAGTGGTTAGTTTAAGAATATTTAACGTACTTTTGCAGGATTCAATTTTGGAAGACTAAATAACTTAAAGTACTGGAGTTTAAAAATGTAGTATAGCCCCAGAATTTTGGCTTATTTATAGTTTCTAAAATAAAACATGACAACAACAACAAAAAACATCCATGTGATCAGTGTAACTAATGTAGGGCAAGCACCTACCGATTGCAAGCTCTCTCTAGGGTCTCTTTAGAGCACAGACAGCTAGCTGATTTTTTGTTGTTTCTCTTTTCTGTGGGTTCCACTGGGACTCAGATTCAAGCAATATGAACTTTGTTGTCAACCTATGACCTTTCTGTGATGAAGAAAAGATTGCACTGTTGTCTCCTGAGTGTGAGACAATGTAAGGCTTGTCTGGGAAAACCTACTGCAGTGATACCCAATTGTCTGACGGCTGATAATTGAAGGTGATAGGTAATTCTAAAAACAATGTGCAGAAACGTATAAGGAAAATACAACCAACAAGTTTAACAATAAACTTTTTAAATTTCAAAGACATTGTAGTTGAAATATCACTAATGCCTACCATTATTTTCATCCCTGTTGCTTATTTTTGATAAACAATAAGATTTTTTTTCTCTGCAAACCTTGGATTTTCTCTAGCTATTTTTTTATTCAAGGTCATGATTGCTGCATAATTGTGACTTTACTACAAACAAAACTTTTGATGTCTTTCCCAACACTCTCCCAATTTAAAAGTGTTTCCGTTCAAGTTGCAAACATTTTCTCTATAAACGGCATGCAAATTGTTTCATTCTCACTTGAAAGTAGTATTTACCATTAAAACTATGTCTGGTAGTAATACGAAAAGTATTTCTCTAGCAATCTATATTCTAAAACTTGGATACGATTAAAACATGTTTAAGATATTAAAAATAGATCTATTTTGCCAGTGAATCAATTACATTCACAAACAGTAAGACATACCAGTGTAGGCATCCGTGCTGTCAAAGGCCTCAGCAGTGCAGAACTCGCCACTTGTCCAGCGGGCCACGACTGGGGACGTACTTGACTCCGCAACCATCCGGGATGAGGTGCTTCTTAGCCATTTTGTTTTCAAATTCATCCGCGTTTAACTTGGTAAAGCCCCACTTCTTGGAGATATGGATCTTCTGGCGGCCAGGGAACTTGAACTTGGCCCTGCGTAAAGCTTCGATCACATGCTCCTTGTTCTGCAGCTTGGTGCGGATGGACATGATGACTTGGCCGATGCGGACGCGGGCCACCGTCCCCTGGGGCTTTCCAAAGGCTCCTCGCATCCCTGTCTGGAGCCGGTCAGCCCCAGCACAAGACAGCATCTTGTTGATGCGGATGACATGGAAGGGATGGAGCCTCACCCTGAGGTGAAAGCCATCTTTGCCACAGCTTTTCACCATGTACTTGTTGGCACAAATTCGGGCGGCCTCCAGGGATTCGGAGGAGAGCTGCTCATATTCATCAGACACCATGTGGCCACAGAGCGGGAACTCATCCACTTTTGCTTTCTTCCGACCCAGGTCAAAGATGCGGATCTTGGCATCAGGGACACCTCGGCAGAAGCGAGACTTCGGGTACGGCTTGTTCTTACGATACCGGTAACAGCGAGCCGGGCGGCGACCCATGGCCACGCCAAACCGTATGGCGGTGCGTCGCAGGGAAAGACGCATGCGTAACCCGGGCACATGCGCTTTATATGCATTGCCCATCTACCCACACAGGAACCATAGAGTCCCAACGAGGACGTAATAATGCGCTTTTACGACACCCCCACTATAGGTCCTAGGCCTGTGCGTGAACTCGGATTGGTGCAGGAACAGGGCGGAGCAGTGCCTTAGTATAACTGTGGGCTGCCAGGTAAGCAATTAGGACTACAAAAGGGCTCGAGAAACCATTTCCTTTTTGCTGTCCATCATCGGTGTCCTTTTGACCTAGGGTTTGTCTTAAGTATAAAAGGCGCATTTTCCTGGAGAATAAATAAGGAACATCGCTCCAGCTAGTCAATATACTTTGTGACTAGTTTGTCCAAATAATCCATTTTCCAGTGTGCGTAACTTCCATCAGCATTTGTCTATTGATTGCTGTTTCTCGGAGAGTATGCGGTCACGTTCCCTGGGTAGTTTCTAGGCATGAGCTCCCTGATGAGATAAGAGTAGAGTGGTGACAGGGATGGAGAGAAGATGCGTGCTACACTTAGGGCTTGATAATTGCTTTCGAGACCTGAACCTTTGATTGGTTGTTTTATTTGGCCATATGGAACGATTTTATTATCAAAATGGCATCCACAAAATTGAAATGCCAACTGAATTTTTTAACTTAAGGCTATTTACATTTTTAATTATTACAGCCTGTGGGAACTATATAAAAGTAACTATTTATGCATTATTAATCTTTTATACCTTACTGAGAGTGAGTTTAGTACTTTTCTTTTTTTCCCTCTGATATTAGGTTTTTTAAAAAAATATGATCAATAAAGACTTAAATGTAAGACCTGAAACCATAAAACTCCTAGAAAAAAATATGGGGAGTAAATTGGCAGACATTACTCCGAGCAATATTTTTACTGATACATCTCCATGGGTAAGGGAAGTAAAAGAAAAAAATGAACATATGGGATTATATCAAACTTCAAAGTTTTTTCACAACAGAGGAAACCATCTATAAAACAAAAAGGAAGCCTACTGAATGGGAGAATATTTGTCAACGATATATCTGATAAGGGGTTAATATCTAAAATTTATAAAACATTCATGCAACTCAACACCAAAAAAAACAAACAACCCAATTAAAAAAATGGGCAGAGGAAATGAAGAGACATTTCTCTAAAGAGGACATACAGATGGTCAACAGGCATATGAAAAAATGTTCAACCTCACTGATCATTAGGGAAATGCAATTAAAAACTGCAATGAGATACCACCTCACTCCAGTCAGAATGGCTATCATTAATAAATCCACAAACAAGTGCTGGCAAGGCTGTGGGGAAAAGGGAACCCTCAACAAGTGCTGGCGGGGCTGTGGGGAAAAGGGAACCCTCCTGCACTGTTGGTGGGATTGTGGATTGGTGCAGCCAATGGAAGTCAGTATGGACGTATCTCAAAAAACTGGAAATGGAACTACCTTTTGACCCAGCAATTCCACTCTAGGCATTTATCCTGGAAAACCCAAGACACTAATTCGAAACAATATATGCATCCCTATGTTCATTGCAGTGCTATTTACAATAGCCAAGACTTGGAAAGAATCAAAATGCCCATCAGTAGATGAGTGGATTAAGAAACTGTGGTACAAGGGCCGGCCGAGTGGCTCAGTTGGTTAAGAGCTCGCTCAAGAGTGCGAGATGAGCTCTGAGCAACGGCGGTTCGATGCCAGCCCGAGCTGAGTTGCCGTTGAGCTGCCAACAGGTGGCAGGATGGCTCAGCTAAAAAAAAAACACAACAAAACAAAACAAAAAAAAAAAAAAAAAAAAGAAACTGTGGTACATTTACACAATGGAGTATTACGCAGCTATAAAGAAGAAAGAAATCGTACCATTTGCAACGATATGGATGGACCTAGAGAACATTATGTTAAGTGAAATAAGTCAGTTACGCAGCTATAAAGAAGAAAGAAATCGTACCATTTGCAACGATATGGATGGACCTAGAGAACATTATGTTAAGTGAAATAAGTCAGTCAGAGAAAGACAAATACCATATGATCTCACTTACATGTGGAATCTAAAGAACTGAATAAACGAAAAATATACACAGAAATAGTCTTAGAGACACAAAGGAAAAACTGATGAAGGCTAAATGGGAGGGGAGTGGGCATGAGGGAGAAGGGGAAGGGACGAGGCAACACAAACATAACTACAATACTACTGCAGAGACAGAAGAGACCGTTTAGGGAATATAATCAATAAGGTTGTAAATATTTTTTTTTAGGGGATCAGAAGGACTCATGTCTTTTTAGGGAGACTACTTCATGGATTGGTGTAGTGGCCTTACCACTGCACTGTACATCTGAAGCTACTGCTGAATAATATTATATGTCAACTATAATTTAACACATATATAGTCATGGGATGTGGAATATAGTGTGGGGATGGAGTCAATGGAATTGTAATAGATATGTATGATATTGGGGATGGGGTGCATGGTAGAGGAAGGGGGAGTCACTTTGTAAGGGGTGAAAAAGATAACTATTGAATTGTTTTGTATATCTGTAACTAATAATAATAATAAAGTTTAAAAAAGAAAATCAATTGAAAAAAACATATGATCAGGATCAGAGTGTAGGGAAGGAGGAAACTGAAAGAGAAAAAGAATTTACATCTAGTCTATAATCCCTACTTGGATTTTTCTAGCTTCTTTGATTCATTTTGCTATTTCACAAATCCTTCACATCATGTAACAAAATCCTTAGATGTGAATATATTCTTCCAATGCTTTCTCTTTAACAGAGAAAGAAGTAAGTTATCACAAAATAACTTCCGCCCTTGAAGTGAGTGGGGTTCTACAAGATACCCATATTAGGTTAGGAATACCGAAACTACCAGTGTAGAGAACTTCCCTACATTATGTAGAAGGTGCTTACTTCCCTTTCTTTCCTTCCTTCCTTCCTTTTTGCCTACCTTCATATCTGCCTTCCAGTTTTCCTCATTTAGTCCCTATTTACTATGTAAGTTTGAATATGGAGATAAAGCAGCAAGTAATGTTGTGTTGCCCTCCCTGAGTTTACAAGTCTAGGAGGGGATTTGGATGCTACTCAAATAATATGTCATCATATTACAAAGTACAAAATGTGCCAAAAAGGAAAAGCAGAGTGAGCCTTGAGAGCCTGGGCTGAGGCCCTGATCTATACTGAGGAATGAATAGGGAAGGCTTTATCAGGAAAGAGATTTTACTTTTTGACTGTGGCACATGGGGCCTGGCCTATGCAAAGGGCCTGAAGCAGGCAAGAACATGGACCATTTAAGTAACTAAGGGCCAGTGTCCTTATGTGTGAAGGGGTGAGTGACATAATATGAGTCCAGTGTGTGTACGTGTCAGGGTGGGTGGCCTGCATATCACAGGAGACTGGTTTTACCAAGCTACGGATCCTGATCTTTTATTCAAGACCACTGAAAAGCTTTACACAGGTTTTATCACTCTCATTATGTATAATATGGTCAATAGATTGGAAGGGATCGAAAAAATGGATGCAGGAAGGAAGGCTTTGCAACACTACAGAAAAGAAATGAGGATAACTTGAATATGCTTTTAATATATTTTATTTTATAAACATGTTTTATCTTTTTCTACTACTTCATGCCCAGAATCTATCATAATTCTGGGAGAGAGGTGTCTGAGGTCAAAAAGTTCATGTGCCATAATGCATTCACCCCCCCACCCGTCTAGGCCATGCTTTGGGTTTCCAAAACCCTAGAATTCTCTGACCAGCAAATGTTGTGTCCCTGTCAGGGCTGGCTCACATAATCTTCTTTCCTTAATCCAAAGGGTAACCAATAATGGTTTGCCTGGAAATGTATCCTGTTTAGCATTGAAGTCCTGCATCCTGCAAAGCCTCTCAGTCCCCAGCAAAAGGGGAAGGTTGGTCACCCTACCACACTTCTACTTGGGGCCCTTCATGGTTGCAGAATTGAGTCAGAGGCTGGGAAGAGAAAGCCAGAGCCAGACTGGGATTCTCCACTTACAGTCCCTCCCCTTGCCTTACAAATGTTAAAGAGGAGCCTGTGGAAAATGCATGAGCCACACCATTCTATTTAAATGTTAAAAGAAAAGCATTCCCCTCAATCACTCAAAATGTTGAGTGTTCCCCTGTCTCCCAACCCCTGCACCCACAGTGTGCATCATGCTAAGCAAACCTTGCAGAAAATGTAAAACTTGTCTGCTTTGAAGTAGCCAAAAATATTGTCAAGAAGATGATACATGGCAAATCATTTAGATTTTTTATTTGCTAAATTTATTACTTTGATAAATGTAATAAAAGTTTAGCAAAGGGAGACACTACTGTCATGTAAAATAGAGAACGTTTAAAGAATGAGTAGGACATATGTAAGCGAAGGTAAGGAGTACAGTAAGAAAGAGACATGAAAACTATTAAGATTGTTAAGATCTATGGGAACAAGAACTATATTTGGGTCACTGTTTTGTTCCCTGTTTTTGTCAAATTGTGTGACCCATAGAACAATAAATATTTGAATGAGCACATGACACTACTGTTGTGCAGTGTTTAAGAGGTTAAATGTTTAAGAACCTACTTGTTGGGGCGTGGCGGGGGATGGGGTAGGTAGGGAAGCCCTATTTATAGTGTTTGCTGACTTCTGTGGTGTAAACACTCCATCATCAATTTTAGCCGCCAATGTGATATTAATGAACATGAAGATCAGGAGGGATGCACACTGTTCTGTGAGCCAGTGTTAGCTGGCTTGAAAACACTACCATTTGGCTATGCATACCCAAGAAAAATAGAAAAAAAACAAACTTAGCTAAAGCTAATACGTAACCTGAAATAATACATTTGGGGATTGTAGGGAGACATTCGCTTTGACTGTGAAGAAGTCTTTCCTCAGTGTTTGTCTCTCCTGCTGCACATCTTCTGGGTAAGAAGTCTGCACTGTTCCACACTCATTGGTTAGGTGTGCATCAAGGCAGCCTTTAAGTAATTGGAATCAGCACTGGAAAGTGTTAGAAATACAGTCAAAATACCAGTGCCCCCTGCCTTCATGTAAAGACTGGAAAAGAACAGTTCTGTGTATTGTTTCAATGCAGCACTGCCTTTCCTTTTTTGATATATTTCAAACATTTCACAAAGAGCTAAACCTGACTTTGTTCTCAAAGAATATGCACAGGAGCCTAATGTATTGACTGACATACGCCCTGAATACCCTCTCCTTCTGCTGGAAGCTGCTGCAAGATTGATCACTGAGTCATTCTGCAGCCTTCTGTCACTTGTTACTTGGTATTTGACAATATGCTGTGATTCAGAGATCATGTTCCCACTTGGGCTCTCAATGAAGTATGATACCTCCACTGATGATGAACCATCATTTTCATCAGACTTTCTTACTAACTTCACAGTGGGAGCTGTAATCTCAATATGTTTGAGAGCCTAGATGAGCAACTTGACTATATTTTCCTGGAGTTCAATAGTGAATGTAAGAGTCATGGTTAGGGCTGGCCTTTTCTTCAAAGTCAGGCAAGTGATGCTGTCTATTGTCATGGCTGATGGGTGGCCATAACGCCTGCCCCTCATGAACGGGATTTGCAATGGTCCACTTATCTATTTGACAAATGTACATTTTCTGAATAGAAATATATGCAGATGATTTTAACTGTTTAATCCCAGGAACCTAATGCATTCTTTTTGACTGAAATTTTAGACATTTTGATTATTCTTTTGGGAATCTGTTTTTCACTTTGTGTATGGAAAGTGAGTATGTACTCTACTTGCCTTTGTGTTTTGGTAATATAGAATAAGTTACCCTGAAATGAGTGATTTTTTTTTTTTTTAAGTTGGTGAGAATTAAATCAGGGAGAAGTAGCACATAATATACTCATTAAAATTTGATTGATTTTAGTTTGTAAATTTTTGCTTTATTTATTTTGGTTCCATACTTGCACAGAATGTATAAGCCATTAATCAGTTTTATATGGTAATTAATGTGTAGTTATATAAATATTTAAGTAATGCTATAACAAAGATATAATATAATTTATATTCTATTACAAATAATAAATATGCTACAGTAAAGTATAATAATAAAAATGCTGTAGTAAAGATGACTTGAATCAACACAAAGAATTTACATGTATATTTCAGAGCTCTTCTCTCATGAAAGGGCTTAGTCCAATCAGAAAATCTGAGGAACAGTAATCTGGGGTCAGGGTGCTATGTATGAAGGTTGTCTTCCTTCCCATGTATTGAGTGCATGCGCTTCCTGTTCTTTAGATCCAAGTTCCTTTCTATTTATTTAAAAGGCAAAATGAGGGCCGGCTGAGTGGTGCGGTGGTTAAGAGCTGGCTTGGGAAGCCAGCGGCCCTGGTTCGGTCCCACATATGAGGGCCAGTGACACTGCCCTCACAAAATTAAAAAAAAAAAAAAGGCAAAATGATGGGAACAATGTTATTTTTCCCCTGCTGGCCAAGTTGCTTGCCAATAGTAAGAAGTTTATGTGGTTCCCTAGGTTTACAGATACAGACATGCATGTAACAAATATTTAAATTTGGGGAGTACTTTTTAAAATTTTTTATTAAATCTATTGAGGATAACATTGGTTAGTAAAATTACGTAAGTTTCAAGGTACAATTTTATAATACATCATCTATATATCACATTCTGTGTTCACCATCTAGAGTAAGTTCTCCTTCCATCACCATATATTTGATCTTGTTTACTCTCATCTGCCACCCCTCTTCCCCCTGTGTCTATGGGTTTTTGTTTGTCTTGTTCCTTAGTTGCTTCCAGTTTTATATCCCACATATGAGTGAAGTCATATCGTTTTTGACTTTCTGTCTGACTTATTTTGCTTAGCATGATATTTAATCACTTATATCATGACTTCTAATTCAGGTTAAATGAATCTTGTGATGTTTAATGGATGGCTGCCTTATCCATTGAACAGATTTTTTTTTTTGAAAAGGGAGCAATTAACTTTTTAATTAGATGTAAGGGTTCCTCAGTTATGAAAGAAGTATTCCAATTGATAAAGCACCAACTTTGCATGGTTTGCCTCATCTTTCAAGCATTTTAATGCATTTGCATTTTGGGTTTTTTTCTGTGACAGCAAATACTAAAGACTGGATCAGAGACATTGTGCCATACTATTTTGAGACACATGGTGTTGATCTGCTTAGTCCCTGTGTAAAGAATTGCTCTTATTCAAAGCTTTGGGAATATAATCTCTAGTGTCTTTTCTTAGCGTAGGGACTTTGGTCTTACTAGATAGTCCAACAATGTGATTTAGGGTGAGAAGTGACTATTCTAGAAAGATCAACAATGTGATACAGGCTTTCGGGTCAGTGGTATTATTTGACCTGGAGATTTACATGAACCATGTGCACAATTTGTCAATCAGTTATGGCTACATAATGGAGTCTCAATGAAAACTGGACACTGGTGCTTGGACAAGTTTTCCTGGTTGGCAATAACGCCATGCATAATGTCACAAATCAACATTAGAAGAGTAATGCATCCTGACTCAATGCAGAGAGCACAATGGTAGCTCCATGTTTGGTACTTCCTCTGTACTCTACCCTATGCATCCTTTGGCTGACTTTAATCTCTCTCCTTTCCTCTAATAAATCATAACTATAAGCATAATTGCCTTCAGTGAGTTCTGTGAGTCCTTACAGTGAATTATTAAACCTGAAAATGGTTTGGGGAATCCCTCAAGCTTGCAGTCGCTGTCCGAAATGAGGCCAGTCTTGAGGACTGTAACTTGTAACTGTAGTTGGCTCGAAGTCTCTGTAATTTCCATCTGTTTCCCCACAAACCTAATAAACCATGTATACATGTTAGGACACTGAAAGACAGGAGAAAAGAAATCTAGTTTATAGTACCTAATAGAGTTAAAACATATGCCAACAAGTAAAGACTATCCTAAAAAGTCATTTTTTTTCTTAAAATATATGATGCACATTTGTTGAAAAATTAACACATATGAATGACAAAATGTAAAGATATAGACTGTTGAGATTTGGGCATGTTTTCTTGCATTAATATGTGCCATTTTATAAGCTGATTTTTCTTTTACTTAAGTCTTTTCAGTAAGAATAAATGTTCTTTATATTATTTTAATAGCAAAATATATTTGATCATATGCCAAGTTCTAGATCCATGTAAGAGAATACATGTACTTCCTGGTTGTCTATTTCATTGTTCTATTTATTTATTCAAGAACTACTACTATAGAATTATAGCAAAAGCAGCTTCAACTTATCTATTGATATAACTTGAGGTGAACATCACTAAGCTAATTGGTTACACAAAAAGGCTTGACAATTCTTTTTTTTTAAGATTTTTTTTAAATTGGGGAATTGGGGGAGAGGAACAGCATTGGGGAATCAGGGAGGGGGAACAGACAAGTTGCTGTCTTTTGTTTTGTTCTTCAGTCTAGTTGTGGAGGGCGTTGCTTCACTGGCCCATGTTGGTATCATCATTGCGCTCCTCCCGGATGAGGCAGATCGGTCGCTGGCCTCTGGATGGTCTCTCACTGCGGCTATTGGCAGCTCACGCTGGCTAAAGCTTGACACTTCTGACAAAGGGATTCTTTAGTGAGGCTTCTCTTCAGTCAATAAGCAACAAAATGTAGACTAGCCACAAATGGCACCAGTAACCAGCATAAAAAATTATGATGCAGGCAGCAACGTGAATGACCATAACTGGCCAGTGTTTGGTAAAACTCTTGAATTCAAAGAAATAAGAATTCTTAATTTTTTACTGGAAAGTAAGAGGGTTTGTAAAATTCTGGTTAAGTCTGGAAGATATCTTTTTTTTTTTTTTAATTTCTCCTTGAGATTGCACAAAATATTTTAAAAAGATTCCAAAGACAATTTAAAGGCATTCAGGAGCAGAACATATCCTAAAGCTTTACTTCACCATCTTACCTGAAAGCCACCTTATATCCTTTATAGAATGAGGTAGATTAACTATTTTTGCATGCATTTTAATTTTAAAAAAATCTTGCATTAACAAATTCATTTAAACATAATTTTTTTAAATCTTTTTAAATGAATAGATTTTATTTTTTAAAGCAGTTTTAGATTTACAGAAAAATTGAGTGGAGAGTACAGAGTTTCCATATTACTTCTTCCCCCAGTTTCCCCTACTCCCACCTTGCATTAGTGAGGTACATTTGTTACTATTAATGAGCCAATATTGAAACATTATTAACTAACGCCCTTGGTTCACATTAGGGGTCACTCTTTGGTACATTCTATGAGTTTTAACAAATGTATCATGATATGTATTTGCCATCACAGTATCATATGGAATAGGCTTGCTGCCCTAAAAGTCCTCTGTGCTCGCCTATTAATCTCTCCTTTCCCTCAACCGCTGGCAAGCACTAATCTTTTTACTGCCTCCACAGTTTGGCTCTTTTCTATCATGACATATTTTTGAAATCATACAGTATGTATCCTTTTCAGGTTGGCTTCTTTCACTTGCAATATTCATTTCAAGGTTCTTCCATGTCTTTTCATGATTTGATAGCTGCTTTCTTTTTAGTGCTGGACACTGTCTGGAGGCACCGCAGTTTATCCGTTCACTTACTGAAGGACATCTTGGTTGCTTCCAGGTTTTGGCAGTTATCAATAATGCTGTAATTGACATTTGTGCACAGGTTTTTGTGTGAACATGTTTTCAGATCATTTGGGTAAATATCAAGGAGTGCAATCACTGGGTCATATTATTGTAAGAGTGTTTCAGCCAAGATGTATTCTAAAGTGTGGCTGGATCATTTTGTATTCCCACCAGCAATGAATGAGCATTTAAACATAATTATGTTACCAAATTGTTTCTGGAAATTCAGTAAGTTTTGAGGCTCACTGTGTTGAAATTCACCATATTGCCATGACGCATCTCATGTATTTAAAACAAGAGTAAAAGAGTAAATCTGGGCTCAAGGATGACATGTATTTCTTTACTCTATAAAAATATTGTTTTATACATCACTTAACTTGATTCCCCAAAATAATTTTCTTGGAAGGCATACAGAAACAAGTTAACCTGATTTCCACAATGAAGAAGTAATACTCAGAACATTACATGATTCACCCCAAAATAAAATTTGGTAAGTGGTAGATATTAATGAAAACTCAGTGCATTTGTGGACACTTTTTCAAAAAAAATTTCTCCTCCAGAATTTACCACTGGGGGGTCAGATTCACTTGGCGTCTGAAAGTTTAGCTGACTGTAAGATGAATTATGAATCAATCGTGGGGCACATCTAGGGTCTGTGGTATATAAAACCAATATAGTTCAAAGGGTCCTCTTTAAAAAGAGAATGCAAACTATAAATACAAAATTAGAGACAAAGAAAATATTTGTTTAGAATAAAATAAAATTGCAAATTACAAATAGCTATTAAATAAAACTTACAGTACATTTTTTTAAAATAATATATTTTCATTAACTGCCTGATTCACATTTAAAATCTTCCTAACTTATGTTTTCTGGCTAAATATTCTTTGATCTCCTATCCATTTGACCATTATTTTCTAATACTTTTATAAAGACTAGAAACGCAATTCAATCTTTCCTCCAGTAAGAGTGTTGGAATTTATATTGATGACATATAAAAGTTTCTTTCAGCCTCACAACCAAATATTGCTAATACCATGTACATCTTGAGAATTGTTATCAAATTGAAGAAAAACTTCTTTTTTATATAAGAACTGTAATATTTCAAAAAATTTCAATTGTCTGGGTAATGACTACTTTCAAATATTAGTGGATAACACTTGTGAACAAGTTTGCAGTTGCTGTTCTCCTTGTAATATAATGATGGGAGGGCTGGAAACCAATTATCCCTCGTACTCACAAGAGCTGATAGTATACAGCTCTTCCCAACTTTGAGTTCAGTGACATCATATTTAGGTTATGTTGAATTGGCCATGGTAGGGGTATTTATAAAAGCTAAAAATCAGTCCTTTTGTTTATCTTTTTTCTGGAGAGCCATTTCTTAAACTGTATACCACCACTGTTAACACCTTCTCTCAAATGATATGCTTCCTTCATTGGTGTCAGCACTTCATGTCAGGTCAGCCAAAAATTTAAATATTTTTCTGATGAGCTCAAACAATTGATTATTCTCCATTTTTCATTGTATTATAAAACAATCAAAGAGCCTGTTTATAATTTCAATTACAATTTTTGCTTAATTACTTTATGTGATCTGAAATTTATTTTGGCAACAATTTGTTTTTTGTTCATTTTTGTCTTTTTCTAATATATTTTTTTTTTATTTTTCATATACAATTGACATATACAATATTATATTGGTTTCAGGTGTACAACATAGTGATTAGACATTTATGTAGCTTATGAGGTGATAGCCCTAATAAATCTAGTACCCATCTGACACCATACATATTATTATAATATTATTGACTGTATTCCTTATGCTATATTTTACTATTTTGTAACTACCAATTTTTACTTCTTACTCCCTTTCCCTTTTTTTACCCGTCCCCCCAGCATCCTTCCCTTCTGGCAACCATCAAAATATTCTCTGTATCTGTGAGTTTGTTTCTGTTTTGTTTGTTTGTTTATTTTGCCCTTTAGATTTTACATATAAGTGAAATCATATGGCATCAATTTTTCTCTGTCTGCTTACTGGGTCATTCTTTGTCTCTTGTTATAGTCTTTGCTTTAAAGTCTATTTTGTCTGGTATAAGTATTGCTACTCCAGTTTTTTTGTTTGTTTCCATTTTCAAGAAATATCTTCTTCCCATCACTTTACTGTCAGTCTGTGTGTGTGTTCCAATCTGAAATTAGCCTCCTATAAGTAGCATATGTAAGAGTCTTGTTTTCTTACCCATTCAGCTATCCTATGTCATTTGACTGGAACATTTACTCCATTTACATTTAAAATAACTGTCGACAAATACGTAGTTATTGCCATTTTATTATTCACATTTTTGATATTTTTTCAAAGGAAGAAGACAAACAAATGAGGCCACAAAAACTCATAGACACAGACAATAGTTTAGTGGTTACCAGAGGGTAAGGAGAGACAGGGATGGTAGATGAGAGTAAACAGGGATCAAATATATGGTGATAGAAGGAGAACTGATTCTGAGTGGTGAACACATAATGTAATATATAGATGATATATTATAGAATTTTGCTCCTGAAACCTATATAACTTTACTAACAATTGTCACCCCAATAAACTTTAATTTTAAAAAAGAAGATATTTTTTTCTTTTTAATAAAGAAGTCCCTTTAATATTTTTTATAATACTGGTTTGGTGGTGATGAACTCCTTTAGCTTTTTCTTGTCTGGGAAACTCTTTATCTGTCCTTCAATTCTAAATGATAGCTTTGCTGGGTAGAATAATCGTGGTTGTAGGTCCTTGCTTTTCATCACACGGATATTTTGTGCCTGTCCCTTCTGCCTGCAAAGTTTCTGTTGAGAAATCAGCTCACAGTTTTATGGGAGCTCCCTCATAGGTGTTTAACTGCTTTTCTCTTGCTGCTTTTAAGATTCTCTTTTTGTATTTAACCTTTGGCATTTTAATTATGATGTGTCTTGATGTGGGCCTCTTTGGGTTCAACATGTTTGGGACTCTTCTTCTTGGGCCTGTATGTATGTTTCCTTCGACAGGTTAGGGAAGTTTTCAGTCATTATTTCTTTAAATAGGTTTTCAATTCTTGCTTTCTCATCTCCTTTTTCTTCTCTTTATTAAATTTATTAGGTTGACATTGGTTAGTAAAATTATATAGGTCTCAAGTTTACATTTCTATAATACATAACATATGTATTGCACTCTGTGTTCACCACCCAAACTCAGTTCTCCTTCTGGTACCCCTAAGATACAAATGTTGGTACACTTGATGTTGTCCCAAAGGTCTCTTAAACTATCCTTATTTTTGTATTTCTTTTTCTTTTTGTTGTTCTGATTGGGTGTTTTTGTTACCTTATATTCTAAATATCTGATTTGGTCCTCTTTGTTTAAGTTCTCACTGAGATAATTGAGCATCCTTATAACCAGTGTTTTGAATTCCACTTCTGTTGGATTGCTTGTCTCCATTTTGTTGAATTTTTTTTCTGGAGCGTTATTCTGTTCTTTCATTTGGAACATATTTCTCAGTCTTCCCATTTTGGCTGCCTCCCCATGTTCTTTTCTATGTATTAGGTAGGACTGCTATGTCTCCCGGTCTTAGCAGAGTGGCCTTATGTAGTAGGTGTGATATGGAGCTCAGTGGTGCAGTCTTCCTGGTTACCTGAGCCGGGTGCTGTAGGTGTGTCCCTTGTGTGGGATGTGTGTGCCCTCCTGTTGTAGTTAAACCTTGGTTGCTATTTTCATATCAGTGGGAAGGGTTGACCCTAAGACTGATTGGTTGTGAGGAGTGGGTGTGAATACAGTGGTGGAGCTGTGGTGCAGGGGCTGACCTTATGGAGCAGGATTTGCTGCAGCAGGTCTCTGGTGCCCCGCTTTTTGGATGTGGTGTCCTCACAGTCAGTTGGTGCTCAGTCAGAAGGAGGCCATCATGTGTGCTGGTCCCTTGGGCCTCCTGGGAGAGGCCCCTCTACAGGCCAAGTTCAGCTGTAGCTTTTGCCCTGCTTTGGGCCAACTGAAATGAGCTGCAAATTAATTGGCAGATGGCAGCCCCCTACACTGGGCTTGGAGGTGCCTGGGAAAGGCTAAGCTGCACACCAAGGGCAGCAGCTGTTGCTAGTACTGGGGTGAGGAATGGGGCACACCAAATTCAGATGCTGTTTGTTTGGGTCTGTGACTCTGAAAGATTTTAGGAAACTCTGCTGCATGAGTCAAGACTAGCCATTTTTATGGAAAAGCCACTGGATGCATCTTGGGTGGACCTGCGAGTTGAGTGGGGTGGGATCTCTGGGAATCATCAGGGCAGGGTGAATGGTGTTATCCAGGTTGATAGAGACTCAGATATGGTGGTTGCCTGTGTCTGCACACTGGATGAAGGGAGGGCTCAACAAAGAAACACTGGCATCTCCAGTACTTCTGTCTGAGAGAAAGATGCCCCTTCAGCCCTCATCCTGAAGCCAAACAATTCAGTTCCTCTCACTATGTCATTGGCACCTTTCAAGCTGCATCTTCAGTGCTAGAGCTCAGAGCAAATGAGTCTATTAGTGAGTAAGTCAGTGCACAGTCCCTATAAGAGGAAATCCTAGGACTCCAGCATCCCTATGTTTCACCCAGCCACAATCTCTGCTGATTTTCACGGCCAGAAGTTGTGGAGACTTCTCCTCCCGGCACTGGAGCTCTGGGCCAGGGAGCCTGGTGTGGGACTGGGACCCCTTGCTCCTCAGGAGTGACCTTGACAGATGAGATATCCCTCCCGATTTTTAGCTGCCACACATGGGTAGGACCAGCCAGATTCACATTTCTGCCCCTCCTAGTAGTCTCAGGGTGGCTTCTTCTGTATGTCCTTAGTTATAGAACCTTTGTTCAGCTAGATGTCAGGTGAATCTCAATGATGGTTGTTCTATAGTTTAGTTGTAATTTTGAGGTGGTCATGAAGGAGGCAAGCACAGTATTTACCCACTACACCATCTTTGGCAATCTTTATATTGATATTATTTATCTTTATTGCATTTGTTTTAAAATCCACTAGTTTTTACAATTTTTTCTTGTTATTTAAAAAATTTTAAATTATTACCCAATGAGGAGTCTGTATTTTTCAGTTGTTCCAAGTGAAATGTCCTAAAATGTCCTTTCAAATTGAAGTAAGCATGGTATATTTTAGCTTTCACAATTATTTAAATAAACATTTATCTCTTTGAACACATATCTTTGCTGGATGAGTTGGCACAGGGTATAGTCTGAATACACTTGGAAGCAATTGCAATACCAGAACAATTAGTAGTAACTTATCCATATATTGACGTGGCTGCAAACTACATAAACATACTCTACTAAATGCATTCTTTAATAAATTCTTTTCAGCCAGACCCCCAAATTGCAAATGCCACCCCAATGCTGTCTGACCTCAGAGAAAGTATAACTGACGGGAAGTGCGAGTGCAAAAAGACTGCAAATTTTATAAGAACAACATATGAACTCATTGCTAGGGCCCATCATGTGAAGGTCTGAGTCTGAAGCTTCATTAGTTTTACTGGGAGTTATTCCATTTCTGAGGTGATACTGCTCTCTGCTTCATAATATCCTTATTCAGTTTTACCTCCTTCATGGTTTTCTCTCATATTTACTCTCTGCAGTCCCAATGTCTTCAAAATCTCTTAACAATATTTATGCCATACCTATGCTTAAATCCTTTTACTCGCACTAAAATGCAGATTATATTTTCCTGTTTAAAATTTTTCTCTCTCAAGGTTCCCAAGAGCAAAGTCTTACCATAAAAAAGTGAGTTATACTAATATAGTTTGAAGCAACAAAGAATTGGGAAGAATAGTTTAGTGCGTGGGACTATACAAATGCCTCTAAATCCATGTTTTGCATTTTAATTAGTTGAAGGAATAAAACTATTCAATAAATGTTGGCTTGTCATTTAAAAAAAATTGGATACTTACCAAATGTCTTATAACAAAATAGATTCCAGAGGGATCAATGATTTAATCATTAGAATAAAATACTACTAAAATGGTACATGACTTTATTTATAATCTTGAAGTGGTAAAGGCTTACTGAAGCAGGACACAAGGAGCAAAAACTGTAAAGGAAAACTTGATACTTCATAAAAAATGTGAACTTCTATAAGATTAAAATAGGTAAATGGGGAGTATATGTATGTGTCGATATTTACACACACACACATATTACATACATATATTGAGAGAGTGAGAGAAGTTATGTATTGTGCAGAAATTCTGTAGGAAAAGAGAATATTAATGAAGTTCTGGTTATCCTTGAATGCATCATAAACCACCCCAAATTTAGTGCTGTTAAATGATAAAGATCACTTATTTGTATTATCTCTCATGGTTCTGGATGTTGACTAGTCTCATCACATTAGTTTTCACTTGAGATCTTTTCATGACATTGCAATTAGATGTTTGCTGGGACTAAACTCATCCTGCAGGCTACCTCATTTCCATGTTTCATGGTTAATGCTAACTGTTAAGCAGGCTCTCAGCTGATACTAACAGCCAGACCAGTGACATGTGCCCGTCCATGTGGCCTGGACTTCATCACAGCATGGTAACTGGGTTCCTAGAGCACAATCCTAACAGAGAAATCCAGGTGGAAAAATCTATCACCTAGTCTCAGAAATCATGTAGCATCAGTTGTGTTAGATGCTTTCCATTAGAAGTGAGTCAGTAATGCCAGCTCACATTAAAGTGAGGAGGAATTAGACCCCTTTTCATGACGGAAGTGAAAATTGGTAGACATATTTAGAACCATCATAATCTTTCTTCTGGTCACAAAAACTTTCCATTCTTCCCACATGCAAAACACCCTTATGCCTTCTATAAACTCCTAAATATGCATCTATGATGGCATTAGGCTCAGGTTAGAGGTCCAGGTTTTTGTCATCTAAATCAGGTCCGAGCATAGATGAGTTTCCTTTCTCTCAATCTGAAGATCCATGAACTAAGAGACAAGTATCCTGTCCCTCAAACATCCCAAGTACAATGGTGGAGCAGACATAAATCTACCATTTGTAAAGTATGAAAATGGGAGACCAAGTGGTCCACAGAAAATCTGAAAACCATTCAAGAAACCATGTCAGTTCCTTGATTTGATGATGGCTCACTTCTACTTCTTGGGAATCATTTTCTACAAGTCTTGCCTATACCCTCTGTGATCTTAATATCTGCCTTCTGACTATTCTTAAATTTTCCACCAAAACAGGCTTATAGTTGAATGGTATCCAAAAATGCTTCACGCCAGTTGAAGTTAAGGTATTCAAAGGCCTGTTTTCATTTTGTACCATCTCATTAGTCCAATGTCGTGATGTTTTTAGTAGTTCAGAAACTCTTAATTACTTTGTAGGGTTCTGTGAATTATATTGGTGTTCATTGCATTAGCTGAAACCCCATTCTACCTTGCACTCCCTGAAAAGCCATGTTGGGAAACACTCTTAAGATTCTCAAAAGCCCTAGTGTTTAATTCAGATGATCCTCATGGTACACCCTGAAAATCCTTAGAGGGCATGTTGTCTTTTAAGAGAGTCTGAGGCCCTAAACCTTTCTGAGGTGTTAACAAAGGGTTAACATCACACTCTCTTGGTTTTGTCTATAAACTGTGTTTTCCCGAGAGTGTCTTGGATTTGATCTTTGCCAAGAAGCTATTTCTGAATTTGAAAATTGTTTGCCATCTGGAGAATCTGGAAATGAGAAACAGTTTTATTTCAAAACCTATGAATTCTGGCTCCTTCATATCTAACCATTTGTTCATTCAATAACCTCTCTCCTTCACATTTTATTGTAGGCAAATAGAAGAAGCCAGGTGGCACTTTCAACACTTTGCCTGGAAATCCTTTCATCTAGATACCCAGTTCATTAAGTACATTTTCTATTTTCCATGTTACCACAGCCAACAATGTTACTCAACATTCTGCCAGGACACAACAATGAACTCATTTCCTCTAACTCCCAACAACGTATTTTTTTTTTCTTCACTTTTTGTACCCACCAAAAGCTTCATCAAGGGCTGATAGGAATCCATTAACAATCTCAAGGCCCTTCCGGGCGTTTTTATACCACTAGGTATCAAAGCCAATGACACATGCAGAGGGTGACCAAAAAAAGTGTATACACATTTTAAGAAAGGAAAAAAAAGTGTATTAAAATTGTAATAATATATACCAATAACAAACAATGAATACAAGTCACGTGTATACATATTTTTGGCACCCTCGGTATTTAAAGTTTGGTTTCATAGCATCCTACTCATAGTATCTAAATCTGTTCCAATAATCTGTAACTATTTATGGAACCTCACACTCAGTGGCATGAAACAACAACAATTCTTTACTGTTATTATCACTGAAGTTTCTGAAAGTCGACTGGCTAAGCTAGAAGGTTTTCACCTGGGGATTTTTGGGCAGTTGTAGTCAGATGGTGGTGGAAAAAAACTTGAAGTCTTTTTGCACACATAATTGTAGCTGCTGCTGTCTGTTGGCTGGGATCGCATTTGGAGCCCTTGGTCAAATTTTCCACACTTGTCTCTACTTGTAATCTTGGGTTTCTGCACAGTATTGCTTCTTGATTCCAAAGAATGACATCCAAAAGAGGGAGCCAGGCAGCTCTTTTTATGACCTAGTCTCAGAAGGCTCGTAGCACCACTGCCACCAATTTAATAAAATAAAAGTTGGCCACCAAGGAGACTTCTGGAAAAGAGGAATAAAGACCTATGAAAACCTACTTCTTCATAAAAGCTACACAAACACTGGCAAAAATTGTCAAAATAAATCTTGTTAGAAGTCTGGAAATTAACCGAAGACTTGCAATAGTGTAAGAGACTTTTGTTCTAGAAAACTGTCTGTATCATTATGAACAGTGAGCTTTATGGCGGTTTAACTTCCTCTATGTTTATTCCCTTCTCCCTAGATCCATGGGTAAGAGCTATACACATGCAAACAAAGTTGGATCCCAACATCATACCACATAAAAAAAAAATTAAATTGGAATGGATTATAGACCTGAATGGAAGAACTAAATATATAGGACAGTTAGAAGAAAACACAGGAGTAAAATTTCAGGGTTTCTTTTATGCAATACCAAAAGCACAGGTGATAGACGAAAAATAGGTAAATTGGAATTCATCAATTTAAAAAATTTTGTGCTTCAAAAGACATCTTCACGAAAGTCAGAAGACAACTTATAGAATGGGAGAAAATATTTCTTACATATGTATCCACATAGATCAGGGTATTCTGACGGATTTTATGTATCACTTTAACTATAGCATGCCCTGAAAATTTTTTTAAATGGCTTAAATCAAAGGTAGCATATATTTAAATGTGTCAAAATGTACATTGGAATAATTCTAACAATTGCTTTTATGCAAGTTGAAACAATTTAATTCTTTCTGGAAGTAAATGTTAGTGTCTCTATTCCCTCTGAGTACTTTTAAAATAATACAATTTAGATAGAATTAAATCTAAAAATAATATTTTAGAGGAGTATGAAATATTAAGGACATAAATTATTAAGGACCAATTTAGGTTACTGTGCAATAGTACTCTTAACAACTTTTATTAATTTATTAATGCAGCTCTTACTAACTTTGAGAAAACCAACCAAGTATTTCAGGACATGTTTTGATTTTTTTTTTCACAAAACATTATTATTAGAAGATATAACTCTTGATGTACTAGATGTTGCAGAATTTAGATATTATACAATTTTTTTTCCATCAGTGATATAATCCATTAACACAATTATTATAAACCAGTTAATTGTCTCCTTTAGGTGAACAGCATAAATATTTAGAATTAAAATCTATAAGAACATAAATATTATGGCATATTAGTTTTTAATTGCCTTTATTGATCCTGTGTTGCAGTCCAAACTCATCTCTAGTGTGTGACGGTTATAGTTTCACCCTTTTGGAAAATGGCTCATAGAAAGGATCTCACTGTCTGGCATGTCAGTATTCACACAGTCTCTCCTAATTATAGCAGCGGCAGTGCCTCATTCAGTCAGCAGCACAGTGAATCATGTGCTATCTCCTGAGTACAGCTCCATGGATCTGTCAGCCCCAAACTTGATAAATCTCAGCGTTCTGAATGATATTTCTTCCTCTATTTCTTAAATGGTCTCCAGCTTTAATTACGATTTAAACTAAGGTAAAACTTAGGTTGCGAATTGCACTTTTTACCTATGTAGTTATCGAACAGGCAGAAGAGCTTTAAAAATTTTTTAAAAAGCAGAAGGCCAATGTTACTAAATACTGTAGATATGTCATCACCACAATTATTTTCATAACATCTCTGTTTGCAAATACATTTCTTTATTTCAGTTGACTCTATGTGTATCAAATTAAAATCAGTAAGTTTTTCTAAATAGAGAATTAAAATGATCCAGCCAGTTAACAAAGATCTGTTGAGTGCCAAATGCTCAATTCTGTTCTAGTCTATGCTGGATATGTAGGAGAAGATAATGAAAATAGATGTTGGGAAATCTAATTTGGGAGATAAGATGTGTGCACATGGAAAGATAACCCAAAAGAAGGAAAAAAAACACTATGATGATTACAATATAGTTGGTACCATAATTGTATGCCCAATTAGAGCTATAAAAATTGAATTTAAGTGATAGTTCCTTAAGTTTAGATGGTGAAAAATGTCTTATGGAAGACTTTCCCATCATGAATCCAAATGTAGTCCTCCTTTGCTTGTAAGAGATGACACTTCTGAGTGGTATTTGACAAGAAACTTATCATCTTCTGTATTTCCAGTCTCCCATCATATTTTCGCTCCCTGCCCTTCCCTGTACACTACAGTCTTCTGGAATGGATGAGATCCTCTTTTACAATAGACGTGCTTCAGTAAAAGTCTTGATATTAATCATCAATGAGGCACAAATTTTCAACATGTTTAATGACGAACAATTGTGCTGGCACACACATATGTTCACTTTTATCCATTTAGATCCTGGAACCTAAGGTTGGAGACATTTAATAAGGCCTAGCTCTAATAGGAAGAAAAGTGAAAGTCAGCTTTTCTTGTAGTTTATTTGTTTCCCAAAAACAAATATATATATGCCTTTCATGAGTCCTTTCTATAGTTTTTGGAATGGCTCTAGCTAGAAAAATACTACTTTCTTTGTTTGACAGGCATGAAGTTCTACAATTCGATATGCCAAATATATATATATATATATATATATATATATATATATATATATATATATATATATATATATAATTTCAGCACATCACCTCAGGATGGAGAACTGTAAACTACTTCTACTTGTTGCCCTTGGTGCTGCCTAACATACTTTATGTCTTCAAGAAGTTTAGCATTATGCTCAACTCAAGTCTTTCTGAGGAGGCATAGTTTAGATAAATAGCACACTAAATTATTATAATTTAGGTTTGTTTTTTGTCACATTGGTGTGTTATTAACAACTCATGGTGATTTTACTTATTAGTAATTATTAATAACTACTAAGTATATCCTGTGTACTCTAATCAGGTGTGGAAGGAGTGATTCATATATAGTTTGACTAAAAAGATTCTGAACATGTCATTTAGGCTTATGTCACTCAGATTAGGTAAAAGCGATGTGGGTCAGGAAAACTAATTTTTCTTCTATTCTCTAAGTTCTTCTGACTGGTTTAATCAAATTGACATGAGACAGATTAATAGGAGAAAATGACCAAATTACATATGCGACCCAAGGACAAATCTGGGGCAGTTAAGGTTATGATGCCACCTTGAGCTAAGGAATAGGGTAGGTGAGGGGGGGAGGGTATAGTTTGTGACTTCAGAGGGCAGAAATGCAATTCCCATGGAGGTGGAAAAGCAGATGTTTGGTAAATAAATGTTTGCTGGACTGTTTTTAACAATGGGACACAGAGAGGACTTTGATCAAATGGGCCTTGGTAGATTCCTCCCTGTCTATCACTCATTAGTTTATATTAAACTACAGTTATCTGTGATGATAGCTCCCTTTCTGGAGCAGTACCTGAAATAATGTGTGCATTATTTTAGATAGTTAAGAGGAAGGTCAAAGGTTTTTGCTGAGTCTTTGCTTCTTAAACAATAACAATAATGGATATCCCCAAAAGGCATACTTTGGGGTGCCAAATTCTGCTTTCCCTCAGGGGTAAAGGAACAAGGTTGCCTTGACTTACTGCTGGGCAACTAAGAAATATATTATTAGACTTAAAATCAAATCAGGAGAAAATTAATTTTTTACTTTGTTGGTGGGATAAATTTTACTGACTGAGGAGATTGAGTTGGCATTTGGGAAATAGGAGAGAAGCACAGGAGTTTCAACAGGCAAGTGACCAAAAAAAGAAAAAAAAAACATCACAGTTAAGATGCTAGGTCAGACCTGCAGGCAGGGTCTCAGGTAAATGATAAGAAAGTAGTCAAAATAAGACACAGTACAGATTAAAGGAAACATGAATCCAGAGAAATGAGAATGCCGTGTAAGAGCAACAGAAATAAGCTGGACTGAAGAACTTAAGAACTGTGTGCGTTCAAAATATATTTGATTTTTTAATACTGTTTTTAAAAATCATTTTTAATAAGTATACTTTCCATTTAAATTAAGTACAAATAGAGGCAAAGCTAACTTTTTAGGCTGCCATTGATGGGTCATTAGTGACTGTGAGGCATGAGGGGTACTTCTAGGGGCTGGCACTTTCCTGTTTATTGATCTGGGTGCGTTTACAGGGCTGTGCTGAGTGGATGAATGCATTTTTCCATGTAGTGGGTGTAAAATATTATACTTCAATAAAAAGTCGTTTTAAAATAAGAAATCAGCAGATTTCAAAGGGAAGTCACCTCTGCAGTGCATCCGCATGACGTGGTTTCATAGGTCGTTCTCCAGCCCTGGGAGTAAGCCACTGCCCCCAGAATGGCGCCCACTCTCACTGACCAGCTCACAGAGACCTCTCAGTTTCCCCCAGCTGTCTCTGTGCTTCATGCTGTGCTACCTCATCATCCTTACATGCTGGTGTGGAGAAAGCTTCATCCGGGTGTGTTGAGGGGGAGGTGGATACGTGAAATGCTTCTTCAGTCCTGGCACAGAGGTACGATATCCTCCAATAGTGGGTCACTTCACTCAAAGGAGATCTAGTTAGCAGTATCTGTTTGTACCCTAGATGGACCAGAATGTGACTGCAGTGTGCTTCCAGGTGGCTGTGATTGTGGTGATGGTTTTTATTCGTGGACACCCTGAGAGGTCAGGTTGGGTCTCTTAGCAGCTGTGCGGTGTAACAAGGATCGAGCTTTGTCAGTGTCCCTGCCTTTCCCACCCCGGCTCTTGTCCATGTGTGGCCCTCATGAACCCTCTCTGCCAAGTGCTGTTCCATCGAGAGGGAGGTCTGTATTTCCCACTCAGTTATTCATTTAGGTCAGATGAGGTGTCATAGTGTGGTGATTAATTTTATAAGTCACCTTGACGGGGGCACAAGGTATTGAGATATTTGGTCATTATTTTTCTGTATGTGAGGGTGTTTTTGGATAAGATTAACATGAATTGATAAACTGAATAAAGCAGATGCTCTCCCTTATGTGGGCGACCCTCATCTAATCAATTGATGGCCTGAACAGGAAAAAAAAGAAAAGAAAAGTCTGCTCCCAAGAACAGAGAAAAAGGAACTCCTCCACCCTATTACTGCTTGCCCTGGAACATCATCTTTCCCAGGGCCTCAGGCCTGCCAGCTTTGGACTGGAACTTATACCATCAGTTCTCCTGGTCTTCAAGGTCTTTGGGCTCAGCCTGGAGCTGCTCCATTGGGCATCCTAGGTCTCCAACCTGCTGTGTTGTCGGAGAGTGGGCCTTTTTCAGCGCAAAGTCCAGGTCCTTGGCAACTCGAGTAAAGAATTGAATGGGATACCAGAGTAAGGCAGTAGATCAAGTAGTTTATTAGAAAAAATAGTACATTTAGAAATAAAGGTAGACCTGAGTACTAGAGGATGGCTCAAAGGCCCATTACTAGAAGTTACATTGCAAAGAGTGTGGAATGGGCCATGCGCAAAGGCGAGGCTCAAAGGGGAAGAAGCGGTCAAAAGGAGCATGGAAAAAGCAGCAGTAGCAGCCGCGTGCTTCCCTCCCAGGACTTGGGGTTTTTATCCTTTTTCTCCAGGATGGGCTGGTCTTTCTGGGCATAGGACCACTTGATTGGCACCTGTGATTAACAAGAGGTACTGCGTAGGTGTGAGTGACTGGTCTGATCTAGTTGGATATTTTGTGTCCACTTGCTCTTCCTGCAGGGGTAGGTAATTACAATACAACGGGAAGTTTTGGGTGGAAAGGGGAAGTGCCTCAGGCAGTTGCACTCTGTGGCATGTGCAGGAATGCAGAGACCCAATGCCTTCCTCTGCCTGCCTAGTTTTTCCTTGAGAGACGTGATCCCCATAAAATCTCTATGGGAAGCTGAGGGACAGGAGGTCTCTTCTTCTGTATCTGCTTCCTGCTGGGCAGGGGCGTAGAGCTGTCCCTGCCTATTGGGGGTTCACGGAACTCTCACCCTAGCTGGACTCAGATGAGAGGAAGGGGTCTCAAGTTCCACCTGAAAGACCGTGTTGGCTTCTTTGTTTGTTGGGGTATCCCCTGCATCCTCAAGGCTCCTGAATGAGGACAAAAATATAAATCTGTTAGGTTATGAAACTTGTGGCTATTCAGTCCATCACTCAGGTGGAGTCAGTAGTCTGGACACAGAATGGGTTTGACATTTAGCTTCCTGGCCTGGGGGATGTTAGGAAGTCTCAGGCTTTCAACTAGTTATGGGAAGCAGGGATAGGAGACTTACATTGTTTCAGATTCAGGAACTAATTTACAAAGCAATTAAGAAGCAAGGGGGATCTTCTGTCCAAGATTCACAAACTCGTCAGAAAAGCAATCAAAGCCCAAGAGCTAAGAAACTAAAGAACTAGGGAGGAGACTTAACATTTTTATACTTAACATTTCTATAGAAAAGAAAATATTAAAGTTTTTCAGTGGCGGGGGTTGGTGCTGCTCATTTGGCCGGTAACAAGTGCAGTTCTTTGGACTTCCCGGCCTCCAGAATCACATGAGCCAACTTCTTGTGTGTGGTGGTAGGAGGAGGCGGGGTGGAAGGTGAGTGGGTATAGAGGGACAAGTTTGTGATAGCTAAAACAAAACAATCAAAATATGACTCTGGGGGCAGCCAAGTGGTGCATTGGTTAAGCACTGGCTTGGGATGCCAGTGGCCCCGGTTCAGGTCCCACATATGAGGGCCAGTGACACTGCCCTCAAAAAAAAAAAAAAAGACTCTACACAGGCTATATTAACCAATACTGACTATTTCTTATCCATGATATCTTTCTATTTAAAACACAATTTCTGAGATGCTTTACAAAGGGCATAAAAACAATGTATTTAACAGAGGAAAACCCTTCCATACACAGGTTTGCTCTTGTGTCAAATTTACGTCTTTTAGTGCAACCAAACTTAGATAATCACAAACAAAATTTCGAGAAAGAAACATTTTTCTCCAAAGGACATACTGAAGAAGGAGTGAGAAGTTGGCACTTATGGCACACAGCGACTGGTGGTAGGTCGTCCCTATTAAAGGAAGATGGAGTGACAGGTTAAGTGACATATTTGAGCGCGTTTCCTTTTTAGTTAGAAGGAAGAGCAGAGCCAGGAAGGGTTTCGGCAAGTTATTTAGAGCTCACTACCAGGGAGAGTGAGACTTTTTCTTAGTGGCGATAGTAATGTATTTCTGATTAAGTCAAGTACTTGCCACCCTGCAGTGGACAGTATTTATTCTGTCATTTGGCCATTTTAGAGTGAGAATGGCTTCAAAGAGTTCTTATTCAGGAGAAAGAGAAGTCAATTTAAAATTTTAACTTGGCATTGGAAAGGATTCAGACACTGAACCCAGAGAATTGGAAAGAAAAAAAAATTGAAAAGATAGGAAAGTCACTTATTTGAGCTAAGCTGTATAATGGAAGCGTACCCTGACTTTTGAATTTAGATCTTATTTTGTACAGAAAATGTATTAGCTGACTAAAATGGATATAGATATCTATCTATCTACAGAGAGATATTAAAACATATCCCAAGCTAAACATAATATTGCAGTGTTTCTCCTTAATTCAGGGCCTTTCTACCTAGAAAAGGTAAGAAGACAGATTCTCTTTAAAAGCTCTATGTAGATCTCTATATATCTATCTATGGATGTATCTATCTATCTATATGTGTAGTGGTACATCGCTTTGCTGGATTGTAAAAGTTTTAAACTACGAATTCACTTAGATCAATGCTTTAAGCTAACTTCCTGGCTATAATACCTAAGCCAACTTGAACAGGCAAAGAGCCTCTGGTAGAACCTAACCTGTCTATGAGGGCACCTACTCAAGTCTCCTTAATTTTAGTGATATCAAATGTCACACCAGTTTAGTAGAATTTATGACTTTTTAAATGAACAGTAATCAAATATTTTGACAGAAAACTTCATCATTGTCAGGGTATTTTGGATTCTGCAACTCAAAATAGTAATTCCTAGGGTGCACAGCATAATTATTAAAATATACCCAGCTAAACAAAGTGTTACAATGTTTTTCCCTCATTTAGAGGCTTTCTACCTAGAAATGCTAAGAAAACAGATTGTCGATGCAGAGTGGGGAGGGGCAAGATGGCGGCTGTGAGGAGGGCTCCATGAAATCTCCCCTGGAAATATCCACAATTTGAACTTCTAATACGCTTCAAAGAGACATCTACTCATCACACAGAGCGACTAAGAGTTCCACACAAGGATTGCTGGACGGTGGGCAGGCCAGGCGAGTAGGGAAGAAGGCAGCGAGACGCGTGAGGTGCAGCCCGCACCCGCGGCTGCTGAGTCACGGTGAGTGTTGCCCGGCTCGCTCCCTGCGGCCCGCGGCCCACCTCGAGTTCAGCAAGAGCGCGTTGGTTTGCAGTCTGAGGCAGAAGCCTCAGGCCCGGGCAAGTGCGGGAGGAGAGAGAGGAGACGACTGTGCAGAGGTACGAGCTGCACCCGCGGCTCGCCGGGTCCCCAGGAAGCAGGGTGCAGAGCCCCGCAGCGGCAGGGCAAGATCAGTCCCTGCACCCTCCCGGTTCAGGGATCAGTCTCTGTGCCCACCGGGTCCCGCGGAGCGCAGAAGCCTGAAACCCGGGAGCAGGGGAAAACAGAGGACTCGCCCGCGGAGAAGCAGCGTGCGCGGGCGGAGACGCAGGTCCCGGAGAGACGGAGCGGGGATCGGAGCCGCGTGGAAAGGTGCGCGCAGTCCCCTGAACCCCGGCGGCAGTCCCTCCAGGAGCGCAGCAGGAGAACGGCGCGGGCGCGCGCCGGCTCCAAGGCAGAAGCCTTAAACCCGGGAGCAGGGGAAACACAGGACTCGCCCGCGGAGACGCAGCGCGCCGGCCGGAGTCACAGGTCCCGGAGAGACGGAGTGGGGATCGGAGCCACGCGGCACGGTGCGCGCAGTCCCCTAAATCCCGGCAGACCGTTTGGGAGAGCAGCAGGAGATCCGCGCGGGCGCGCCGGCTCTGAGGCAGAAGCCTGGAACCTGGGAGCAGGGGAAAAAGAGGACTCGCTCGGACAAGCAGCGCGCCGGGTGGAGACGCAGGTCCCCGAGAGACACGGAGCGGGGATCTTGGCCACATGGTAGGGTGCGCGCAATTCCCTAAATCCCGGCAGACCCTTTGGGAGAGCAGCAGGAACTCCGCTGGAGCATAAGAGGCAATGGCCTTAGCTTGAAACAGTGTTGGAACTGTGGCTTTGTTTATTTTTATGTTTTTTATTTTTTTTCCCTTTTTCTACTCTTGAACAGAAAGCAAAAAAAAAAAAACCCAATAACTCACCCACTCCCACAAACTTTGTCCCCTGCCAAGACAGTCTTAAACTGACTCCTGAAGGGAGCAATAGGGGCAGACTAGGAAGATATCCTTACCTGCAGGGGGTTGAGAATTTCCACCCAGTAAAGGCAGCAGAGTGAGACTACCCACCCCGTCCCCACCTTTGGGCAAGGCTTGGGAGGCAGGGCAGGTTCATCTGCTGAGGCACTAATTAACAGATTCTTAGCAGCAAGCTTTTGGTAGTGAGGAATTCTTTAATTTTCCACGGCTGTCAACCCAAAGGGTGCCCAGAGACACTCATTGAGCCTTTGGGGGTGCAGCCTGCCTTGGGACAGGCAAAAGCAAAAAGGCAGTGACTTTGTAAAAACCACCAATCACACGTCACAACCACACTCAAGTACAGCAAACCTGCAGTGCCAGGATTACGCTAGGCATCAGGTGGCCTACTGTTCCCACAAGACGCACAGGAATTTTTGTACAGCAGACAAACTGAAGAGAGCTTGGTGGACTTTAGCCTAGACCAGCACGGGTATTTTTGGTTTGTTTGGTTTTATTCTGTTTTGTTTTCCCTTTATTGGCTGCTTATCTTGGTTGTTTTTGGTTTTTATTTATATTTCATTCTAATCATATTGTAGTTTTTAATATAGGCATATATATATAGGTGTATATAGGTGAATATATGTCCATATATATGGGTATGTAGACAAATATATATATATATATTTCTTTTTCCTTTTTTCTTTTTCTTTTTCTTTCTTTTCTTTTTTTTTTTCCCCACCCTCACTTTCTCTCTTATTTTATTCATTCTTCTCACTGCTATACTTTTCCTCTTTTCCTTTTTTCTGCAAATTTTATTTTTTAAATTTTTCTTACTTTTTTTATTATTTTAGTTTATTTTTATTTTTTATTTTTTAGGTATAGCTAATCGGTTTCTCATGTTTATTCTATTTTTTATTTTAGGATATTGTATTTTATTTTGTTTCCTCTTCTGTTATTATTGAGTATGTGGTTTTTGTTTTGTTTCTGTTTGTTTTCTTCATTAGTATGATTGATATTTCTGTACAAGTTGACTGTAGTTTGATGGTTGGTTGTTTTTACTTGTGCGAGCATTTGGTTTCCTTTGGTGGCTGCGGAGGTTGTTCTTGTTGATCTGTTATGCTCTAAAATCACTCTGCAGCAGTGGGTCCAAACAAACAGACACAAGAATCATCATACCCAGAGGCCAACTTTAGATAAAACCAGAGCATTTCTGGGTTTGACATACAAGAGTCACACCCAAAAAGAAGTTACTACAGGTACTAAGACCCATAGGGTCCAAGTTTCATCAGAGGGGTCAATCCTCTCACAGCAGCTCATAAACTGCAGAAGCTGCTGATCCTCACAGCTAATCAATCTGGGAGTCAATCCCACCTACTGACAAACCAAAAGTAATCAAAACTAAAACTTCAACAAGTGAGGATGCACGACACAAGGAACACCTCAGATACAAGCACAAGAGAATAGGGAGACTGAGTAATTCAAATATAAAGGACACACACCATATAAGTTTACCCAGAAAAGACTGAGAAATCTGGGGGATCTATCTGTTATATTGAAGCAAACACAAAGAGTAAGCCAGAATGGGGAGACAAAGAAACATAACACAAATAAAAGAACAGAAGAAACTTCCTGAATCAGTGGAAATAGAGGAAATAGAGGTAACCAACCTATCGGAGACAGAGTTCAGAACACTGATTATTAGAATGTTCAAGGAAATTAATGAAAATATAAAGAAGGATAGAGAAATCATGAAAAGCAACCAGCTAGAACTTAAGAACACAATTACTGAATTAAATAACAAACTTGATGGAATCACTAGCAGACTGGATGAAGCAGAAAATCGAATCAGTGACTTAGAAGACAAAATAGCAGAGATCACCCATGCGGTACAACAAAAAGAAAAAAGAATGAAAAACATGGAAAATAGTTTAAGAGAGCTGGGGGACAACATCAGACACAATAACCTAAGGGTCATTGGAGTACCAGAAGGAGAAGAGAGGGAGCAAGGGATTGAGAATATATTTGAAGTAATAATGTCTGAAAACTTCCCTAACCTGGCAAAGGACATTGAAATACAAGCCCAGGAAGTGCAGAGAGTTCCAAACAGGATGATTCCAAACAGGCCCACTCCAAGACACATTATAGTGAAAATGGCAAGGGTTAAGGACAAAGACAGAATCCTTAAAGCAGCAAGGGAAAGGCAGCAAGTTACTTACAAGGGTACCCCCATAAGATTATCAGCTGACTTTTCTACAGAAACTTTGCAGGCCAGAAGAGAGTGGCAGGAGGTTTTCAAAGTGATGAAAAATAAAGGCCTACAACCAAGATTGCTGTATCCAGCAAGGTTATCATTTAAAATCGAAGGCAAGATAAGGAGCTTTGCAGAAAAAAATAAGTTAAGAGAATTCATTACCACCAAGCCAGCTTTGCAGGAAATGCTAAAAGGGCTTCTTTAAGTAGAAGAGAAAAACAACCTATGAAAGACTACGAACACAAATAAGAAAATGGCAATAAATACACACATATCAATAATCACATTAAATGTAAATGGATTAAATGCTCCAATAAAAAGACATAGGGTGGCTGAATGGATAAGAAAGCAAGACCCCAGTATATGCTGTATACAAGAGACTCACCTCAGATCCAAAGACTCATACAGGCTGAAAGTAAAGGGATGGAGTAAAATATTTCATGCAAATGGTACTGAGAAAAAAGCTGGAGTAGCGATACTTATATCAGATAAAATGGACTTTAAATTGAAGAATATAACAAAGGACAAAGAAGGACACTTCATAGTAATGAAGGGATCGATCTAACAAGAGGACATAACTCTAGTAAACATCTATGCACCTAACATAGGAGCCCCTAAATATATAAAACAGATATTGTCAGACATAAAGACAGAGATCAACAGTAACACTATCATAGTAGGGGACTTCAACACCCCGCTGTCACTAATGGACAGATCCTCCAGACAGAAAATCAGTGTGGAAACAGCGACCTTAAATGACACATTAGACCAGCTGGATTTAACAGACATTTTCAGAGCATTTCATCCCAAAGCTACAGAATATACGTTCTTTTCAAGTGCACATGGAACATTTTCTAAGATAGACCACATGTTAGGCCACAAAACAAGTCTCAATAAATTTAAGAAGATTGAAATCATTTCAACTGTATTCTCTGACCACAATGCTATGAAACTAGAAATCAATTATAAGAAGAAATCTGGGAAGCTGACAAATAAATGGAGGCTAAACAATATGCTATTAAATAGTGAGTGGGTCACAAATGAGATCAAGGAGGAAATCAAAAGATACCTCGAGACAAACGAAAATGAAAACACCACGACCCAAAATCTCTGGGATGCTGCGAAAGCAGTCCTAAGAGGGAAGTTTATAGCAGTGCAGGCCTACCTAAAGAAGGAAGAAAAATCTCAAATCAACAGGTTATCCTTACACCTAAGGGAACTGGAAAAAGAACAGCAAAAGAGGCCCAAGGGGAGTACAAGAAAGGAGATAATAAAGACCAGAGCAGAAATAAACAATATAGAGAACAGAAAAACAATTCAAAAGATCAATGAAACCAAGAGTTGGTTTCTTGAGAAGATAAACAAAATTGACAAACCTCTAGCCAGGCTCATCAAAAAAAAAGAGAGAGGACTCAAATTAGCAAAATCAGGAATGAAAGAGGGGAAATGACTACAGACATCACAGAAATACAAAAAATTCTAAGAAATTACTATGAGCAACTATATGTCAACAAATTTGACAATCTGGATGAAATGGATAATTTTCTAGAAGCATACAACCTTCCAAAGCTAACGCAAGAAGAAACAGAAAATCTAAATACCCTGATTACTACCAAGGAAATTGAATCAGTAATTGACAAGCTCCCAAAAAACAAAAGCCCTGGACCAGACGGCTTCACAAGTGAATTTTATCAAACATTCAAAAAGAACTATCACCTATTCTTCTCAAACTATTCCAAAAATCCAGAAGGAGGGAAGGCTCCCAAACTCTTTTTATGAAGCCTCTATCACCCTGATTCCAAAACCAGATAAAGACATCACAAAAAAGGAAAACTACAGGCCAATCTCCCTGATGAATATAGATGCAAAAATTCTCAATAAAATATTAGCAAACAGAATTCAGCAATATATTAAGAAGATCATACATCATGATCAAGTGGGATTCATCCCTAGTGCGCAAGGCTGGTTCAACATCCGTAAATCAATTAATGTGATACACCACATCAACAAAATGAAGGATAAAGATCACATGGTCATTTCAATAGATGCAGAAAAAGCATTTGACAAAATCCAACAGCCATTTATGTTAAAAACCCTTAGCAAAGTGGGAATACAGGGATCATATCTCAACATAATAAAAGCCATATATGATAAACCTACAGCTAACATCATACTCAATGGGGAAAAGCTAAAACCATTCCCCTTAAGATCAGGAACAAGACCAGGCTGTCCACTTTCTCCTCTTTTATTCAACATAGTGCTGGAAGTTCTAGCCACAGCAATCAGACAACAAAAAGAAATAAAAGGCATCCAAATTGGCAATGAAGAAGTAAAATTGTCATTATATGCAGATGACATGATACTGTATATAGAGAACCCCAAAGACTCCATCAAAAAACTATTGGAACTGATAGACGAATTCAGTAAAGTAGCAGGATATAAAATCAATGTTCAGAAATCGGTGGCATTTGCATATACCAATAATAAACTAATGGAAAGAGAAATTAAGAAAACTGTCCCATTTACAATTGCGTCAAGAACTATAAAATACCTAGGAATAAATTTAACCAAAGAAGTGAAAGATCTGTACTCAGAAAATTATAAGACACTGAAGAAAGAAATAATAGAAGATACAAATAAATGGAAACACCTACCATGCTCATGGATAGGAAGAATTAATATAGTTAAAATGTCCATACTGCCTAAAGCAATATATAGATTCAATGCAATTCCTATCAAACTACCAAGGGCATTTTTCACAGAAATAGAAAATATAATCCTAAAGTTTATATGGAATCATAAAAGACCCAGAATAGCCTCGGCAATTCTGAGGAATAAAAACAAAGTCGGGGGGATCACGCTACCAGACATCAAAACCTACTACAAGGCCACAGTAATCAAGACAGTTTGGTATTGGCATAAAAACAGGCACATCGATCAGTGGAACAGAATAGAGAGCCCAGAAATAAATCCAAGCATTTACGGACAGTTAATCTATGACAAGGGAAGCAAGAATTTACACTGGAGTAAAGATAGTCTATTCAATAAATGGTGCTGGGAAAATTGGACTGACACATGCAAAAAAATGAAACTGGATCATCTCCTTACGCCTTATACAAGAACAAATTCAAAATGGATTAAAGACTTAAATGTAAGACCTGAAACCATAAAAATCCTAAATGAAAATATAGGGAGTACATTTGCAGACATTACCCTGAGCAATATTTTTAGTGATACATCCCTACGGGCAAGAGAAGTAAAAGAAAAAATGAACATATGGGATTATATCAGACTTAAAAGTTTTTTCACAACAAAGGAAACCATTAATAAAACAAAAAAGAAGCCTACTGAATGGGAGAATATATTTGCCAATGATATATCTGATAAGGGGTTAATATCCAAAATTTATAAAACACTCATGAAACTCAACACCAAAAAAACAAACAACCCAATTAAAAAATGGGCAGAAGATATGAAGAGACATTTCTCTAAAGAGGACATACAGATGGCCAACAGGCATATGAAAAAAAGTTCAGCCTCACTGGTCATTAGGGAAATGCAAATAAAAACCACCATGAGATACCACCTCACTCCAGTCAGAATGGCTATCATCAACAAATCAACAAACAACAAGTGCTGGCGGGGCTGTGGGGAAAAGGGGACCCTGCTGCACTGTTGGTGGGACTGCAGATTGGTGCAGCCACTATGGAAGTCAGTATGGAGGTATCTTAAAGAACTGGAAATAGAGCTACCTTTTGACCCAGCAATTCCACTCCTAGGTATTTATCCTGAAAAAACCAAGACACTTATTCAAAAAAAGTTATGCACCCCGATGTTCATAGCAGCACAATTTACAATAGCTAAGACTTGGAAACAACCAAAATGCCCGTCAGTAGATGACTGGATTAAGAAACTGTGGTATATTTATACAATGGAGTATTACTCCGCTATAAAGAAGAATGAAATCGTGCCATTTGCAATGATATGGATGGACCTAGAGACTATAATGTTGAGTGAAATAAGTCAGTCAGAGAAGGACAAATACCATATGATCTCACTCATATGTGGAATATGAAAAACTGTATGAATGAGCAAAGTAAACAGAAACTGTCTCATAGATATAGAGGAAAAATCAGGGTTGCTAATTTGGAGAGGAATGGGGATGAGGGAGAAGGGGAAGGGATTAGACAGCAAAAATAGGCAACTACAATATTGCTACTGGGATAGGAAAAACAGTTTGGGGAATATAATTAATAATGTTGTAAATATTCTGTGGAATGTCAGATGATCATAGGTCTTGTTAGGGAGACCATTTCATGGATGGAGTAGAGGTTTGATCACTGCACTGTTTTACTAAAGTGGAGGTGGTATACCTACTGTAATTGAATATATATAGATAGTCACGGGATGTGGATTATACTGTGGAAGAGAGTCAGAGGAAGAGTAATAGATATATATGATATGGGGGTGTGTGGGGTGGTGTATTGGGGGTGGGGGGTTTGTCACTTTGAGGGGTAAAATGTATAACTATTGCACTGTGTTGTACACCTGAAACTAATTAAAAATAAATAAATAAATAAATAAATAAATAAATAAATAAAAGAAAAAAAAAAAAAGAAAACAGATTGTCTTCAAAATACCTGAATGCTCTTAAAGTTTAGGAGTGTGTTAGAGTTTAAAATTTTTCAAGTGAGTAACTATTGTTTGGATACTATTTACACACATCACAGTGAAACAATTATTACACTAGCAGATTAGAAATGTTTCTACATCAACACTCTTGAAAAAAATCGTAAAGCAAAATTTTGATCCGTGACTAAGAAAACACATTCTGCATTAAATGTTAAATTTATACAATTAAAAAAAGGTGATCTTGTTTAAAAAGCATATGACTTAAAACAACAAATGTGTTTTGGAAATCATCTACCTGAGGATGATATCTAAGCTTTGTCTTAGAGACAGCTTTAGCAATGGACACCTTGAATTAAAAGTGTACACCTGAAACTAATAAAAAAATAAAAATAAGTAAAAAGAATACTACATGTGGTCAAAACAAAAAACATTTTAAAGGCATTTCTGGGTTCAGCAAGAGACCAGCTGTTCTGATCAATCACTAATGTTTGCCTCGGAAAAGTCTGAGAGAGAGCATGGCAGCACTTTTTCAAATTACAGATAAAGATGTTGAGTGTCAGAATTAAGTGACATTAAGTTCTTTGAATTTTATAAGACTCCATCAATGAATACACCAGTGTTTATTCAGGGTTTGTACAGAGGGAGACCTGACATCCTGATAGATAACGTGGCAAAGGAATACGTGAGCGATTGGCCCTGTGTCACGTGAACCTCACAGATTTAAAAGAAGAAAGCAGGCAAAGTTTATGAAAAAGACAGCAATGAAAAAGACAGAGGGAAGCAGGCATTGCATTGTTCTATTGATGGGAAAACAAGATGGAACAACTTTTAAGATGGATAATCAGGAAGTATTAATCAACATTTATAATATGCAAACTATGACTCCACTACTCTACTTTAAGGCTTTATTCTAAAGAAATAATAAACAAGTTGGTATGTTGTTAATTAAAATAGCAAATATATATACTATATACCTGAAAGTGAAGTAGAATAATATTGAATGTCAACTATAATTGAATGTCAGATATATATATATATATATATATATATATATATATACACACACACACACACACATATACATATATATATATATATATATATTGCCATGGAATGTGGAGTACAGCATAAGGAAGATAGTCAATGGTATAGTAACAGCTTTATATGATGTCAGATGGGTAGTAGATTGGGGGGTTTATCACTTTGTGAGGGCTGTAAATGTCTGTTTGTATACCTGAAACTAATAAAAAAGATGAATAAGATAGCAAATTTATTGAAAATTTAAATGGCCTACAGTAGGAAATAGGAAATAAATAATATAGAAATATCCTGTTATAAAGCTGTTACATAGATAAGGATGTTAAAATTATGTTTAAAAGGATAAGGCTCACTGACATGAAAACTACTGAATTAGATTATAAAAGAAATAAGCAATGTAAGAAAAATTTGTATTATTCTATAGGTATAATGGATGCCCCCTTCCGTCCATCCCCTGGACACTGTCTGACTGATTTCTCTGTAGCCTGAGGACTTTCTTTGGCCTCAGGGATATGCTCAGCAAGCCTGGAGTGCCAACGCCTTTATCCTTCTGAGGGCAGCCCGTAATGGGTGGCAGTTGTAAGGAAATACTCTCCATTCCTCACGCACTGGGGGGACACCTCCAAGTCATGTTCACTGCGGTTTTCCTTATGTTCCCAGCAGGACTTGGCCTGGGTCTCCCAGAGGAATAATCTATTCATTAATTCCCCCCAGTGGGCTTTCTTCCAATAGGCATGTCCCTTCTCCATCGGTGCTCCTGGGTTCATCTCCCAAATAAAGTGATTTACTTTTCGATTTTACTCAGGGTCTGCTTATAGGAGAATCCAACCTAAAGTATGTTTTTGTGTGTATTGTATGGCTCTGTGTGTGCATGTGTGTGCGTGTGTGTGTGTGTGTGTGTGTGTGTGTGTGTGTGGTATAAGACAATAGGAATATACACCAAAATATTAACTCTTCCGTGTGCAGCAGGAGTAGAAGTGATATTTATACTTTTCCGAGTCTCCTGATTTATTGTTGAGGACATGATGTTCTTTGTGGGAGGAAGATTGATGGACCAGAAAGGCAGTGCCCTGGGCCTCCTGGGTACACCGAGTCCAAGGGTGAGGAAAGATGGCCTTTTGATGGGGAAGGGAGGATGTTCGTGGTTCATACACTGCCTTCCTCCAGTAGAATTGCCCATTTTGTTCTGGAACCTGGTAGGATTCAGGCTGAAGGTGAGTCCCTCAGTGGGCCTGTGGTGAGGAGCAGGAGCAAGCAAAAATGAAGGAAATAGATGGATCTGTCATAAAAGGAAGAAAAACACTTGCCTCCTGAAGTTACTATAGCATATCATTTTAGCTCACAATAAGAATGATGTGCCCATTTCTTTTCTTGTTAGAAGACCCTTTCTGTCATCTTGACTGCTGCTGTTCATGATTGCTTTTAAAATGTACTCACCCATTTAAAATAATTGGAGTCTATTAAAATAATGGAAAGAATATGCATATGTATGTCTTCATACCATGGCACAACATATAATCACACAAAGGACTGTCAACACTGAATACGTGTACATATTACGAAAAGAACACAAATGCTAAGGAACACAACTACAGATTATTTAGACAACCTCCATTTTTAAAAGTTTTGACAGTGATTTATTATCATCTACCTATGCATATTATTTGTTTGTATAACTTTCTTACTCCCTAATAATTAGAGGTAGTTTTTGTTATAAAAATTAGACATCTTGCCCAAAATTTGATTTTCACTTATTAATGAACTAAAAGATAAATAAAAAATTGTGTTATTCATTAATGTCATGTATAGGTAATTTTATCTTATTAAGCATTAATGTGCTGTTCATTCCATTTAACTCTAAACTGAACAAATATCTGGCAGAATTTTTCATTAACAAAAATTGTGCATAATCCTAATATTTACCTTGTTCTACTCTAAAATTAGGACATAGCAAGAAAACACAGGTTAGTGTTGAAGCATACTTTCGAATACATTAAACCTGCATACCATAAACACATTAGACCAACTAGACAGTGTTTGAACATTTTGTCGAAAAATATAACAGTAAACACTTTGATATTTTGATTATGGAGCAGAAAATAAAGACTAACTGTTGAATAAAATGGTGTCACCTTTGTCATTGTGATACTTACACTGTTTTATTTAGTCAAGGGAAATTTAATGCTGTATCTGTATGACTACTGAATAATTCTGTGGGGCAAAATTGTGCTTAAGAAACACAAGTTGCAACATAATGTTTTAGAATTCTCTGTTATGTGTATGTTTACACTATTTGCTGAAACTTCAAATCATGATCACAAAGATTTAGTGTAAACGTTAGCACCAGGCATAAACTGATATTAGTCACACAGTCAGTTGAGCACTTTGTGTTTCAAGAAAGTGAAAATAAGAGTTCATGAATGGCTTTGGGCACAATAGAGATTAAGCAGGATTCATTATTAACAATAAATTATTACAGTGTAAATAGGATTTTATGTACTGGTTTATATGTGAAATGTGATCTGGTGTTTCACTAATGGAACTAAAAGGCAAAAAGCCTGAAGCAAATATATTAAAATATATGTTAGAGAACAATTCTATAAGATGTTTTTATGCAAAGTGTTTTCAAGCTAGTATTTGATAAAATTTTAAATATTTTATTTTAGCAGAACTCAAAGACAAATAATGTTTAGAGCAAGGTAAAAAATATGCTATTAAACTGATCTACTCAATGTCAGTTTTTTTCAACATGTACAGATGGAAATGTTCTTCACATAAGTCTATAAAGTGTAAAGACACAGCTTAGCTCCGGGAAATAGTAACTGCCAATCAAGTTTGTTTATTAAATTATGTGTTGTAGAATAATTTTTAGAATAATTTGACAAGGCCTACTTCCTATGTTGCGAACTAAGATATACGTGAAGTTAAAAGTTAAATATTAAACAAAAATTTCTCCTCTCGTACAAAAATTTCTTTTTTGGTACAAAAAATTCTAAAGTGTAAGAGAATAATCTGACATTTTGTGCGTGTTTTGCACATATCAATAATATTTTAGCAGTATATAGTTCTTTCCCATTTGACTGTTTCATTATACTGATAGGACTCTTAATTTTGATGTTGAAAGAGAAAAATTTTAAATACATCCATTGCCTCATAAATAAACCTCTAATTATTTGCATATCTATGTTTGACTATAATGAAAAACAAGATAACCATTGTGTGTTTTTTAAATTGTGATGATTGTTTTAATTGTTTACTATTTGTCAGGTGTTTTGCTAAGCATCCAGCATACATTAACTCAGGCAGTTGTCAAAATAACCTTGCTAAATAGATTAATCATTGTTCCTATTTAACAGATGAAATCATTGAAGCTAAGTGCTCACCTAAGTTCCCCTCTTTTTTAAGTGGCAAATGTGGGATTTGAGTAGGTTCAATTTAGAACCTGGGCTCAGATTATTTAGTGTAACCAAGAAGTTTTCCTATTACTTCTTTGTAAAAACCACCCCACTTGCCTTATTTTTATGTCCATAACTCTTTACAAGAATTTAACATTTTACAATCATTTTTTTATAAGAGATACTGTTTTTTCTATATCTTATGAAAGGATGTGAGACAAAACATTACCTGAATACTACCCATAATGTACATTTGATACTCGTGCTCCCTTAAACTTCTTAGGTTAGGAGAGAGTATATTTTCTAGAATATAGTTCTCTTATGTAAAGGCAGCGATCAGGCCCATCCTTGTAGAGTGGTAAGAAAACATCTGTGCTGCAATTGGACTGGCATCACTTCCTTGTCCTGCTATGCACTGACCATATGCCACTTGGAAAGTTAATTATCTGCTCTTTACCTCTGATTTCTTATTTGTGAAATGAACAAACTAATAATATTTCATCAAGTTGTGGTGATGACCAATGTATATGCCAGTGTTTGGAATGGAGACTAGTAATTTTAGGTGTTGTCATGAAGGTAATGATAGGTGATAAAATATATAAGGTTCTCATGTCTGTCCCCTCTGCCACTGGTTCCTATTCCTCTGTATTTCTTACTTTAATGTATTTGCTCTTCTTTATAAATCTTGGTGACTTTTTGTTTTTGGAAAGATATTTCACTTTTTCATTGCATTAAATATACAAGCTTCCCTGATTAAAAAAAAAAAAGGGACTTGGTACTTTGTAGCAAGTTTATATTATTTCTGTTCTTTTAGCCCAGTGCACAGAGTATAAATTCAGTTACTTCCTAATCAATCACTCCAAGTATGGGGGTTTGGCATTGCATACTGGTTGGTTAATAGCTCTAATGATGTTCTCAGCAGTAGGATGGCTTTTTTAGCACCAGTTTCAATCTTCACTAATATTCCTGTGCAACATTCCCTTTTATCATTTTGTCATTTTCCTGATGTATTTCCATACACTGAGGTATTTGTAAAATTTATCAACTGTCAATTTTAGGATTATGTTTTTGTTACAAAATGTAAGCTTTTAAATGTTTCATTTCCAACTTACAAATGATCACGTCTCCTTTCATGAGAATCATTTCCTTCTCATTACAAAAGAGCTTGTAAAGCCCAAATCCATCTTAAATTTCTTCTTCCACAAAAGTGGATGATAGGAATGTCTCTTGGGTATTTTCAAATAACTCTATGCTTCTCTAGGTTCCATATTCATCTATTTTTCCAGTAAATTAGTAAAACATAAAATCAAGTTTGAAACTTAAAGGAAAAGCCTTTGAAAGTTCTTAGAATCTGATTAAGAGAATACACCTCTAGATAATTTCCATTACATTTCTTCCTATACTGCTTTACTATAAGTATCTAACTTATTTCGAATAAGTTTTTGAGGCATCGATTTAAATAATCAAAGGAAAATGTAAGAAATTTTTTGATTCAGATCCATTTTCAATAAGATATATTTGGGTAGTTTCTGATCAAATATACTCACAAGTTGGAACCCAGGGCAGGCTGCCCCAAGATATCCTACAACGGTATATTGATTAGTTTGAACTAAAATCACCTGAGAAGCAGCAAGAGCAAGAAGGGCTCTCTGACTGTCCTTTGTCATCCTAGAAGCAATAAATCTCTAAGACAGCTGCCCTTCCCTCTCCTGGAGGGCTGAGAGATGACCTTATCATAAGAGTTATAAAATCCAGAGTCAAAAAAGCATGTATAAACAAACCTTGTAAGGCCTTTACTAATTTACTACCCAAGCCCAAACTTGGTTTAAATTCCTCATGAGCAAATACCCGAACCTGCTTAGATTCCTTTCTAATAAGCACTAACTTTCTTTGTCTTATCAATTTCTCACAAACTTATTGTTTCTGTCTAAAAAGTAAAAAAGGTGCCTAGTGTGATCACTTTAAACCTGAGTATCATATTGTGATTCTCCCATGCGCACATATTAAATTATTTCTTTTCTCCTGTTAATCTAGTCTTGTGTCAATTTTATTATTTTGTAACTAGTCCAGCCAGAACAACTAAAGAAGGGTAGAATGGGGAACTCTCTCCTGCTCCCCAATAAACATAAATAAATTTACTGTATGACCCATTAAAATTATATGTTTCAAAGGAACATGATTTTTCTCTGTCAAGTCCAATGCCATGTTCTTAGATAAATAAAATTGACTGTTGAAGAGAATAGAGCAAATCAGAAATGTCCTGGACTCTACTCAAATTACTTTTGAAATGTGTTAAGGACTAATAAGTTAGAGCAGGTGATAGGTCACAGGCAAGAAATAAGATATTTACAGCTCAGATATGCAGAAAACGCACAAAAAAATTGTTAGTAACATTTTTGTTAAATGTAGAATCATCTAGTAATCTAATTTGGTATTTAATATTTGGGGGCTTACAAAGCCTTTGAAAACCTAAGAGCTGTGGACTCTCCCAGAAAAAATGCACATCCTGAAATGTATCCAAATAAGAACCCAAGGTTAACAACTTAGGTCAGTCAACACATCAAAGAACAGGAAGCTTTACTCCCACTAACTTCAGCAGTAAGTGCCTACAACAGTTCTTCAGACAGTCGGAGATTTTCTTAGACTGTTGCTATTCAATTTTTTTCATTTCCATATCTCAGTAACTAACAACAATCTCTTTATGGTCCAATTTTCTCAACTTGTCTAAAGGAGCTTAGTCCCTTGATTCCGTCACATTTTTTGCTTTTAACCCTCTTTTGAGCAAACCCCCTTCTCTAGAGCCCAATACTATTAACCACTTAAAAGACTCTCTCGCCTAGCTTTCTCAATGTCCTTCCCTCCTTATTTCTTCATATCTACTCTGAATAGAACACACTTTAAATCTATCTCAGGATCTATTGGAGCACTTCTATGGGCTGGATAGTGTTGCTAGAAGAATACACATAACCACAAGAAAGTGAGTTTATTGTCACCATAAATTTGTAATGGCACCAGTTATCCCCTGAAATCCTTTTATTTATTCTAGGTCAATTCCCTTCCCCACTCTTATCACCAGTTTTTCAAAACACATGCCATTTTCTTTAAGCTTTTTAACCAAACTTTACCTTGTTCACCCATTGGCAGACAATTATTCTACTTCAGAGGAGATAGATTCTATCAGATTGGAAATAACTAATGGTCTAAATTCCAAATTGCCACCAGAATGATCTTTCAAAGAAGAAAAATACTACCATTTCCAAATTTTAGGAGGTGGTGGCGGCAATAAAATGGGGACCTTAGGGCTACAATTGTGAGAATTCTTCGAACAACCCATATGAAAGATTTAATAAAAGATATCCAGGTTGACATATATATGGTAGTAAGTTGGACATTTAGATTCCATAGTCCTTGGTCATCTAGGATGAAGCTCAATAGAGAAATTTTATTCAATATGTAAACCGATTAACATAGATCAGCGCTATAGATCACAAGCTTGTTGAGATTTTTCAAGAGAATGGAATACAAAAGATGCCTGAGGACATCCTATTCTAAGAGACAAAAGGAAAGATGTGGTCGATGAGAGAGACTGATGGGCAGTATCCTAGTCTGACCCATAAGGAAATGACATCATGATAAAAAAAAGAGATAATGATCATTTGCATTCAACTTCCCTCTTTCTGGGTGGGGCAGACTGCATGACACTCTTATTTTTAATTCCTTGCTGGAATAATGGAATTTTATTTGACCTAAGTTAAGATTTTGACTGACAGCATACTGGGTATTTGTCATGTTTTTAGTTAGCAGGCACCTGCACACTTTACTTGTTTTAATTAGGTGAACCTATAATTCATTATCTAAATTAGGATAATTTTAAGAGGAAAAAATGACCTATTAATAATTATACCAGGTTTGGACATATCTAGACAAATTGTGTTATTTGATAACTAATTTTGGGTAACTTATTATGAAAGTAAATAATATAATATAAAACAAGTCAGACTGGGAACATTACTCTTTAAGGTTTTTACATCCCATGGAAGCTTAAGTCAAAAAGCTCAGAAATCAACCCGTAATGAGATCTTCCATCCGTATCCTTTTTATTAGTCTTCCAGGATTCATTTTAGGATGTTGCAACTTTTTAACAACTGGAATCACTAAGAGTACACTCTGCCCCTTCATGTACAGCTTACCCTCCCATCAGCAAGAGACCACGTGCCTTACTGTAAAACAATAGCAGTCACCAAACAAAGGCTTGGCTACTCTCCTAGAATAATAGTCAGCCCATGTATTCCCTCCTTTGCACTGACTCTCTCCCTCTATCTCTTTAAGCTAGCAACTGAGGATGAATTTTTTTTCTCTACAACAGAAACAAATAAGATATGTATGAAATCATCAGTATGTCATTCTCCTCACTTCTTAACAATGAATGCTTTTGTCCATTGTGGTAGCCCACCTGATAGGCACAGCTTCTGCCATTATTCTTCCTCACCAGAAACACATTAATTTCATTTGGTCATTACTCTAGCCACTGATTGGTTTATGCATGGGTATGTGTCACAATCCTTACCAATGAGATGAGATAGAAATTTTGCTTCTTAGAGAGGTTTTCCTTGTTAGATAAAAGAGACAGAGGAGGGGGAAAATGCCCAGTATCCCATTGGTTGATATCGCTTTTGTGTGTGATGCCTGGAATTGTGGGAATGATCAAGCATTAACAGAGTGAGACCTACCTGGTATGCTGAGTTCGGCAGGAGAGGAACATGGAAAGCACTGGTATAGCACTGAGCACTGGACTAACTAATCCTGGGTGACTGACCTTCCCTCTGGACTTCTTTGTATGAGAAAACAAAGGCCTGTTATTTAAGCTACTTTAATCTGCTTGGGTCTTCAGTTACAACTGAAAGACACCTATGTGACACATCTGACTTTCTCAAATATATTTTCAAAATATATTTGTCTACTTGTAATACATATTAAAATGTTATAAACTTATAATAAACAGAAGTAAAACAATCCAAATCCATTAATCTGATGCAGATGTTACTACCGAGGGGGTCAAAAGAAATGTATGCACATTTTAAGAAAGGAAAAAACTGTATTAATTATAATACTTAATTTAAACCAATAACAAAAGATGAATGCAAATCACATTTGACTTCTGCAATTACAAGAGGTGCTCAAAGTGGTTACCATCAGCGTCCAGACACTTCCAATTATGGCGAACTCCTGCCTGAGTGTAGCTAACATTTCTTAAAGTGTGTATATATTATTTTGGCACACCTGTTATATGAAGTAGAGTCATCTGCTATATAAAACAAAGTGTGCAGTTTCTCATTTCCTCTACCAGGAAATCAAATTACTTTGTATTTTCAAATTAGTTATTGATCCAGCTTTAGTTAATAAATCAAACTATCAAAAATATTGGTTCTATTTTCCTAAGTGTTTACTTTTTCAAGAAAGTTGTCACTATGTTGTTAACTGCTTTCCGTGATAATTACTTTCTTTTTCTTTTATACAAAAGATGCCTTATTCATGTACTTGTTTGGGGGCTTCAAGTTTTTATCATACACAGAACTTGAGGGCCTCCGTTCTGTTTATCTATATCCTGAAGAATCACCTTCCTTTTTTGTTTGTTTGTTTATAAAGCTTTATAGATTTATTCATAATAGCCCCAAGTCACAACAACCGACTGTCCATCAACAGGTAATTGGATAAACAAATTATGCTATCCATGTGAAGGAATACTACACAGCAATAAAAAGGAATGAACTTCTGAATATATATATTAATAACCTGAATAAATATCAAAAATGTTATACTAAGTGAAAGACTCTGTGTATGACAGAATATATAACTTTTTTAATACTGAAATATCTATACCCTACTATTTTTATTTATTTAAAAAAATTTTTCAATTACAACTGACATTCAATATTATATTAGCTTTGGATATATAGCATAGTGGTTCAACATTGATATAACTTATGAAGTAATCCTCCTGATAAGTCTAGTACCCATCTGACAACTATACATAGTTATTAAAGTATTATTGACTATATTCCTTATACTACACTTTACATCCCTGTGACATTGTATAACTACCAATTTGTACTTCTTAATTCCTTCCCTGTTTTGATCTAGCTGCCCAAACCCCCCTCCCACCTAGCATCCTTCACTTTGTTCTCTATACTTATGAGTTTGTTTCTATTACACCATTTTTTGTTTGTTTGTTTAAAGAATCTCTTCTCCAGACAAGGATGTTATCTTCACAACTTTCTGAGCAGTAATAGAACATCCTTCTACAGGACACTGTTATACATCTCAATGCATGTTCTTGTTACGCATCTCAACTTTCATGAGCAGATGCCAGTGTTACACTGAGCTCAGCTGCCTGGTGAATCACTTAATCACACAGGACAGTTATATCCCATTCTCTTTTCAGGGCTATCACCTCCAACCGGCTGCAACTTAACACTTCACTGAGAGAGTAAAGGCTTATGGAGGATTGCCAAATATTACCAAAAAAATCACATTTAGAGATAGTTTAATTTTTTCATTTATTGGTGTGACAATGGTTAGTAAAACTATATAGATTTCAAGTATACATTTCTCTAATACAGCGTCTATATTGCATTGTGTGTTTAAATTTTTACCCTTGGATTGAAGTAATCAGAAGCTTCTGGGTGATGTAGTTATTGTTAAGGTTTTGATGAGGATGCTATTTGCTGAATTATAAAGTATTCTTTTTTTATAGAGAGCTATGGAGAACATGGCATTTGAGACTTGATATCAGGAACTCTTATGCTTCTTTCAAACAAATGATTCACTTTTAACCTAGGAGTCCTATAAGAAATTATGTGATTCCTTCTTAGTGTAATTTTCTGGAAACCTCAGAGGTAATAATATGGCCCATATCTAGCAAAAGTTATAGACCATGCAATCTATGTGTAATTCATCTCACTTTCTATTTTTGTTGTTTTGACCTCTCTTACTATTCTTCTGCTGAAATTTCCTCACTTAGTAATTTACCATGTGTCACACCCCCACCCCACCCTCATATTCACTCTGCCATCAAATCATGAAGACTTTTACATTTAAATCTCAAACTACTGCATTTCTAATGAAATCATCCCAGGACTGGTTCCTAGATCTCTCTTTTAAAAGCTGTGAGAAGTTATCTGCATTCCCAATGGGTCTTCCCTAATCTATTCTGCTCACTGCAGGCAAACAGTCTCTCAAAATGAAAATTTAATTGTTGCTTCTACACTGCAACTTCTGTCAAAACAAAATGAAACATCAAGAAAAAAAAATCATCAAATTTTTCTAATTGCCTTGGATAAAGCAACCAAATCCTTGAGGATTACAGTCCTAAAGGAAAATTGTTTCTGTCCTGTCTTCATCACTAACCAGGATCATCAAAGAGAAACTTCCAACCTCTTAGAAGATGAGAAGATGGTTTCTACCCTTCCTTCACTTTCCTTTCTGTGCTCTTCTTCAGCATGACCTGTGTATCTAATTGGGGAGATTAGAAAAGAGACTGAGTGTGCTTATTTTACATCTTCTGCACACTTTCTAGATTCTCCCACAAACAAATAAATGCAAGTCTCCCCCCAAAGGGAACCCAGAGGTGGAGACTTACAGGCAAAAATGTAGGGTATCAGTTTACTAGGGCTGCTGTAACATAGTACCACAAAGTGAGTGTCTTAAAATAACAGAAATGTATTGCCTCACAGTTCTGGAAGCTAGACATCTGGAATCAAGGTGTTGGTAGGGCCAAGCTCCTTCTGAAACTTGTAGGAAAGAATCTTCCCTGCTTCTTCCTAACTTCTGATTTTGTTCTTCAGTCTAGTTGTGGAGGACATCACTTCTCCCATTAGTTCTTACAGTTGCTTGGTCTGCAGCACCATTACTCCAGCCTTTGCCTCTGTAGCCACATAATGTGTGTCTCTGTGTCTTCATAAGACATTTTCTTCTCTGTGTCTCTTTTTTGTAAGGACATGTTGGGGCCCAGGGCAGGCTCCCCAAGGTATCCCACAATGGCTTACTGATTATTTCAGACTCAAATCACCTGAGAAGCAGCAAGAGCAGGAAGCGCTTTCTGACTTGCCTCAGTGGCCCAGAAGCAGTAAGTAAATCTCACGACAGGTGCCCTCCCAGCTCCTGGAGGGTGAGATCCAGAGTGGAAAAAGCCTGTATACACCAACCTTGTAACACCTTTGCTCATTGAATACCTAAGCCTGAACCTTGCTTAGGTTTCTAATGAGCACTAACTTTCTTTGTTCTGTCAATTTCTCAGAAATTTTCTGTTTCTTTGTCTAAAAAGGATAGAAAGGTGCCTAGTTTGATCATTTCTATGATCTGAGCATCATATTGTGAATTTTCCTGTGCACATGTATTAAATTGTTTTTTTTTCTCCTGTTCATCTAGTCTTATTATCAATTTGGTTATAATGAGTTTAGCCAAAAGAACTAGCAAAGGGTAGAGTGGGGTATTCTCCCGCTCCCAGCAGACACTAATCATGTTCGATTAAGGGCCCATCCTACTCCAATATAATCTTATTTTAACTAACTGTATATGCAGTGATTCTGTTTCCAAATAAATTCATAGTCCCGAGAGACCAGAGGGACTTTGGCAATCTTTTTGGAAAGCACAATTCAAATTATAACAAGTAGGAAACTAGTTCAAGCTGTGTTCCACAATTAGTCATTTAACAATAAAGTTAATCTTTGATTCCCAGCATACTGGCATGCATGTTTCTTAGTTGTTTTACCTTTTTTTTTTAAAAAGATTTTATTGGGGAACAGTATTGGGGAATCGAGAAAGGGGAACAGACAAGTTGCTGTCTTTTTGTTCTTCAGTCTAGTTGTGGAGGACGTCGCTTCTCTGGCCTATGTTGATATTGTCATTGTGCTCTTCCCGGCTGAGGCAGACCAGTCTCTGGCCATTGGATGGAGGCTTACAGCAGCTCACAAAAGCGCACGCCAGCAGCCAGCCAGCCCCACTGCAGCCTACGCTGTCACTGGCAACCCATGGCAACCCAGCTTCAGGTTGAGCTGTTGTTCACCATCTTAGCTGTAGAGGGCACGGTGTCACTGGCCCTCATGTGGGATCCAAACCAGGGTCCAGCTTCTCAGAGCTGGTGCCCCAAGCCAACTCTGAGCCAACGCGCCACTCAGCCAGTCTTGTTTTACCACTTTTTTTTTTTTTTTTTTTGAGGGCAGTGTCACTGGCCCTCACATGTGGGACCGAACCGGGGCCGTTGGCTTCTCAAGCCAGCGCTTAACCGCTGCGCCACTCGGCCAGCCCTTGTTTTACCATTTTTGATCAGCACATCAACAAGAACCCCAAAAGGAGCCCTAAAGGTGTATTTGGTACTAGCCACTCCAAAGTTATCTCATAAAGTGGTGTATCTTTTTCTCTAATCTTCCTGTAGGGTTCTTTTCTTCCTTAAATACATCGCACTTCTCCTTTAACACACCTCCCTCAACTCCCCACTCACCTCCTCCAGCAGCACAGGGCATGGGACATACTATATCATTGATTGGGATACTTTTCCCATATCTCATTACCTTAAAGAATAAACCTTACTCTTTTCACATCTTAGTTTAAGTAGTTCTTCCATAGTATAGCCAGTAATCCAATCGTGTGGTCAGAATCCTTTCTGATATACGCTCACACAGTGTCCCTTTCCTTAAGAGCCATTATATCAATGTGATATTAGACATTAATTAGAATGACTAACTAGCTTTTGTTCTCCCGTCTAGCCTGCGATGTTCACAAGGGATCCTGTTTGTGTTTCATCTCCATATCACCATCAGCGAACTAGTAAACTACTTGAAACAAAGTAGGCCCCAAATAAATATTTGTTGAGTATATAAATCAACATTAAATTATTTTGTTTAAAATATTTTTATATTTTAAATGAATTTTTGAAATCTACTTTAAACACATTGTGGAGTAGATGGAGCAGAAGAAACAATAAAAGAAAGAACCAAAGGGTGAGAGAATTAACAAAAAATGAAAGCTAAAAAAGGAAGAAAGGAAGTGAAAGAAGGAGGGAAGGGGAAAGAGAGGGAGGGAGGTAGGGAGGGAGGGATGGATAGAAGGAGGGAGGGAGGAAAAAAAGAGAGGGAGAGAGGGGCTTGTTGTTTCCTAGGGTAGATTCCTCTCCCTGGAAAGTTCTTTCATAGGCTTTTTACATGGCTTCTCTCCCTCCTCATTTCTTGGTCACACTTAACCTGCATGGAGCAGTCTACCCTGACTAGTCTGTTTAGTATTCCCAGCTCCTAGGTCTCCAATAACAAAGACACCTCTACATTGCTTTCACGAGACTTAAAACTGAAGTTCTCATGTTTATAAATTTTATTTGATTTTAATCTCACTGAAATAGAGTATGATTTCCATAAGAGCAAAGCTTTGTCTGCCTTACTCACCATTATATCTATAAATGGTGATTGAAAATGTGTCCACAAATTTTTGACATTCCTTCAAAAAGTGAAACTGAATTCCCTTACTTTTGAGTGTGGACTGAATTTAATAACTTGTTTTTAGTAATTTCTTTAAACTGGAAGTGATGGTGTGCAACCTATTATGTGAGATCATGAAAGGAACTGCCATTTCCCTCTCTCTCCCTGTTCCTGTTCCTGTCCCTCTCCCTCCCTCCCCCCTTCCTCTCCCTTTCCCTCTCCTTCTGTCACTGCCCACTTTGGGGTAATTGGTTGCCCTATCATAAGAACCCTCAAGCTGCCCATGGGGAGAGGCCCAGGTGGTTAGGAATTGAAGGCTCTTGCCAAAGCTACAATGGTGAGCCACCTTGGAAATGATTTCTTCAGTCCCTGTCAACCCCCTGACAGCAACCACGTGAGAGAGCCTGAACCAGTCACTCAAGTAAGCCAGTTCCACTTCCTGGCCCCACAGGAATAGATACTGGAAGAGATTGAGTGTTTATTGTTTCAAGGTACTAAATTTTGTCTAATATTTATGGAATATATAACTAATATATCTATAAAATATTTTGTTAACACACTAAGCTCTCATTTAACATATTTGAATGAATTGGTTGTCAAGCATTAATGGAGTAAAATATCCAATCAGGAAGACCAATCAATGTTTCCTGCTTCAGCTACATTCATGTTTCTGCTCAGCAGTTACTTTGCCATTCATGATTCAGCTATCTCAGCGTCTGCCCTTTTCACATTAAGGCAATGAATGTTCCTCTTAACTAGGGAAAAAACAAAAACAAAAACGAAAAAACATCATTGAGAGGGACACTGTTGTACTATTTATTTATTTATTTATTTATTTATTTATTTTTAAATGAATGCACAATGAATCCTTCATCTTGCTTTACAGAAAGATCTCTCTCTTCCAGGTTTACCCTGTACGTATGTAGATGACCCCATTATTTCCTATGTTCTCTAGGGTCTAACATCTTTTATTTATTCACTCATCTCTTTATACCTATAGACTGAGTTTCTACTTTTATTCAGTATTTAAATTAGATGCTTGGTTAATAGAGACAAGCATTATGGAGTGGGGATAAACACTCAAACAACACATACAGCATAATGTGATAAAAGCTTTAATAAAACTATAGAACAAATTTTACAATGCTGCAGAGGAGATGGAGGTAAGCTTTGAGGGGAGCTTTAAAATATTAGGAGAAAAATGTCAGGTAGGTTGGCTAAAGAAAGGTATGTTTTGTGCAGAAACACAGAAGCCTGGAGCCAGCCATAAAGGATCTACACACTGTAATTATAAGATGTTATTTCTTCAGTCTAGAATGCTCTAGAGTCTCTATACCTGGCAATCCTCTCTCACCTGTGACATCCAGTGTTACCTCTTGAGCAGGATCATCTATGATTCCTCCAGGCAGAACTTGTGCTTATTGAGTTTCTGTACTTTATTGTTTACTGTTCAAAAGAACTTCATTTTTTTTGTGTAACTTATCTGCTTTTGACTGAGAGGGAATTCTGGGCAGAGAGCATTTTTCCCCCCACTATAATAGTTGCTATTCCAGCTCCTGGCACAGGCCAAGAGACAAGTAATTGTTCATTGGATGAACAAATATTTATACACAGAGAAGTATGGAACTGAAATACCCAGAATAAGCCTCCAAAAGCGTGTCCCTGATATGTGAACATAGCTGAAAGGAAGATTCATGAGGATTTCATGTATTTGGATAATGATTTCCAAATTCCATTCTGCATAGATAAAGCTATTATTTAAGAATTTTAAAATACACAAATGATCTTCGAGATTCAATCGTATCCACATACAGAAAAGTTGGTCTTTTCTAAGTAAATAGACGTCATAATCATATCGAAAGTCAAAGCAGTTGGCATGAAGTTGGCATGGAAATACATTTACTCTGTCTTTAAAAATATATGTATTGGGCTGGCTGAGTGGCATGGTGGTTAAGTGCTGGTTTGGGAAGCCAGCGGCCCCGGTTCAGGTCCCGCATATGAGGGCCAATGACACTCCCCTAAAAAAAAAAAAAAAAAAAAAAAAAAAAATATATATATATACACACACACACCCTTTGAAGTAGTGTTAATGCCCTTTCCTGAAAGAAAGAAAAAATGATAAGTTGGCTCATCATTATTAACAACCAAATTCTTGTGGCCCCTGTTTTAATTGTATCATCATCATGCCACTCAAGAATTTCAAAGGTTTAGGGATTCTACCAACATCTTAGTGCTTTTTAATGAAGCTGTAATATTTTGACCATATATTGAATATTTAATGTTTTATGTCAACACAAATTTCCTGGTAGATCAAGATAATTTAATCTATTCAACAGTCCTCAGTTATACAAGGTTCCTTGGTAATATGGAGAAGTTATACTTTGATGGAATTTCCTCTACTTTTCAATACTGATCTCTTAGGGAAATAAGTAAGAACAAGGAGCCCCTAGTTGAACAGTATATGACCAGAGTTGAAGAAAAATAAGCTTTCAGAGTATAGACAACATCTTTCTTTATATCACTAATTCTTTAAATAAACTACTAGGTTGAACCACCAATTCATTCATTTATTTCTACCTTAGATATTTTGTAGTGATTTTAGCCAAAGGATGAATATTTGGATAAGATCAACCATGCAAATTACAATTATACAGTAGGTGTATTTTAGTACACTGTGCAATAATTTTGTAACTAAAAAGTACATTCACTGAAATCTGGTCACTCATGTAAAATCTAAACAATCAAAATTGGTAACTAAAATATGATTTCCTGCCTTACTTTTTATGTTACTCCCTGTAAAAATTTTCCATGAACCTCACAATTTTTAGTTTGAAGCAGAGTTTTGCATCTCTGCCTTTTACTGCTATTTGTTTTCTAAATGTTTGCTCATCAAATTAAGGGCAAGTTCCACATTACAGTACATTTGAGCATATTTACTTTAAAGGTGCTAGAGAAAAAAATGAGTGGGAATTCTTGAAGCTTCTTCTCTGGTACCTCAGCAGCAGATAAACTATTTAACAAAATTTTAATTATGGAAGTTTTTGAAAATAATTAGTTCTTTGACAATGTAAATGTACAGCAGGGAACAATATGGAACTAAATAAAAAATTATTTTTGCAAAAAATTTTAAAAGTGAAAAGCAAGCATTTTTACTAAGAAAATAGTTTTTACTAAGAAATTAAAAGTATATTATACTATACTATTATAGTAGACTAAACGTAATAACAACATAATTGTCCCCTAAACTAATTGTGGCCCAAATTTTAAATCTGCAATGGAAAATTTTTTTAAAAAAATGAAAGGACCAGTGTGGGGGACCAGCTTTCGCGAGTCCAGGGGTTCCCTCAGGTGGAGACAGCATCAGTGAGGGAAGAAAAGAAAGAAGGGAAAGAGTGGAGGCACCGGGGAAGTTTCAGAGAAGAAGTATCACACTTTATTGCCAAACCATGTTCCCTTTATAGGGATTTTTGACCATTACCTCAATCACAAGTTAAGTTCCACCTCTTAGGACTTTTGCAGTCTTTACTTCCTTGTAATTGTTCTCTCCAGGGTACACTGGCCTATTCTATGTTAAGGATTCACTTATCTCTATATATTGCATAAAGAGTGGTTACCATGACTACCTAGACATTATCTCAAATTACAGCAGCTAGACTCACAGGGCATATACTTGACCTATTATTAAAAAGACTAGCAGTGGCTGAGTTTAGGGTAAAAATTATCTAAGGTCTATTCTTATGTGGTTACAATACTTGGTAGCTAAAGGAAGTCTTAAATATCTTTTATCCTACAGAGGGCTACATGTTTACAATAGAGGGTAGCATCTGTTTCTCAGTCAAAGCTTCAGTATCTGTTGCTACAACAATGTACTAGGCGAAGAATTCAAATAAGGCTGTTAATTAACATACTCCATGGACAGCAAGCTGCCCGGAACTCTCATGGCCTGAAGACTTTTGGTCTTCAAAGAGACTTTTCACAGCAGGGCCCTTAGGCAAGTGCATCAGCTTCTTTCAGGTAGGCTGTCAGTTTCTCACAGCAGGCTTTTTGGCCTAAGTTGCCAGAGGTCTGTGCCTCGGTTTCCAAGGGGCTTGAATCCCCAATATCTCAGTTCAGGGGTCCCCTAGGACTGTAGCCTGTCTCAGGGAGTTTCCTTTTCCAAGGGGCTTGAGTCCCCAATATTTTTAGGAAATCTTGCCCCGTCGTTGGCTTACACAGCCAGCTATCATCGGGGAACCACAGGAACTTGTCACAAATGCAGTGAGTGTATTGTCTTCTATAGGAGGACAAGCACATGGATTCATAGAGGTAGGAGATATTATATGACCAACCATAAGGCAGCACCCCAAACATCCAGTGCTGAGCAGGGTAATGTGACCTTGTCAGACACTGAGAGGCTGTTGGCTCTCAACAGACCATCCGAATGGCACATTGGTTAACAGCTGGCTTGCCACTCCAGCTCTGAGCAGCAGGGCTCTGGTTCAGATCCCACTTGAGGGCTAGTGACTGACTGATAAAAGGTTCAAACCTTTTCACTAAGTTCAGGGATATGACTATGGTGCCAACTTTCACCACTTTTATTCAACATAGTGCTAGAAGTCCTATCTAGAGAAATTAGATGAAAAAAGAAAAAAGAAAAGGAAAGGCATCCAATTTGTAAAGGAAGAAGTAAAATTTTCTGTTTGCACATAACCTTATATAGAGAAAATTGTAGACTCCATCAAAAAACTGTTAGAAATCATCAATGAATTCAGTAAAGTTGCAGGATACAAAAATATATTATTTGCATTTCTATACACTAACAATGAAACCTCTGAAAAAGAAATAAAGAGTACAACCCCATTCAAAATTGCATCAAAAAGAATAAAATACTTAGCAATAAATTTAACCAAGAAGGTGAAAGGTCTATATATCCAAAATCACAAGACGATGATGAAAGAAATCAAAGAGGACAAGAAAAAGCACCAAATGAAAAAAATCCCATGTTCATGATCAGAAGTACTAATATTGTTATGATGTTCATACTACCCAAAGATATCTTTAGATTCAATGCAATCTCTGTCAAAATCTCAATGGCATTTTTCCCACACATAAAAAATATAATTCTAAAATTTATAAGAAACCACAAAACACTCCAAATAAACAAAGAATTTCTGAGAAAGAGCAAAGCTGTAGGCATCACACGTCATGATTCTGAACTATACTATAAAGCTATAGTAATCAAAAGAGTATGGTATTGGAGTAAAAGTAGACATATAGACCAATGGAACAAAATAGAGAACCCAGAAGGAAGCTCTTGCTTGAATGTTCATAATACTTGACAAGGGATCCAAGAATTCTCAAAGAGGAAGAACATTTTCTTCAACGAATGGCATTGGAAAAACTAGATAACCACATGCAGTAGATTGAAATTGGACTCCTGTCTTGTACCACTCACAAAAATTAACTCAAAATGGATTAAAGTCTTAAACATAACACGAATCATAAAACTCCCTGAAAAAACAGAAGGGTAAGCTCCTTGATGTTGGTCTTGGCAATGTTTTTTTAGATGTGACACAGGCAAAAAGGAAAAACTAAGTGGGACTACATCAAACTACAAAGCTTTTGCATAGCAAAGAAACAAATGAAAAGGCAACATACAGAATGAGAAAAAATATTTGCTAATATATCTTATAAAGAATTAATATCCAAACTATATAAAGAACTCATACAACAAAATACCAAAAAAAAAAAAAAATCTAATTTAAAAATGGGCAGAGGAACCAGATATTTTTCCAAAGAAAATATAGAAATGGTCAATATTACTAATCATCAGGGAAATGCAATCAAGCCACAATAAGTTATCTCCTCACACCTGTTAGAATGGCTATCATCAAAAAGTCAAGAGATAACAAGTGTTAGAGAGGCTGTGCAGAAAAGGGAACCCTTGTGCACTGTTGGTGGGAATGTAAATTGGTGCAGTCACTATGGAAAACACTATGGAGGTTCCTCAAAAAATTAAAAATAGAACTACCACATGATCCAGTAAACCCATTTCTAGGTATATGAGGTTGGACAATTAAGTTTGAGAACTTGTAATGATGTTGCTAACCTTTTTTGATATCAGAGGGATTGTTCATTATGAATTTGTATCAACTGGACAAACAGTTAACCAAGTTTACTATTTGGAAGTGCTGAAAAGGCTGCGTGAAAAAGTTAGACGAACTGAACTTTTCATCAACAATTAATGCTTCTTGCATCACAACAATGCATCAGCTCACATTGCACTGTCTGTGAGGGAGTTTTTAGCCAGTAAACAAATCACTGTATTGGAACATCCTCCCTACTCACCTCATCTGGCCCCCAGTGACTTCTTTTTTTACATGAAGAGAAAGGAGATATTGAAAGGAAAACATTTTGATGACATTCAGGACACCAAGGGTAATACAATGACAGCTCTGACGGCCATTCCAGAAAAACAGTTCCAAAACTGCATTGAACGGTGGACTAGGCGCTGGCATTGGTGCATAGCTTCCCAAGGGGAGTACTTTGAAGGTGACAATAATGATATTCATCAATGAGGTATGTAGCACTATTTCTAGGCTGAGTTCCTGAACTTAATTGTCCAACCTCATAGATGTCCATTAAAACTATTAAAAGAAGGCTTTTTCTACTATACTTACATTTTATTTAAAACAATAAACTATTGAAAGAAAAACAAAGGCTATAGCATAGTATCAAGAGAAAGTCAAATTAAATAGGCGTTTTCAGTGTGCTTTTTCAAGACTCATGGGATTATATCTGCTACACACTACATTTAGGACTGTAATCTTGATCATTATCAGGATAATTTTTAAAGGAAAGAAAAAAAGAAAATCATAAAATATTGGCTCACTTAGCATTTCATAATTGAGCCCATGTGATAAGCCTCTCCTTCTGAGTGGACAGCCCACAATATTTTATTTTTCTCCTAGTCTCATAGGATTCTTGTGAGTCTCAGATGAAATGTGTGGAGGGAAAAATGTATTGTATTAATTTTGTTTTTATGGTTGTTCCCTGATTCCTGCAATTTCAGGATTCCTTTCAAATTATAGCAGGTACTTGACGCCCACCCATTCCTCCACTGCTTCTTCTTCCTGGTGCTCAGGGAAGGGACTCTGAGGAAAGGACCAAACATTTGTGTTTCCACCTCCATATGAATCGCCTCCCTGCCCTTTGAAGTCCTAAACCACAGCCTCCCATCTCTTTAGCTGAGGATGGCATATAAGCTTGAACTACTTGATATGTCGATGGGTCTCACACTCTTATGGAACAACCCCATCTGTACATATGTAATAACTTTGGTCATGTTCTCCTATTAATCTGTCTCATGTTAATTAAATTATTGTCCAGTCAGAAGAATTTAGAAAGGTAGAAAGAAACTTATTTTTTAGTACAAGATAATTTTTCTAATCGTGCATAAACTTTACTCAATATCTAGATCACATACTTTCTTAGTTCTTAAGTTAACTCTGTATCAGCCTTTTCTCTACATTAACTTTTTTGACTTGTCATGCACTTTGTAGTTGAGAAAATTTAACTTAACAGAACATAATTAAACTGATTTTATGTAGTGTAGAAATTATTTACAGATTGCGGCATTACTGTTTGTTTATAACATCTCCTGAGTCATCACAGAATTATACTCCCTTGATTTTAGAAGAGATCTGTATTTAAATAATCTACATCTTGTCTATGTAGCTTTTTGTAATAACTGAATTTTAGAAATGCCATTGTTAAAATTTGATAATCTATTCCTTAATAAGATTTGCTATATAAAAATATATATATATATATATTTTTTACATTTTACAGATATTCTTTTGGTTTATCACACACTTACTTTTTTTCTTTTTATCATTTTAGAGAGGGGCATATCTGACCATCATATTATAAGTAGATTTACATTTTGAAAATCATCATTGAAATACTTTTCTGTTTAAATTATTGAATCATAAATTGGTGCAAAATAAATTATTACTATGATTCCCTATATATGCTTGATACTGTTTCAAAATAATTACGTTGTAAATATGTACAGAATATGTCAATTCTTGTAGAATCTACAGTTAGCAAATCGTTATCCTCAATACAAGTTACATAGATGCCCACGCCTCTACTTTATTAAAAAGTCTACTCAAGAAATAGGAAAATCCTGTTCATTAGGTAATTTTGTTATGAAATATCTGACAAATGGATATTTATAAATTCACTATAATTTGCATTGTTTTTCATTTGATTCCTATATTTAAAATATATCATAAAAGATCATTCTTCAACAACTGCAAAACAACTCTAAGCAAAACTTCTAACATCATTAGGCTATCTGTATCTTTTATTATTACATTTACTGTAAGGAAACAATTATACTGGTCATTATAAAACAAACAAACAAAAATGATTGTCTCATAATTAGTTTCATTAAAGTTCCCACGGGGAAAATGCAATTTTAATTCAGACTTTAATATCCACATACAAAATTCTTTCCCTAGTCTTCTCTTAGAAATATTTTCAACTGAAAATTGCTTGTGGACTAACAGTGCATTTATGTACTTTTAATTTATATTTTAAAAATTCTGAATTTGGGGGGCCAAGTGGTATGTTGGTTAAGAGTTGGCTTGGGATCACGGGCTCTGAGCAGCAGGGCTGCAGGTTCGGATCCCACATGAGGGCCAGTGACACTGTACCCTCTACAGCTAAGATGGTGAACAGCTCAACCTGGAGCTGGGCTGCCATGAATCGTTGGTGATGGCATGGGCTGCTGTGGGGCTGCAGTGGGCTGCTGTAAGCTACCATGAGTGGCTGGCAGCTGGTGTGAGCTGCAGTGAGCTGCTGTGAGCAGCCATCCACTGGCCAGTGACCAATCTGCCTCAACCAGGAAGAGCACAATAATCACAATACCAACATGAACCAGTGAAGCCACATCCTCCACAACTAGACTGAAGAACAAAAGGACGGCAAATTGTCTGTTCCCCTCCCGCAATTCCCCAATAAAATCTTTTTTAAAAAAGAGAAAAACAACTCTGAATTTGTCTGAATTGGAGTTTTTTGAGCTAACTATTCAAATTTTTTTTTAAAAAAACATTCAAGTCCCTGGTTTTTATAAAGAAAAAAAAGCAAGAGTTGAATTTTGAATAATCAATATGATTTACATGATACAAATGTTAGAGAAGAAGAGACTGTTCAAAAGGAAAGTATCTAAAACAAGTAGTTTGGAAGACTCTTAAGTGTGCTGGAAAATTATGCATTAGTTTAATTTAATTAATTTAATTAAAATATTTTAATGTGTGCCCTGCCTAGGACTTTGAATTTAAATTAATACAAGGAAAGTTTGAACAAAGAATAAATAGCTTTATACAGAACAAAAGTATAATCATATTTGTGTTTTAGGAAATCACCCATTTTCAGATGGATCATGGATAGACCAAAAAAGAGAAAAACTACAGAAAAATGGATGCTGAGAGACTAGTTGAGAAATACTAAATAAAAGTCTGCAAAGCACTGAGCAACCAAGGCTGAATAAAATATATGGCTCTGTTATTAAAGAACAAGATCTAGCCCTAAATCCTTATTTTAATGTTATAACTCACGGTTCTCTAGCCAGTATTCCATGTTGTTTTTTGTTTGTTTGTTTGTTTTGAGGGCAGTGTCACTGGCCCTCATATGTGGGACCTGAACCGGGGCCGCTGGCTTCCTAAGCCAGCTCTTAACCACCGCGCCACTTGGCCAGCCCCTCCATGTTGTTTTAACTGTTCTCTGATAACCATGTGACCTTTCCTGTTTGCTTTGCTTACTCTGTTCTATTAACCTAGACCAACCTTATCTCTCTTTTCCATTAGTCCACATTATTCTCATTCTTGGAGGCCTAGGACAAAACACAACTTGTCCATGGAGCCATTTTGAACTCCCCAAGTGGAGTCATTTCTCCTTTCTCTTGTCTATCATCTTATTTATCTAACAGTTTATCTGTATAAAAATGGACTTTAAAGAGAGAACAGATAAAAAGTATTAAGTACCTTAAGGAGAGTGGGTGAAATGCTGTAGAAATAAACCAAGGCATAAATTACCCCTGCCAGATAACTTCTGGGTCACTGCAGGGACAAAGAGAAAGAAAGGAAGTAGGAAGTGAGAAAGATCATGAAAAAGATGACAGTTGATCTAAGTGCTCGATCTTGAATAGGATTTGATCATACAGCATTGGGAGTGGGCAGTTTCTGGTGGCAGAGAGGGCATGAGCAAAGATGAATGTTTGGAGAATAAAATTAGTTCAGTTGTCTGGAATATAGGTAGACAAAGCCAACTTTGGAGGGATGTGAAAGACCAGGATTAGAAGGAGACCGGATGTGTTGCCTGATACTTTTCACCTTTTTTTGTTTGTTTTCCTGGAAATTATTAAATAGTAGATAGAAAATTTTATGTGGAATATGGAGATTTTCTTCTGGTTGTAAAGGACACCATCACTTAGGTTTTATCATTCGCACTTCTGAATAAACAATTCTGTCATATCAATGGTGGTTTCCACCTGTTTTGTAGAAATATTCTTGCTCAGAAAATGTGTATCATGTAACTGAACCAAACTCTACAGGAAAAAGGAAATGATTTCTGTGTTTTAGGTATCCCTCCTTTTCAGTTTAAGTAGTTGTTGTCTTTGTTTTGATAGGATTCATAGAACAGTTGCATATTAATTCTTTAAGAAATAGTAAAGTCATGAACTCCAAATATTGGGAAAATGCATTTGCCAGTTTGGTGCTTTCAAAATGATGCTATTGAGGTGATCTCTTTCATTCTACCTTGAGCAATTAAAAAAATAAAAAAATTTGGTTTATTCCCCCTTTTTTTTTTTTTTTTTTGCTTTTTAAAAGATTTTGTTGGGGAATTGGGGGAGGGGAACAGCGTTGGGGAATCAGGGAAGGGGAACAGAAAAGTTGCTGTCTTTTTGTTCGTCAGTCTAGTTGCAGAGGACGTTGCTTCACTGGCCCATGTTGGTATCGTCATTACGCTCTTCCTGGATGAGGCAGATCGGTCGCCGGCCTCTGGATGGTCACTCACTGGGGCTATTGGCAGCTCACGCTGGATGCCAGCCGCTCACACTGGCTACCGGCCACTCACTGTAGCCTATGGCAGCCCGCTGCAGCAGGGGCTACAGCCTACACCATCGCTGGGGCTCGCAGCCCAGCTCCAGGTGGAGCTGTTGTTCACCACCTTAGCTGTAGAGGGCAGTGTTACTGGCCCTCATATGTGGGATCTGAACCGGGGCCGCTGGCATCCCAAACCAGCTCTTAACCAATGCTCCACTCAGCCGGCCCAATTCCCCCTTTGCCCATGCCATTTTACCATTTATCAGATGAAGGATTATTTTGCTTCTGTTTAATATTCAGAAAACAATTTGCTTGTTGTTTGTAAAATAATCTATTTCCTTAAAAAATAGTGTTTCTACAATATTTACTTATATGTACGGACTATGACACAAATCGATTTTCTTGCTGTGGATCATTTGTATCATAAGATAACTAAAATGTATTTTCTCAGAGAGGTAACTGTTACTAACACTTGGGAAGACATTGGTTAGAAAAACAAACTGCCTTCTGGAAAGTTATATTCTTGTGAAGAAAGTGCACAATGAGTCTTTATGTAACAGATGCTTTTATTTATATCATTTCATTGAATATGTACATTAAATTTTAGTCTTTCATGTAATTTATGGACTTTTAAATCCATCAAGTTTATTTTTCACATGAAAAAAGACTCTTTCTAGGTTGAGTGAAGGTCACTGAACTGAATAATGGCTGAGTGGGAACCACAATCCTTATTCCTCTAACATTCCTTCTGTAATGCTTTTTACTGTCTAAAAAAAAGTTATGGATTAAACTAAAAATGTTTCCAAGTCAGTACATTTTCAAGTAAATAAAAAATTATATATTGACATTGAGATTCCTAAAGGGACTAACTCTGTGGCTCTCCTCACACATTTGACTTTCTTGGTACTTCAGTTCTAAGTAGCTTAATTATAGTGTGCAATTTCTCTAGCTAAGTTGTTCTTCATTTTTCTCATCTGTGAATAGGTAAGAAGTTGGATAAAGTGAACTCCATGATGTCATCTAGTTCCAAAATGAATCAGTTCTCTGATTAGTCATTCTCTTCATGTTTCAGATTCTCGACTAAATTTAACTTTATATGCCTTACCTATATATCTCTTCCTCTACAATTTTACCATCTCTATCTTAGATTGGTTTTTTAAAGCTTTTGTTTAAATTATCTTTCTGACTTTATTCTCTTTATTCCAATTCATATTTTCTATCTGAATTGGATACCTATCTCTGTGATATTGTGAATTAATAAGGTATTTTAAAAGGGGTGAGGGAGTTGTTATAAGATTAAAGTTTATACTTTCCTGAATAAGGTCACCAAAAATTAGTATCTATTATCATAGTTATGACAATAAATAATAAAACAACAAAAATTTGGGAGCACGCGCGCGCGCGCGCACACACACACACACACACACAAGTCGAGTCTTTTCCAAGACGTTTTTTGGGTTTTTTGTTTTTGTTTTTTGTTTTTTTGTTTTTTACATTCCTCTAGAATTGTAAAGGGCCTGGACTACTGGAAATGTAGTCTTACCAGTAACAAATGGTGAAAGTGAAATTCTGCAACAGAATTAAATTTTTTTCCCCTTCTTCTGATTGTTGTATACTCCTTAGAAAGTAGGCAATTATGTAGGTTTAATAACCTTTTCACTTAAAAAATTTTTGTAGAGTGTTACTTTTTGAAATAAATTTTGACCTATAATACTTTAAAATGTTATCAAGAAAAATGTGCTAGTAAAGCTCTTGAAAATGGCCTGTTCAAGAAAATGATATACCAGTTCTAATAATTACTATTTCATGCTGCTTAAAATTACCTGACTTCATCTCAAAAATGAGAAGTGATACTTGAATTAATATAAAATTCAATTTTAGGGCAAGAGTTGATTCTGGCATTTTTCATAGTATCTAAGGGAGTGTGTATGTATATGAATTGCATCTATTATGTGTAAATTACATAAATGTTCCAGCACTCTGTGGTTTTCTGATAAGTGAACACTTTACATGGAATTTTTGTTATAAATTTTTGAATAATTCTGTTCTTTTTCAGTATCATATTTGTAATTAATCATGAGTTGAGAAATAAACCCGAATATAGTCATTAATCCTATCAAATACATTACTTGACTGTTTATGCATTTATCAGGAGCAATAATTATTTGAAGCAATCATTCCTAAATTTGTATTGATAAAAGAGAAGCAATTTAGTAGCATTAATGCATGGACATGAGCCAAATGTCAGAATGACATTGATAAATAATTACACTGATATAAGATTGCATATGCAAATTATAGTTTTCTTTCTAAAAGACCCTTCTTAACAGTGCTAGAATGCTAATATTAAGAGAGTAATCCCTTCAATACATTCACTGATATCTAATACTTTATTGCAGACAGTAAGATTTGTATGAATTATTACCTGATTTATACTTGTTTACTCAGATGATAATTAGTAGCAAGACTCAATAGATACTTGAATTAAATATGTTGAGCTACCCACACTACTCATTTTTTTTTCCTTTTTAGAGGGCAGTGTCATTCGCACCCATTTGTGGCATCTGAATCAGGGCCACCGGTGTCCCAAGCCAGCTCCCAAGCAGCGAACCACTCGGCTGGCCTAACTACTCATTTTTAAAAGTGCAAAATCACCTCCATTAAAACTTGTGCTTCTTAGCTGACTGAAATTAATTTTAAAATATTAATTTCATGTGAATTAGAGAATTTTTTTCATGTGACTTGACAAACTTAATACTTTTTCTCAGAAGAAGTTAATGTTAATATGTATTTTCTAATCAGACTTAAATTTGTGATTATGCAAGATAAAACTCATCCCTATCCCAGGGCCTAGTGTTACCCTATTGATAAGAATTGTAAAAACATTATTTTTCACACTTAATTCTTTTCTAAGAAGTGCATCTGGACAAAATCTTATTTTATTTTACTATAGTATATACCCGAATCATTAAAATTGGTTTAATTTGTTTTATTATAACATAAAATACTAAATTTTATCAGAGCCAATCACTAATTAAAAATGAAATGAAAAAGACATATATATGAAGCTCTTCTAGAGCACTAATCAATAAAAATAATCCCTAAATTTAGGTAGACAATCTAATAAATTTTCCTGGATATCATAGATATCATATGTTTCATGTCTATGTCTATTTTTATTGGCTGGCTCTGGGTCACATTATCTGTCTTTTTCAGAGTGTTGAAGTTTGTTTTGTGGGTAGTTACTTGTAGATCAGCTTGTTTGGATGGGTCAATATCGCCTTTATTTTAGGGTGACTACATGTTTCTCCTGAAGCATTGCCCAAGTATGCAGCAGATCGCTCCTCTGGCTGCTGGACAGCTCCCAGGACTATGGAATTGCTTAGTTTATAGCTCCCTGGCATCATGGAGTTTTACCCTCTTTATGTACAAATTAGTATTTAGTGGAAGACTCAGAAAGGATCTCCTGTGAATTTCTGAAGCTTTTTCTCAGTGTAGTTACCTTGTCTCTTATACTGTGCCCTGCAAATCCAGTGGCTTAGTTTCCCTTAAACTCTGATCTCGGGCTCTCTACCACATCAAGGCTTCTGGAAGCTCTGGATTCCTCTTCCTGTAAGAACAAGAAATTTCTTCTCAGAAGAAAGGTTGGCATTTGTAAGGTTTCTGATATGTGGTTCTCTTATCTCATAGATTATAGTTGTGCACTGACTGTTGTCCAATGTCTGAAAACTGTTTTTTTAATGGTTTTCTACTTTTATGGTTGTTTACAGAGAGGAAAAAGTCTAGTACCACTTGCTCCTTAATAAGTAAAATCAGGAAACAGTTTATACTACTGCATTTCCCCCAAAATAAGACCTAACTGGAAAATAAGCCCTAGCATGATTTTTCAGGATGCTCGTAATATAAGCCCTACCTGAAACATAAGCCACAGTTAAGATCATCAGCCAGACATGACTGAATAAATGTAGATTTTTTTTTGTACATGAATAAATGAATAAATATAGATTTTGGAGCAAAAATTTATATAAGACCTGGTCTTATTTTTGGGAAAACATGGTATTGAATATAAAAAAATCTAAAATGTTATGTTTAACGTATATTGGAGATTTGACATTTTATTGTGAAAATATCAGATCTTACTATTTTTTTCCTTCATAATGAATATCATCTGAACTGTAATTAAGAGTGATCATTAGTACCAGCAAAGATGTCCTAAAGTTTCATTTCAAAAACAAGATTTCTTTTTCAAATACATGAATGAGTTTATAAAATCAGTCGTTTGAACCCTACATTGTGGAATTCATGCATTGGGGCCTAATAAATTTTAAGATTTAATTTTACCAATGTACATGTCAGTCATAAAAGAAAATCTCGAAGACCCTTTGGATTGTCTGACTTTCAATAGAAATGATATTAAAGAGCTTTCACAGTGAATTGGAACTGGATAACCACATTGTGACACTGCAGAATAAATTGACTTATTGGATAGTACACTTTCTGTTTGACATTGGGAAATGTTAGTATCACTGATGCTAAAGTTTTCTTCCTTGACCAATTTAGCCAACATTGCGAGATGTTTCTTAAAGAAGTGCCTGAATCAAGCAAACAGTACTTTGCTATTATAGATAAGTATGCTTTCAATTACTAGAATAACAGTAATAAATTATTTCAGAGTATAATTTAAAGCAAGGTAAGAATCTGATGATTTTTTTTCTACTCCATTTGCTGTTTAGAATTTAAAATTGAAATTTTATCACTTAACAGTTTTTCTTTACTATGATAATAACTGCATTTTGATTTTACAGACTTAGAAAGAAAAATTGTTATTAGACTGAGAGCCATATGGTCACAACTTGTCACAGTGCCTCATCTTGTCACCTTTAAGTAGCTTAAGTAGTAAAGAAATGCATGTTACACACACTATGATGACAGAGAATAGCTAGTTCATCAGTGCAGTTTCCATTTTCCTTCGAGCACACATCTAGGCCAAATTCCCCACCATGCTTATTGGGTAGATGTATCTAGATGGTCTCTGACCATTGGAATGTGGGAGTAGGTAACATAACTATTTTCAAATTAGCCCATTATAATTTCCTTGATGATCCTGCCTTCTTACTCCTCCTACCCATATTTTACTGATTATAGAAAACTAAAAAAAATAGAGAGAGAGGGGCAGGTTTGCAATAGGAAAGGAGCAGAGGTCTCTGAGTGGAGCTCAGCTCATATCCTCTTTCGGAGACCAGACTTTACATAATTAAGAAATAAACGGTTGTATTAAGTCACTGAGATTTTGGAATTGTCTAAAATTCCACCTTGACTAATACAGATTTTTAAATACAAACCTTAAAGACACTGCTTTAAATTTTAAATAGGAAGAGCTACATTAGGCAGTGCAAAAGATTTAGTTGGCTGCACCCAGGCTACTGATTTTGTAGCTCTAGGAAGAGAGTTTGGAAATAGTCAGTGGGTGTTGTGTGTGGATTTTACTTTCTGTTTCAACAAGATATTTAATGAAAGAGATAAGCTTAGGTAAAAAGTGGCCTGGTTTTTAGAGAACAAAGATATTATAGTAAGAATTGAGAGAACATGGACCTTATACGCTTCAAAAAGCCAACTGCTTTTGGAGCCTAAATAGTAAAAATATAAGATGAAAAGAGGTTTGAGCCACAATGTCATGGTAAGACTTCTCAACTGAATAAAGAGACTGCAATAAAGCAAAGCTCAATCTAGAGGCACTATATTCCCCACAAGTACTATTCTGATGACCTCCAATTAACCCATGGAGTTGAGAGAGAAGATATCTAAGTAAAGAAATCAAAGAAATAAAGGAAAGACAATTATGTCAGGGAACAAACTGGTTATAATTATTGGCACATGGAAATACATTGCAATAAATCAGAAGCTAAACTAAATAGTTGAGGGAATAGTTAATGTCCGCTCATGTACTTGTGGGTGCGCATACACACACACACTGTCTCAGTCCATTCAGACTTCTTTAACAAAATATCACGAGTTGGGTGGCTTATAAACAATAAGAATTCATTTCTCATAGTTCTGGAGGCTGGAAGCCTGAGATCAGGGTGCTGGCATTTCATCAGGTGAGGGTCCTCTTCTGAGTCGCAGACTTCTTGTTGTGTTGTAATGTGGTAGAGGGGCTGGGAGCTCTGCAGGATCTCTTTTTAATCCTATTCATGTGGACGCCATCCTCAGGGCCTAAACGCCTCCCAAAGTCTCTACCTCCTAATACCATCACATTGGGCATTGGGATTTTAATATAAAAGTTTAGGGAGACATAAACATTCAGACCATAGCATTCTGCCCCTACTCCCCCCAAATTCATGTCCTTCTCATATGCAGAATGCATTTATTTCATCCTAACAACCCTCAAAGTCTTTCATTGTTCCACCACCAACTTAAAAATCTTAGTCCAAAGTCTCATCTAAATAACATCTAAATCAGATATGGGTAGATGATTCTTCCTGAGGCAAATTGCTCTCCAGCTGAGAATCTGTGAAATCAAACATGTTATGGGATTCCAAAACAGTGAGATAGACATAGGGTAAACACACCCATGTCCAAAGCGGCGGAGGATAGGAAAGAAGATAGTGATCACAAGTCCAAAGCAGGTCCATAACCTTAAGACCAGCTGGGACAGAGGGTCCTACCTTCTGGACACACTGGGGCAGGTGTTTGTTACATCAGCAGCCTGACTTCTCAGTACCAATTTTTAAAATCTTAGTCTATGTGAGCTGCTATCAAAATGACAGACTGGATAGCTTATAAGCAACAGAAATTTAGTTCCCACAGCTCTGGAGGCTGGAAGTCTGAGATCAGGATGAGGGCCCTCTTTCAGGCTGTAGACGTCACATATCCTCACATGGCTGAGGTGAGAGAGTTCTGTGGGGTCTTTTTTATAAGGGCACTAATCTCATCATCAGGACCCCACCCTCATGACTTGAGTAACTTCCAAAGGCTCTACCTCCTAACACCATCACATTGGGCATTAGGATTTCAACATATGAATTTGGGGGGAAATAAGCATTCAGACCACAGCGCATACATACAAACCCAGATAAAACATCTTGGATTATTGGCAATTCAATATAACACTCAATCCCCCAAACTCGTTTAAATAGGAAACCAGCTGTGAATCCTGGACACTGACTTCTCATGTGTCCATGGAAAATAATGGGCAAGGAAAATCCTCCCAGAGGTCAGATCTAGAGAATAATCAAGGAACATCCCCTAGTCCCAGAAAAGGACCAAATGCCTGCTCAGCAGAATATCAGGATTGCTACAGACCACTGGCTACGTGGATTTTCCCCTTCTTCAACTCTTTTTAAAGTACATGTTTTTATTGTACTTTTCCGATTCCTGTTCCACCATTCCATATCAGTTATTGGGGAGAGAGATAACATAGCTTTAAGTTAATATGTCATAAGACACTAAAAAAGTACATCAGACCTCATGGCCTGATAGAAAAGATGGCATATCATCCAGACACCCTGGACTTTTGCCTGATACAGTGACGAGACAAGGAATTGGATGGTTTTACTTGCAGATACAGTGATTGTGTCAGTGTGTGTGAGAAGAGAAATGAATAGATTATGGGTGACTGCAAGGGCAGACACAGTGACAGAGAACAGCTAGCTGCTCACCAAACCTGGCTTCTCTTCCTTCTGGCACAGAGGTATATTTTTTTCCTATCTTCTCTTGGAGTTGCCATAAACTAAATTATAAACCAGAAAAGTGGATGGAATTGATATATATCACTCCTCCAACACTGGGCAAGTGGAGAGGACTGTGAGGATGTATGGAAAGGCTGAGTAACAAGAGGGAAGGAACCTGGGTTCTGGACAGTGAAGTACAGTATTCCTCCACCACCACTCAGACTCCCCTCAGGCCACCCCTCACTCACATGAGAACGAACTGAGTTTCTATTGTGTTAAATCTCTGAGATTTCAGGGCTAACAGATTCTGTCCCTTAGTATTACTTTAATTAATACTTATTAGCACATACACATTCTTTGACTTCACATGCAAAACAATGTAGAAAATTGGGGCAAATATAGGGATTTTAGGAAGTGTGACAAGTTAATGAACTCCTCCTGGAAAAAGTGCTACATACCTCATTGCTGAATATCACTATGGTCACCTTCGAAGTACTCCCCTTGGGAAGCTATGTAACGATGCCAGTGCCTAGTCCACCCTTCAAAGCAATTTGGAACTCTTTTTCTGGAATGGCCAACAAAACAGATGTCCTATTACCCTTGATGTCCTGAATGTCATCAAAATGTCTTCCTTTCAATATTTCCTTTCTCTACGGGTAAAGAAAGAAGTCATTGGAGGCCAGATCAGGTGAGTAAGGAGGGTGTTCCAATACACTGATTTGTTTACTGGCTAAAAATTCCCTCACAGTGTCATGTGAGCTGGTGCAATGTTGTGCAGCAAGAGCCATGAATTGTTGACAAAAAGTTCAGGTCGTCTAACTTTTTCACGCAGTCCTTTCAGTACTTCCAAATAATAAACTTGGTTAACCCTTTGTCCAGTTGATGCAAATTCATAATGAATAATCCTTCTGATATGAAAAAAGGTTAGCAATGTCATTTCAACAAGTTCACGAATTTAATTGTCAGTCCTGGTAAGTGCTTTTCTCTGACATCTGATCTCTCTGATGGCTGGATGAAACTTAATGAAGTGAAGAGTTGCAGTGATATACCTATTATTAACAGCTACATTTATTGAGTGATCTGTATGCTAGTCACTCATTTATTCAACACTATGAAAATAAATGAAGATTACTATTTGCACTGTGCTAGCCACTGCAGGTGGAGAGATGAATAACACACAAAAGTCTTGTTCATATGACTGATTATGTTTTATCTAGACATGAGTATAAAACAAAGTAGGTGTTGTTAATCTTTATATTACAAATTGATTCACTGATAGCGGAGAGGCTAAATAATTTGCCCAAACTCACACAATTAAAAATCCACATCCCTTTGCTTCGGAAACTTTCAGTAGTTTCAGGTATCTGAAGATTTGAAATTAAAGTAAATACTTTCTTTTCTAAAATTTGCCTCACTTATTATTTGGATGTGATTACATTACATGGTACATTGTATAGGTCCAGTCTTTAACATCACAGGACTGTAATATCTGGTACAAATACAGAGGGTGCCAAAAAAAAAATGTATACATATTTTAAGAAAGGAAAACTATATTCAAATTGTAATACACAATATATACCGGTAACAAAAGATGAATACAAGTCACGTTTGACGGCTGCAATTACAAGAGGTGCTCAAAGTGGTTATCATCAGCATCCAGACACTTCTGATTATGGTGAACTACTGCTTGAGCAGCGTTGACCAAAATGTCCACTTGCATACTTTTTTTGGCACCCCGGTATTTTCCATGTGAACATGACCCACGATCACAATTCAGGCCATAGAATCTTTTAAGAATTGATACTTTTTGTTGTTGTTTGCTTATTTTTTTTAAAGATTTTTATTGGGGAACTGGGGGAAGGGAACAGTGTTGGGGAATTGGGGAAGGGGAACAGCCAAGTTATTGTCCTTTAATCTTAGTTATGGAGGGCACAGTTAGCTCAGCTCCAAGTCCAATTGTGCCGCCCAGCTCAAGGTGCTGTGTTCAATTAGTTGTGGGTGGGCATAGCCACCATCCCATGTGGGAGTCAAACTGCAGTCTTTTTAAGAGCGCGCATTCTACTCCCTGAGCCACCCGGGTGACAGCTCAGCTCCAGGTGCTGAGTTGAGTCTTTAGTTGCAGGTGGATGTGGCCCACCATCTCGAACAGGCAGTCTTGTTGCTAGGAACACATGCTCTCACCAGCTGAGCCATCCTGCCACCTGTTGGCAGCTCAGCAGCAGCTCAGCTCAGGTGCAGCATCACTGGCCCATGTGGGAATCGAACTGGTGGCCCTGTTGCTCAGAATTCATGCTCATGAGAAAGTTCTTAACTAATTGAGCTACTCAGCTGGCCTGATAATATGTTTTGACTTCTAAATCACCAACACAATTTTGTATTATATATCTGAGTTGAGGGAAACACTAACAAATTGTGAATTATCCAAATCATTTCTTCATTTTCCCTTTCTCCTTAATATATGATCAAAGTTTGGAATTGATTGATAAGTTAAAGCATAGCCAGGCTTAAACATATGCATTATTAATCACTGGTAGATTGCTGCCTTTCACTGTTTACAGATTACATACTTTGAAATTGATTCCATGTATTACTATAAAATCTTTTGTGCACATTGTCTCGTATGATACTGAATTGGTTAAATAACCTATGGCAAAAATGCTAGCAATAAATTAGAAAATAAGATTTTAATTGATTTTTCATTGTAATTCAAGTGTGACTATGAGCAAATTAAAGGAATTTCATAGGCTTTGGCTCCATAAGAGACTGCTGGTGAATGAAGATTCCCCCTGCCTTTCTGCTTTTTGTGGAAAGCTGGTAGATTTCATACCCTTCTGTCAGCTTTGACAAATGGTGCACTCAATGAAACACTCAGACTACAAATGAGAAACTATTACTCCCGGAGCAATTTGATGAGCATAGAGAATATCACAGACCATTTTCTGTTTGTACCTTCAGAGAAAGTAATTAGTGAAAAGGTTGCTGGAATTATAATAATTTGTTAGTGTCCTTATTTTTTAAACAAAGCCTTGGTGATTTTAGTTTCAGTTTTGTTGTAATTACTTTTCAATTAGCAGATCATAATGATGAACCCTAGAGTTTAAGCACTACTTAACTATATTTCTTACCACAAAATGAAAATATTCCAATATAATGGCTCTCTAAAAAAGGAAAAGAAAATGCCACCTTAAAGGGACATTGAAATAATTTTTGAGATTTAAAAATCTTGGTCTCCAGTCAAATGTTCATAAGTAAAATTACATACACAAATAATGTGTGTGCTCTAGAGGTCATCTTACTTAATGTGTATTTTATTAACCCACATAAAGAATATCTGTTTTCTAAAAGTATTATTTTGGTACAATATTCAATTTGGTAGATTTAGTCAATTATTTCTCATTCCATTCAGATTTAGTTTCCTGTTGGCATTGTAACAAATTACTACAAATTTAGTGGCTTTAAAACAACACAGATTTACTGTTTTATAGTTCTGGAGGTCAGAAGTCTGAAATGAGTCCTAGGGCTGTGATCTTCGGGGAGAAACCATTTCCTTACCTTTTCTAGTTTCTAGAGGCTGCCTGCATTCCTTTAGAGAATAGAAAGGAGAGCTAATTCAGACATTAATACATATTACTCCAGGTACAGGAGAAATGTTGTGGAAGTTCAAAAGAATTACTTTGCATTTCTCAACTTAAAACCAAAGTGTTTATACCTTACTTCTACAAATCACATTAAAGTATAAAGAGTACCATATTCAGATAAAAGAAATTAGAATTGTTGTAGACATCAAAATAAAATCAAATGAGGCAAGATTAAAAGAACTGGGAATACATAATTTATAGAAAGGGCTACAGTAGCTCTATTAAACATTTGAGGAAATGTCATGTAGAAGTTATGATAAACTTGTTCTGTGCAACTGCAAAGACTGTTAAAACCAACATATGGAAATTATTGGCAGTAATACTGTCTTAGTCCATATGGTCTGCTATTACAAAATACCACAAACTGGATAACTTATAAATTTATTTCTCATAACTAGAGGTCTGAGATCAGGGTGTCAGAATGGTCAGGTGAGGGCTGTCTTCTGAGTTGCAGACTTTTTATTGTATCCTCACCTGGTGGAATGGAAGAGACCTTTGTGGGATTTCTTTTATAAAAACAGGAATACCTTTCATGAGGGCTTCACCTTCATGACCTGAACTCTTCCAAAGGCCTCAACTCCTAATGTCATCACATCGGGCATTCACATTTCAACATAGGACTTTTGAAAGGACATAAGCATTCAAATCACAGCATACTTCAAAACAAGAAGCATACTTCCCAATACCATCCAGAAGAGGAATGTAATTCTTCAGGAAGAAGGAAATTATTTCAAAATGAAATAGGATAACTATTTCGTCCTACTATCATACAACACTTTCAAATATCAGAAATGTATTTGAACTAGATGAGTTTGAGTGTTTATTTTTTAACATCTCCAGTTACATGATTCAGAGAAATCTTATAGGAAGTTACAATTGGGATTCATAAAGAACAAATGGATAGGGAAAATCCATTTGTTGTAGGAGACCATACATCAAACTGCATGGGAAGCGTGAGCTGAAAGACAGTCGGGAGATGGTGTTTGCTCCATAAATTCTCCTGTCAGAACATTCAGTTCTAGTCGAAGGTGAGTGCACCGCAGTAGTCAGGCATGTCCAAGAGTGTCTGAGGAACTACTGGGCTAAGTCTGCTAAGTGTTTGTTATTTATTCACCAGAGAGATGAAGAAATCTCCTGGAGATGGAATAAAAATGTGGATGCTCCGAAAAAACTTAAGACAATTAGAAAAACAGATAATTATTCCTTCAGTGACCCCTCTTAGATACATTTCACAATAATTTCAGTGGATCTAGTGCTCCTACAGAGTAGAGGTTTGAGGAGGAAACCTCTGATCGACATTCCCCATGATCTACATTTCCGTGTGAGTAACATCAATTTATGTAACCTTTTTTGGCCTTTCTCCTCCCCTCACACTGCTTGGCAGATGGGGGAAACTGAAGTGGATGCGGTGAGAAGAGTGAATTCTACTGGTGAGTCTGATGAGGAATTAACGAAAAAAGGGAAGCCTCATCTCTTCCTCTCACCCCCTGTTTTTATCATCTATCTCCCTCAGAAGTCAGACATTTGGTTCTGTTCCTCAAACAAAATGTTTTACAAAGCCAAGTCCCCACATGGGGAGGCCCATGGTCTACTGGCACAGCCAGGGTCAGGCTACGTAGTTCTTTCTAATCCTGGAGTTCAGGATTAAGAAGTTGCTTGTCTCCATAGATCTAAAAGCCAGTTTCTTTCCTGTCAGCTTTATCAGTAATAAAGATGTATATTGAACTCCTGTTGTGGCTTACTTTCATCTTAATTGCGTCAGAATTTGAGAGCAAGGGAAGAGGAGCTATTTATCAGACTCTTTCAAATACCAATAGTAATGAATTTAGAGAAGCATTGATTCACCCAGTTGTATGGTGCTATAACATTGCTCATATTATGTTTCTCATTTTGTTCTACTCTGAAAACAAAAAGATAGTACTTGCTGCATCCCTGGATGTTATTCTGGAATTATTGAGATTTTAAAGTAATTTTAAACCCTACCCATAAAAATGTATGCAGAATAATTTATCAAAAGTTAATTCAATTTGCAACCCAAATGTCTTCAACTGTAGAAGGGATTAATAACAGTGGAAATGAACAAACCACAGTTATATTCAAATAACCTGGATGAACCTCAAAAATGTAATATTAAGATCAGAAGATCTGAAAATACAGTGTGTTTCAATTTATAAACTTGAACTTATATTTCAATTTATAAAAAAGATATACAAAAATAGGCACAACTAAACAATACTTTCCGGAGATACAGACACAGATATTAAAGCTATAAAGAAAACCAAGGAAATTCTTACCATAAAATTCATAGTAACAATTCTAGCAACAAATGAGGATATTACAACTGAAGAGGCCACATGGCAGGTATGAGGATGCTGGCAGTGTTTAATTTCTTAAACTAGGTGGTGGTGGTAAGTGCATGAAGGTGTATGTTTTCTTTTATGATGTTATTGCCTCATAATCCAGACCCATCTATTCTTTCTTCCCTCACTCACTTAACTTTTATCCTCCTTATATTCTACTAGACAATTATTCAGCTATATGTATTGAAAATTATAATTTTTTTCTTCTGTGAGGATACATTCATATCCATGATTTCTTTCATTTTTAACAACAGACCTTATTTCTTCTTGTGAGAACAGTTTGTATGAAGATAAATGACTTACTGATTTTAGTTTTAGTTATTTCCCCATCTTTCTCTTTCCTTTTTCCATTCTTTTCTTGCCATCATCCTGTGTGCCTTCCTTTCAACTCTGGTTTGTTTATTCCAAGAGTTTCTTCCCTGAGTCCTGGAGTGCTATTTAAAACTAAATCTAGAGTTTTATAATGGAAATCACTTATTTTAGGATTTCGGCAGATTAACTATGAGAAAAAGATAAAATAGATTTATAATAACAAGAGAAAAATCAAATTCTCTGTTGTGTAAGAAGCATCAACCCAAAATCTCAGCGTATAGAATACAGCTAGGAAAAGCAACGATGATAAAAATCCTACAACTTTTTTTTCCCTTTTACACATAGTTTTAAGGACATGTTAACATGATATATGCATCTGGTTATACTATTTTGTATTATCATTAATATTAAATCAGTCTTATGGCAAAGAGATAAGTTATACTGATTTTTATGACTCATCTTTTGAATTTGGACTCCAAATTAGAGTCCAGATAGGAGGATTTTCCCAATGAGTCTTGATTAGGTGAGAAGTACTGAAGAGGGTTGTAGGTGTGTGTGTGTGTGTGTGTGTGTGTGTGTGTGTGTGTGTGTGTGTTAAAGAGTGAAAATGAGGGAAGATACAGTCATAAGATACAGTCATAATACACAAAATCATATCAACTGTCAACTCAAAATGGCAACCCCAGATACCTTAATAATGCCTGAAAGTCTAATTAAATATTGGGTTTTCCCTGGAGAAGTGTAGCTGGCCCTGTGGGCAGAGAAAAGTTGGCTATCTTTCACAGAGAGTGGTGAGAAAAATGATCTTTCTGATCCACATATATAATCATTTAATTTTCCTAAATTTTTGAGAAGCAACTTGTCCTATGAATAGATTTTATTTGCCTTAAAATATCCAATAGAGTCCCGAACATTTTCATTCCTGCTTACCTCTCTAGCATCATCTATCTCACCCTTCCAACTCTGTCACTCTCATGCTAATTCCAGCTATACTAAACTTTTATCTGTCCAACTCCCCATGGTCTCTAGCCTTCAGAATTTTAAATGTTTCCTTCCTCCTCCTCTCTCATCTAGATAATCACTACTTAAACCCTTAAAATTCCACATAAGATGTCATGTCCTCACAAGAGATTTCGGACTCCTAAATCTGGATTAAGTCAATCACTGCATTTGGTATTGTTATATTATAAACAATGATGAAATTTATCTGAACTGTATTATCACAGAAAACAGGGATAGCTGAGAAATTCCCCACACTTTACATTCTGAGAAATGGCTATTTGGAAAAGACTATCATGCTTTGGCCTATTCCCTAATAAGAACCACCTCCATTTTTACTCAATGATTCCTTTATTTACTTACCTTTATGAAAACTCAGGCCCCCTTCCTGTTCTTCAAGTTGCTCCTCGGTCATGAATATTCTTGCTACTGCAATAGCCTCATAAAATAATATCCTTATTTATCTGGTGCATTTTATCTTTAAAGTTATAAACTTCCTCTATAATATAAAAGACTTAGCATACAACCGAATTGTTATTTCCTATCACTTGGTTTTGGACTCTTCTAGACAAGTATGTGTAAACAGAGGCTGTATCTGTGCTGTTCTTTGCTGCCTGCCCAGGACTTAGTGCGGTGCATGCCATCATCATCATCATCACTCCCTTGTATTTAGTATTCTATGAGCTGTGCCTTTATTAACTCAATAAATCTTCATGACTGCACCCTGATGTAGATATCAACATAATTTCCACTTTATAGATAGGGGAAACGAGATACCGTGGAGGCTGAATAACTTCCACAAGGTCAAATAGGTGATAAGTTAGAGCATCTCTTCACTACTAAGATAACTCCTGTTTCTGAGCTCTTAATCACTCACTAATATTGTCTCACCATGGATCTTTATTGATTTAAAAAATGGACAGGAAGATGATGGCAGCAGTTACAAGACAGATTTTGAATCTTCTCAAATCACCACATTAAAAATTAAAACAAAAAAACATAGCATCAAGATAGCAGCAACAGGGCCGGCTGAGTGGCGTGATGGTTAATTGCTGGCTTGGGAAGCCAGCGGCCCTGGTTCGGTCCCACATATGAGGGCCAGTGACAGTGCCCTCAAAAAAAAACGAAACAAAACAAACAAACAAAAAAGATAGCAGTAACAATACCTTAAATAAAATTGCCCTGTGTATAAGATAAGATAAAGCAAATGATAAATTAGAAGCTATTCCAATTCTGTCATAACCTGTGTTCTTGATACTGAGAATTCTTGGAGTGGAATAAAGGAGGTACAAATATGATGAAGTTAGGTAAAAACCTGTAGCCTTGGTTGGAGTTGGTAATATTAATAAATATTCACAGGTATTTTTCTCTTTATACATATACATTATTCATGCCTATATTTTATGCATAACTTAAAGGTCTGGAAACATGACCTACCCAGCATTCCAGCCTACATTGCAGTCTTAAAATAATCATTTCATCTAGAAGAAACAAAGGATTGTTGGAACAGTGTTAATACCTACTCTGGAGCAGAAACTGAATAATACAAGGTAGGAATTTTACAAGATCTAACAAGAGTTCAAGAAAATTATAGACAATCAATATGGTCATCTTAATAGGACCCAGGAGCAAACTTGAGGAGGCTACTACTGACCAAAGATGGGGCAATTTATAATTCAATTGGTATATGAAATACAAATGGATTGATACTCATCAGATTTGTTTATAAACTAATGGATCTGGACAATGAACATTAAGAACTGCTAAAATTACAAAAAAAAGAAACAAAAAATCAGACATTATGTGTCTGATAATGAAAAAACGTAAGAGCTTAGAGTCTTGCCAAAGGGGATAAATACAAATATGAGTCTAATGAAGCCTCTTACTGGAAATACGGAGAACCAATGAACATGCAGTGGTACACCATGAGTGTGCTATCAGGAAAGTCCAGATATTGAGAAACTTATTAGGAGACATATCCTGGGTTCCTAAATAGGTCAAATTAAATGAAAGGAAAAATTCATGGGGACCTACAAAAAGAGGCTTAAAAGGCATATCACTTTTAAAAAAATGGTAAAGAGTAAATTATAATGTCCAGAAATGCACAATTTGATGATAGACCTATTAAGAAGTGCAAGGAAGGGATTACTATAAAAGTTAGGAGAGCTGTTATTTTAGAGAAGGAAGGGGCCATGATTGGGACACGGATCATGGAGGGAGTTCTGAGGTAGCCAGAAAAATCCTATTTTTAATTCTCAGTGGTGTTTACAAGGATGTTTATCTTATGCTAATTCATAAAGTCATATATTTTCCACGTGAATGGTTCCATTTTGTTTTATTTTTAAATACAATTTCTAAAACTAGCAACAGTAAGAGCTCCTAATGGCTAAATCTGGAACAAAATCATAGTAGTGTTGAATTACAACTCCACACGCAAAATAAATATAAGTTCATGTTGACATGAATAAGGGATTGGTCAAATCAATGTGAGGGAGAAGGGATAAATCACTTTTACGGAACAATTCCAAATAATATATGCATGTAGATACTGCTCCTTTAAGAAAAGGGAACTTAATTCCCCTCCCTCCTTGATTTCAAAGAACTAATGAAATAGATAGTACTTTTTAAATTAAAATGATGGTATAGTATCCAGTTCTTACATTTCCCAACAATTATGATGACTACAGTATTTAATGACACAGTATAATATTACAGATTTATTTATTGCAAGATTTCTGTGTAGATATGCAAACTGGTATTTTTAAAAGTCGCATTTAAGAGCACAAATATTTTTTAAATGTATCATTTTATAATTGAAATATATGTTTACTAAATTAGATAGAAATCATTATGAAATAAACTAGCAAAATATAAACTGATTCTAATTACTGTTAAAAATTAAATATTTGTAGTATTAAGCATTCTGGCAAAATGACAGGGTAGGTAAAAACAGTGCTTGCTGCCTCCCATGACCACATTAAAATTACAACTAAATTATAGAATAGTCTACCTCAAGAACCATCTGAAGACTTGAATTTAAATCCTATAACTAAGGATATAAAGAAGAGGCCATGCCCACACTGAAAGGAGGGGCAAAGATTCAAAACAGACTGGCCCCACACCCATGTGTAATGGTTTAGCATTTGGAGGGTTATCTCAGCAGTGGAGGTACCCCACCCCATCCCCCACTCAGGAGTGAGGGGTTTCAGCTCCACATGGGGTTCCCCAGCCCAGGGTTCCAGTGTTGTGAAGAGGAGTCCTCTCAACATCTGGCTGTGAAAATCAGTGAGGAGTCAGCCCATCTGGGTGAGATGAAAGGCTACTGGAAACCCAGAAGTCTTCCTAAAGGGCCCATGCTCAGACTCACTCCCTTGCAGGCACTCACCCTGGACTCTGGTGGAGAGGCAGCCACTCAAAAGGCACTAGAGACACACAGGGAAAGACTGAGTTTCATGGTTTCAGGATAGCCTCCATTATCTCTGTGTTGAGTCCTCCTCCCATACAACCTACAGATGGGCACCATCTTTCCTGTTTGAGCCTTCCCCCACACAGCCAAATCTGAATCTGCATTGGCTGGGTAAACTCCACTGTTCCCTCTTCCCCTGACTCCCTGAGACCCAGTCCTGCCCAAATCCCACACCCAGGAAACCAACCCCTCCCTACACACTGCAGGAGGCTCTTTCAGCAGCAAACAGCCAGCCAAGCCTAGTGTGACACCTGAGGCACTTTTGGTGGCAGGCAACCAGCCCCAATCCACATCACAACCTTTCTTACACAACTCTCAGGTTTGCGGTCCTGAGATGTGTGGCGGCTGACCACGGTGTACTCTGGGACTTTTGCAAGAGTCTCCAGACTGAGCACCGGTGCCCAACTGAATCTGCATTAACCTTCTGACCTGTACTGTCCCCAGCCTGGTGACTCCCTGGGATCCTACCCCGCCCAAATCCCAAAGCACCTCAAGGTGCACTTTTGGTACACAGGCACCTCGCCTCACCCTGCACACCTCAGGAGGCTCTTTCAGCAACAAAGGGTGGGCTTTGGCTTGCGCACCACCAGAGGCACTTTCAGTGGTGGGCAACCAGCCACTACGTGTGCTGAAATATTTCCTGGATAACTCTCAAGGTATTGCAGGCCCAGGATGGGTGGTGGCTGGTCATGGCATGCTCTGGACTTTTACCAGGGACCACAGGCTCATACAGCTGCCAAATCTGAATCTGCATTAAACTTGTAAACACTTTCCCCACCCTCATGACTACTTGGGACCCTGCCTCACCCAACCCTGCCTCACCTAACCCTGCTTCATGCCACAACAGAGTACCACCCATTAGCCCACAAGCGGCAAATGCAAAGAATGGTCACAATAGGCATAGAAGACTCTGGGGAGAATCCCCCACTGAGGGGTCAGTGCACACACAAGAGCTTAGGAGATATGACAATCAAGTTCACAAACAACCTAGAAAAAGTGCTATATACCTCATTGCTGAATATCACTACAGGTAACTTTGATGTATGCCCCTTGGGAAGTGTGCACTGATGCCAGCACCTAGCTCACCCTTCAAAGCACTTTTGGAACTCTTTCTCTGGAATGGCCATCAGAGCTGTCATAGTATTATCCTTGATGCCCTGAATGTCATCAAAATGTCTTCCTTTCAATATTTCCTTTATCTTTGGGTAAAGAAAGAAGTCGTTGGGGGCCAGATCAGGTGATAAGGAGGGTGTTCCAATGCAGTTATTTGTTTACTGGCTAAAAACTCCCTCACAGACAGTGCTGTGTGAGCTGGTGCAGTGTTGTGAAGCAAGAGCCATGAATTGTTGACAAAAAGTTCAGGTCGTCTAACTTTTTCTGCAGCCTTTTTAGTACTTCCAAATAGTAAACTTGGTTAACAGTTTGTCCAGTTGCTATAAATTCAAAATGAATAATCCCTCTGATATCAAAAAAGTTTAGCAACATCATTGCAACAAGTTTGCAAACTTAATTGTCATATCTCATGTATCTTATACAACACATGGCCACAAATAAAAACTGAATTTCTGCATTGACAAAAAAAAAAAAATTAAAGATACTCAAAAAGATATAAAGAACTAAATGATTTTGTTAAAACAGGTCAACCTGATTCTAGAGTGAGTATGATCAAGGTATCATCCAGCAATAACAGTGCTGAAGATGAGATTGAAATTGGAAATATTAAATTAGGCCTTTTACTTATAATGGATAGTTATAAAAATTATGTGTAGTGCAACTCATCCAAACTCTAGAGAAATCGAGGCAAAATAAATTCATGCTTCAAACATTTGGCCAATGTTTCACTCTTTCTATTACTGCAGAACCAGTCACTGAATGTGATGGATTTCTCAAACTGGATACCTAAGATGAGGTATAGACAATTTTCTACATCCTGGGAAAGCTGCTAATATTTGTAGTACACACACACACACACACACACACACACACACACACTTTCACACGGGTGATACAGCTTACTATGTGTTATGTAACACTTTAGGAAGCAAAAAAAAAAAAGAAGATAACTTTTGTTCTTTATTTTCTGTTATACATTCAAGTTAAAACGTAGTAGAATACTTCTTACCTAACTTGATTCAATCAGACCTCTGTACCGGACAGTCATAAATATTATTAATGTTAGTATATGAGCTTTACTCAACATAACTTATGTATATTATTGAGTAATATAAGAGAGTAACAAATAAGGACTACAGGGAAGATGTTCTTCCTTGCCACTCTTATTCAGCCTACTGCTGGAACTATTCAGATAATGGTTTGTCTTATGTTGATATATCTTTGGTGTGATTATACCCATTGCTGAGATCAAATGTGCATGAATTGTCCAATACAGAGGAGCTGCAGATGGTGAGTCAAGGTAGCCAAGGAGGAAGATTCTTCTGTGCAGCTCATGTCTCCTCACCATTTGTCTGGTCCAAATACTACTGAAAGGCAGGGCGCAAATGTAGCACCTGGAAATCCAAGAGGGCCAGGCAGATTTCCCAAAGAAAAATCAATTTTAAAAATTTGATGTAATTAATTATACAGTTAATAATTTTTCAATGGCTTCTATGGCACAAAATCATTTAACTGGTTTACATTCTTTTGAAATAAATGGTAAGACATGCTGAAAAGGCTATAATCTCTCTAACAGAAATTGTTGAATATTAAACTCAAACTCTATGCCAATGTATTTTGAAGACAAACATCAAACACTTAGAAAACATAAATTACATATTATTGATGGTTATAAACAGAGCATCACTAGTGCCACTTTTCCACTTCCATCTCTTAAATCATACTACATTTTAATTGATGATTCTGCTCTCATGATTTAGCATACCCATCTATTTTATGATTTATTCCTCCATGGATATGTACTAAGAAAAATTTTTAAAAGATAGATAGATAACATTTCTTTATTTATTAACCTGTCATATACTTAGGTTGTTTCCATAACTTGGCTAATGTGAACAATGCTGCAGTGAACATGGGGGTGCGGACACCTTAGAGATACTGAGGTCATTTCCTTCAGATTCATACCCAGTAGTGGGACTGCTAAATTGTATGGTAGATCCATTTTTAATTTTTGGAGGAAACTCCATACTGTTTTCCACACTGTTGGTGGGAATGTAAAATGCCAATTTTTCTTGAGTTGAATTACTCATACTTATTCTGGGCTTTCTGTTTTATTGGTTTGCATCTGCATCAAATCCAATATCATTTTCCTTAATGCAGTTCCTTCTATGTGCTCTCACAGCACTGTAGTCATCCTATCACATCACCTACCCCCATGCACTGTAATTTTGCATTTTCCTACTTCCTTAGCTCCACATTAGACTTGAAGCTTCGAAGGGGCGGGGAGTGGGTCCATAGTATATGCCTGAGGTAGATTAGTCATAAAAATGTACTCATCAAATGTTAGCATCTGAGAGGGAAAGATCCTTTCAGTCTTCCTTTCACACTTTTATAAGGCATGTTGCTTATTTTCCCCTCAAATTGCAGACATTTTTAAGCACCTGTCCCAATAACTCATCTCAGTTTTGCCTGGTATAATATGAAATGTCTGGATCCATTGAAAAGAATATATGACTTTCAATATTGACTCAATATTGAATTTATGATTTTTCCATTTTTGAAGGTGGACTACATATTAGTTTTAATATTTGTTTTAGGTTTCTCACTGAAATTTACTATTTTTTATTCTATAAGTCTTGCATGTGTCTTGTGACATGTATCGTGGAGTACATATTATTTTGTAATTGAAACAGATTCTGTTAAATTTCTCAACTAGTTAGTGCTAGTATACTGAATTCTTATTAATTTGAATAGTTTCGTATTTTACTTCCATGGCTTTTCTAGGTACATAATCATATCTTAAGTACATTTAATTTTTTACATTTATAGGGTTTTTCTGACATTGATCACTCTGATTTTTTCTTATTGTGGTACTAGATAGGCTGACATTTTCCAGAGTGATATTAAGTATCATTAGTAGGTATTATTTCAGCAGAACAAGGTCACATATATGAATGGTCTATAAAAATTAATCATATAGATATGATTTGCTAAAAAATACAAACATTTTTCTCCTTCTTGAACAGTAATTTTTTTACTGTGAAACACATTAAGGAAAAAAATGTGATTCTAGAAATTGCTTTTAAAATTTTATATAGGAACCTGATTCTTAGGGATGATTGAACAGTTACATGTTTTCAAATTTTCTCTTGAAAAGTCGATTACATCCAAAATAAAGATACCAACTTTAGGCTGATAGAACTGGATCATTTTATTGAAGGATTGAAAACTGATTTGAGCAAGCAGGTCAAGAAAAACAAGGGAAGGGATATTTAAATAGACGTCCCAGAATTAATCATTTAAGCTTTATCTTTCACTTTCTTACTTACAAAAGGATTATCATGTAAATCTCTTTGCCTCTTTAAGTTCCTTATTTTACTGCAAATATCCCAAGTGATTGAAAGTAAATTTCAGGAAGAAACAGTAGCCCAGGCATGCCTCGTTCCTCCCGACTATAGCACAGACTAATGTTTGCAAATTGTATCAGTTGTGCTAAGGCTCTCTTCCAGTTGTTTTAATAGAATAATAGAATCACCTGAAGAGATTTCTAAACATGGGATGTCTGGGTCTTATCTGTGGAAATTCAGATTTGGTTGATCCTGGGATTGGGAAATTTTCCTAATCATTCCAGTTTATTTTAGTGTGCAGCCAAGTTTGAGAACCACATTTCTAGCCCATGATTCTAAAATTCTATTAATATTCCAGTATATCCTACCTTCTCTCACTTGCAGGTATAAACAAGAGCTGCTGCTCTTTTTGCTTCAGGTTCCACAGAATTAAATATACAGATATGCAGTTTCACAGCAAGAATGGTTCAGGTAAAGATTGTTCTAACCCTAATATTAGCAGTGTCTGGTTGTTTGTATTTTCTTGACTATCCCATTTCTTTCAACCTCTTGAGAGGTGGAGGAAAAGAGGGGGAGAGAGAGAAATCTTTACTTCCTGCCATTTCCAAATACCCATGGATTATATATCCTGAATATATCTAAAGCCTTTGTGGTCTCAGATATTATTTGAAGCTATAATTTTTCCCACTCAAAAAATAAAAATATCAACAAAGGGCAAATGTTCTTTTCTTTCTTGCTCTAAGCTTGACATTGCTGAACTTTCAACATCTTGTGTCACAATCATCACTATATCTAACCTCAAATATGCTTTCTATAAGTTTCTATTAAATTGAAAATGCACTTACATATTGAGAAGCCGGAGACCCTAAATGATTACAGAGAATAAAAACTCTCCAACATATTGAGGCTATTTCATCCCCATGACTGGGACCCTTCATGAGAGCACTGATAACGTGATAGCACCCCCATGGCCAATTTTCAGATTTGAATAAGATTTAACACAATTTGAACTATACCTCTGTGTCAGGGTGGCAGGATCCTGTTTTAATTACCTTATTTTAATTCTTAAATTCACTTTTACCAGGCAGAATGAATTCTGATAATGTAATTCAAGCGGAAATAAGGCATCATTCTAGAACAGTGATTCTCCAAGTGAGATACCCAACCAGAAACATTAGCATCATAAGGGAACTTGGTAGGAGCCCAAATTCACAGGCCCCAACACACACTGACTGAATCAGAATCTCTGGGAGTTTGGCCCAGCAATCTGTGTTCTAACAAGTCACCCTGGTGACTCAGATACATGTTAAACTTTTATGAGCACAATTCTAAAAGGAAGATGGTCCCCTGATACCTAAAATAAGCTAAATTCAACCCATGTCAGAATGAGGGAAAAAACTCAAGTGGATATTCTTTTGTGCCCTTAAGGCCTTCAGGGAGTTGTGAAATCTAAAAGGAAACATTTACCCATTATAAGGGAAAGCAAGTCAATAAGATAGTGATTAAAGGGTCAAATTGCAGATTGCTACAGTTCCAGGAAGTGTTTAATGGTGTCACACAGACAGTAACATGGCGTTCATGCTTCTGTACTATGGGAGAATTCTTTAGAGATTGGGCCCAATGTGGAATTTAATCTTTCTGTCAAAAGGAATTGAGATAAAATGCAGTGCCATCAGAACATACCAGAAACTGGCCAGGGGCGCAAACATGTCTCAGAGAGACAGAGAACAGAATAGCACAGTACTAGCTAGTAGACAACAATTCCAGGAAATAATTCACTGAGAGAAGGCATTTTCAGAGTGCCCGGAGGAAAAAGATACCTGTAAGGGTTCTATGGAACTAAAAACATAGATAACTCAAGCTCAAGAAATGTAGTCAACAAAGACCTTGTATTCATAGCTATCCCTTTGCAAAACAAACAAAACAAAACTCTAGTGGCTTCTTTTTTGTTTCTGTTGTAGAAAAATCTTAGTCTGAAATTTGAGTTTGACAATAACACTGAATATTCACTGCAAATAGGATGGAATGAGGTAACATAAGTTGATTAGTCATGTCTGTCCATGGAGAAGGCATGGTACAATGGTGAGTGTTAATTTCCATATGTGGCAAATTATATAGGTGCAGTCATTAAAAGGCTTATAAGGAGAAGGATGGTATTCTCTAAAGAGTGGATAGCAGCTGCTTCTACTAGCTGGAGAGGATTTGAGAATACAAACTTTTCAGCCTCATTCATATCTCCTATCAGGTCTCCTATGAAACATGTATCATAAGGCCCCACTCCTTTCCTTCTAGTTCCCTTCCCTTAGCTTAAAGTCTTGGTATAGCTGAGCAATTAATTAGTGCTGCAACTGCAAATCTTTCAGTCAAGATGTGGATGCAATCTTCAGTCATATATTCCTTACTGCAATAGAAGATGAGATACTTCTTTAAAGCTACTTTCAATGTTTTCTGATTTTTTCCATTTGTGTTCTGTGTAGGGTTATTTATAGATTTTAATGACTCCTTCTTCCTCTGTATATGGTCTAGAGCCATTAAAAGAAGCCATAATATTTATAGTCCTTTTTGTAACCATAGGGACTAACTGCCATAGCTACTTTATCTCCCAGTCCTGTGCTCTCCATCTCCAAGACATCTCATGCACCACCAGCAATAATATGAGTAATAATGACCTCACTGTGTGGCACGGTTTACAAACGTACCACCACTCCTCAGAAAGGAGGCTGCCAATATGCTTTTCAAAGTCAACTCCAGAATCGCCTTCCAAGAGATTGTCCTGGAGCCAGTTGCTTCCCATCACCTCACAGTCAGGGCACTGGTAGATGCCCTGTGGACTTAGGTAGTATTGATAAATTTATGAACTTGCTCCCTTTCTAACATTTCATCTTTTACTGTGCCTCCCAGTGAAATTAAATAATTTTCAAGTAGGCAAAACCTCCTTGTTTTATCTTATCATTATTCTATATTGCTATCCTAGATAATCAGACAATGCAAAACAGAAAATTCAAGTGTTTGAATAAGATGTGACTGTCTATCAGTTGCAATACTTTTCAGGAAGATAGAGAACATGAGATTAGAGTGTGACATTTATCTTATACTGAGATTTATCCAAGCACTAAAACAAATATTAGGAAACAAGGATACATGCTTTAGGATCAAAGTAGTAATGGTAACCTTTATGATGCTAAATCTAAACCCACTCTGGTTTATGATTAACCAATTGAGAGAGAACTTGATCTTCTATGTCAATAACTTAAGACCTTGGACTGAATGTATACTTATGTTTTAAAATTTGAACTCAAATAACTTTATCTCTTATTCATGATTACCAAATATCCTACTTAATTTTTTCCCTCTTTAACTTATTTAAAAATCTTTACACATTGACTGAACAATTTTAAATACAAGTTTTAGATTTTGAGGTCTATATTTTGTTGTAGTCTCAGCTAAAAATGGAAGAAATCTGAAAAATCCCAATGCTTTTTTTTTTTTTTTTTTAAGATTTTATTGGGGAATTGGGGGAAGGGAACAGACAAGTTGCTGTCTTTTTTGTTCCTCAGTCTAGATGTGGAGGACATTGCTTCACTGGCCCATGTTGGTATCCTCATTGCGCTCTTCCGGGATGAGGCAGATGGGTCGCTGGCCTCTGGATGGTCGCTCACTGCAGCTATTGGCAGCTCACGCTGGCTGCCAGCCGCTCACGCTGCCTGCCGGCCATTCACTGTAGCCTATGGCAGCCCACTGCAGCAGGGACTGCAGCTATGCTGTCCAGGGACTCACAGCAGCCCAGCTCCAGGTGGAGCTGTTGTTAGCCGTAGAGGGCACGGTCACTGGCCCTCATATGTGGGATCTGAACCGGGGCCGCTGGCATCCCAAGCCAGCTCTTAACCAATGCACCACTCGGCCGGCCCCCAATGCTTTCTAATCAACATTTTCTTGCACATTTTAGAAGTCTATAATTGAGAGTTTTCCACTTCTTGTAACAACACTCTGGACAAAAATCATTTTTAAAGTAGAAAACAAAAATACGAAAATGAACTAAATTAACTGTGACATCTTAAAAACTAAAAGGTGCATTACAAGTATTTTTCTATACTATAAATCTGATAACTAAACGTTTTATTCATAGAACAGAGACAGATGTTTAGATGCATAAAAAGGTACCTACTTTAACATGGTGGAACATTTTAGGAATGGAGGTACTACTTTTTAACTGACCAAGAATGTCAGTGGTGTGTTGTGTTAAAACAGATCCGTTGTTGACCTTCAAGAATATGTGAACTTTATGAAGGACAAAGCCCAAGTAATCTCTTAGTAAAATATAGTGACTAATAGCCATTTTCTTTATATGTAGTGACTCTAGAAAGAGAAAGAAAAAATAGTTTAAAAATCTTTACATCACATTAAAGTAAACCAAACCAAAAATCTTTACATTACAATAAAGTAAACCAAACTCAAAAAAATAGTTTAAAAATCTTTACATCACAGTAAAGTAAGCCAAACTCAGTGATGAAAACTATATGCAAGAAATGTGTGTGTACATTTATTAATATCTATAAATACATATACTTATATAATAATACATTTAAAATTTATAATATATAAAATTTCCATCACAAAGAATACTAACTCTTTCATTTTTTATCCATTCGAACATTAAAATAATAAATCTTTGGAAAACAACATTTGTGGAAGGAATTACTTTTTCACTGTGGAATAACAGTGATATGTTAAAAACATTGAGGAAAGAAAAAAAGATGTTAAGGTTATGTCAGTTTATTCACATACTGTTTTTCAATGATCTTTTCTCCTAAAATTTTATTGAAAGTAAAATGACAGAAACTTGTTTTTAAAAAAATTCTATTTACTTAAAGTCAATTTAGAAGAAAAAAAATCTTTCATGTGAGAAAAGTAGAGAGACTTCATGCAGAGAATATCAAAAGATATTTCATTTTCCACACAGAAACATAACCCGATGGATTAGGTCTAGCTGTCACCACAGGAGTTTTCATGCTGGAAGGAAGCATTTGGCTAGTTGTAAAATACCTCCCCTTTCTGAAACCTCAGCAGTGATCTCATTTTATTTTCGGACTAGTTTTTATGAGTAACGTATATCTAAAATGAGCCATACATATATATTATTTTAAAAAATTATTTAAAAGAAAATTTTCTTCTTTTTATCTAAGAGGAAGTCATGTGTTATATTGTATTAGCTTTATGGTGAGACTATCACAACTTAATTTGATGTACTAATATATCAAAACAAACCTACAGAATTATTTAACTAAAACATGTGAGGAAGTCTGTTGGTAAAATTTCTTCATGCTTTTACTTGAGGCACTTTTTTTTTTTTTAAATTAGAATAAATATATTTAGATGAAAACAAATACAAAAACTGGCTACCTTGGTTTAGAAATAAATAATGGTTGGTTGTTGGACAAAAGCCAGAATGTATGTAACTAAAGTAGACCAAGAATTATTATCATAGTTCACCTTATTTTGTAGTGAATCATTTAGTCTCATAATAGATGCAATCAAATTTTAGATGTACCACAGCTTTTTCTTGGATTACGTCTTTCTTTTTTTTTGTTTTTTTTTTTTTGAGGGCAGTGTCACTGGCCCTCATATATGGGACCGAACCGGGGCCGCTGGCATCCCAAGCCACCTCTTAACCACCGTGCCACTGGGCCAGCCCTGGATGACTTCTTTCTTAATATAGAATTCAATGAGTCACTTGCTTAGGTGGAAAGAAAATCAATACTGCAAATATACTCATCTTTTTCACAGAAATTCCCAAGAGAAATTATTCTATGATCCAAGAAATTTCTTAGAGAAGAAATATATTCTATTACTTAGTCTAAATATATACTTAGTCATTTTACCCTCATAATAATTATATTGCAATCCAGTCTTAACCGTGTCAATCATTTTCTTTCTTCTTTGTAGAGTATAATTTTAAGTTATCGTGCACTGCAATTCTTATGTATCCTTCTGCCTGGGGTCCAAAAATATCAAGGTAAAAATGTCCCTCTAAAACTGAAAACTGTAAACAACACATAAAGAAGTATTTGCAGCATTATTACTTTCTAAGACACAATCTTTAAATCAATTCTTAATGAGAATGTTTGTCATCTCTACTGAATCTGGAGGTTTCTGAATATACTAACCAACAGAACTGTTGGCTACATAAATTAGGTTAATTGTTATTTTGACAAAGCAGAGGACTACTAATCTGTATAAGGAAAGTCCAGTGAGAGGTGTTAATATTTCTTCAGCAAGATTCAGGGTGGAAAACATCTTGTTCAACTTACAAAGTTCATTTTTCTTACCCGCTTGACAAATTTAACAGGAGAGTTTATCAGGCTCCCAGTATGATGACCTGTCGCCCATAACAGTGCTTGGCAAACAACCCCTGATGCTAATTTTATTTCCCGTTTGGCAATCTTTAAAAGTGAAGGAATAGTCTGACAATGTTACAGGAAATGTTTATCCACTTGGCAACTACATTTACCAGTGAAAACTAACACATTTTTTAGAATGAAAAACAGACTTTTGGGATTTAATTTAGCACCACTGTTAATCACAAAGCCCAGTTACTTCTGGGCAAATTAATAAAATGAATTTTGTAAATTTGAATAATTCAAGACTAGATATTGGATGTATAAGGATCACAGGAAAGTACTAAAACCTTGTTTGGTCATGTCTGAAATAGCTACATGGCTTCCTATTTTATAACTTTTGATGCATTCACTCTTGCAGCAAATATAGAACTATATACAAGCAGTAGTCTAAACACTAACAACATAAAAAATGAACTGGCAGACATGAACACAACCACAGTTGTGTAATGTTTCATAATAGGCATTTGTTTTAATTGAAATACAATTGACATAACATTGTATAGTTTAAGGTGTGGAATATATTGATTTAATGCCTTAAAATTTGCAAAATGATTACCACCATAGCATTAGCTAACATTTAAGCCCTATTGTTATCATCTCTCTTTTGTGAGGAGAACAATTAAGGTCTAGTCTCTTAGCAACTCTGAAGTTTGTAATACAGGATTGTTTACTTTAATCATTGTGCTGTGCATTATATCTCCAGGACTTATTATCTACTAGTTCCAAGTTTGTGACCTTAAACATCTCAATTTTCTCACCCACCAGCCATGTAACCATTAGTCTCTGTTTCTGAGTTCAGTTTTTTTAGATCCCAACTATAAATGACATCATACAGTATTTGTCTTTCTCTTCTCACTAAACTCACTTAGCATAATGCCCTCAACTTTCCTCCATGTTGTTGCAAAAGGCAGAATTTCCTTTTTTCTCATGGCTAAATAATATTCCATTGTGTATTCTTTATTATTCTTCTGTTGACAGAAACAGATTGTTTCCATTTCTTAGCTATTTTGAATAAACACAGGAGTGCAGATATATCTTCAATTTTCTGTTTTCATTTTTTTGAACATATGTAATCCCAGAAATGGGATTGTTGGGTCATATGGTAGTTCTATTTTTAATTTTTTTGATGAACCTCCATACAGTTTATCAAAGTGGCTGTACCAATTTATAATCTACCAATAGTGTACAAGAATTCTCTTTCCTGCATATCCTGGGTAACACTTGTTATCTTTTTGCTTCTTGATGACTGCCAGGTATGAAGTATTATCTCACTGTGGTTTTGATTCTATTTCCCTGATAATTAGTGACATTGAGTATCTTTTCATGTACCTGTTGGCCATTTCTATATCTTCTTTGGAAAAATGGCTTAGTTCCTCTGCCCATTTTTAAATTTATGATTAACCCCTTACCAGAATATGGTTTGCAAATATTTTCTCCCATCTCATGATTTGCCTTTTCATTTTGTTGATTTTTTGGTTATGCAGAAAATTTCTGGTTTGTCATAGTTCTACTCATTTGTGTTTGCTTTTGTTGCTTTTTCTTTTCATGTCATATTAAAAAACAACAACAAATCATTGGGCCAGCCTAGTGGCGCGGTGGTTAATCACTGGCTTGGGAAGTCAGCAGCCCCAGTTTGGGTCCCACATATGAGGGCCAGTAACAATGCCCTCAAAAACAGACAAAAAACATCATTGCCAAGACCAATGTTAAGGAATTTCTTCCCTAAGTTCTCTTCTAGGAGTATTTTTGTTATCAGGTCTTAAATTTAAGTTTTTAATCCATTTCAAGTTAATTTTTGTGAGTGGTATAACATAGGGATCCAATTTCATTTTTCTACATATGGTTACCCAGTTTTCCCAATACCATTTATTGAAGAGACTATCCTTTCTGCACTGAGTATTCTTGGCTTCCTTGTCAAAAAAATCATAATAGGTATTAAAAAAAAATGAAATAAAAAAGGTAATTTAATCTTCCTAGCAATGTGAAGGACTTTGGAAGATAAGAATCAGAGAAGGCTTCCTAAAAAAATTTGTATTTTATCTGTGTCTTAAAAGATGAAGAAAGTACTGCTGTATAACATGTCACATGTAACATAATGTTATGATAAAGACTTTGGCTGAAGCAGAAATAGGTGACCAGAAAAGTCCATTTGTTGATTCTTAAGCTTCTAGCTCCATCCAGGGTATGATAAGTCAAGAATAAATGAAAGCTATGAAAGTGAATTCCTTCAGACAGAAGTGGTCTGTAAGTCTAACTCTTAACATCCATATCCAAAGAAGAGTGAGTATTTATTTTTATATCTCTGAAATCAAGAATTATCTTTTTCTTTTTCCCAGCATGTTGTGTTCCTTAGTGGAATGTAAATGACTGGAGAATCTTACATTCAATTGCTTCTCAGATTCAATGGTAATGCAGACCTTGTGAAAAGAATAATTAGGAACCTCTGCTGTTGCACGCAACCCACCTCTATCCCTGTACCTCACTCCCAGCCATTTGGAGGAGTGTGTTACTTCTCTTTCCACTTCTGGTGAGAGAGGCCTGAAACAGACCATCGAAGAGCCTGCTATGCTTTATTTGAGGTTAGCCAACTCATAAAACTAGGGTTTGACTCCAACTTAAAGGGAAATAGACAGGCTTGATGCCTGCTTGAGATCAAGTGTAGCCTGCATCTTCAGAGGGTTTCCTATGGAATCAAGTTGGACCACATCTAACATAGGGTCATTTCAAGTCCCATTCATGGGGCTGCCTGGTGGGTCATGGTGGACTCAGGGAATGATGAGTAATCTAGTGTGCCAGAGTATAGGACCAAGGAGAGAAACTTGGGAAGAAAAATTAGCTAGACAGGTTGAACCTAAATTATAAAAATCCTTTATAAGAATTGAGTATTGATTCTGCAGTCATTAGAGAACCAGCCTAATGAGGAAAGAATAATATGACCTAATTTTTTTTTTTATAACAGTTTGCAACAGCATGCTTGGATAGGAGGGATGTGAATCTGAAGCCAGGGAACAAAATAATAATTGTTTAAAAAACATTTCAATATTCAAGGCAAGAAATGAGGATCTAGAATACAACATATTAAAGGTAGAATCAGACATGATTTGTAGTTAATTTGATATATATTTGGGGATCTTCAGCATGCATGGTATGGTTAAATTAACATAAATTGATAGGATAAGGCAGAGTATGTATCCTAGAAAAGGATTTAGGATAGGCTTTGAGAATTGAGAACAGAATAGAATCGAATTGAATTGAAATAGAAGTGTGAATATTTATTGTGTTAGAGAAGAAAAGGAATCAAAATAAAATAAGATATAGTAAAAAAAAAAATTGGAGGAAGCAGTAAGAAAATAGGAGAGAGAAATGTCCTGTCAGTCTTTCTCTTCACATCCATAATTTATCTTATTGCCACACCAATTATTTGGAATTAAGTTGACAACAATAATACTTATAATCACTATACCTTTTTGATAACCAGAATTGTATATATATAATTCCAAATATATATACATATATATATACTGCAAATATATTATTCATTACTGCTATATAGACAACAGTCAATTGGCTTTAGTATGATTTTAGCACCTTGGGATATGTCGCATTATCTCCTCAGTTTATCTAGCTAGCAGTCCCATTCCAAACAATTTGCACTGGAGTGCTTTTACTGTTTATTTTAATTCTTAAGAATCAGAATCAAATACCTTTTGTCAGAGGAGACAGTCTTCCCCTCCCTCCCCACTTCCAGATTCAGCAATTATCTGTGGTTTCCTATTTTCTCTCATTCCCCTCATTTTGGAAGTATACTCTACCCACCATCCACAAGAGGGGAAAAATAACTGCAGTTATTCCATTCGTCTGGGCACAATACACAGTGTGGTCAAGGAATAATCAGAATCTTACGTTAAGATACCCCATGCATGCAGGTGTGGAAGGTCATGTGGGTGGATGTAGATTTCCAGAGTATCACAAACAAACAGCCAACAGGTTTCTGGGATAGCTTTCTAATTGGAGCCTAAAAATTGGGGATGTAAGCCTTATCTAGGCCGATATTAAACAAATGGAGGAAGTGTGCTACTGAAAGTCCAACTAGGTTGGATGTCAAGAGGTAACATAAAATGATGAAAATCAAAATCTTTGGGAAAAACCAGGAGATAAGCTGTTTTAGACAAGTTTTTACTTGCATGTGTTTTCACTTAAGGCAGGGTTCTTCTTGTTTATCTTAAAATAGCCATTTTAAATGGAATAGTTTTATCAAAGCTCAGTGACATATATTTTTTCAACCATGGTGATATCAAAAACTATTTATTTTGAATTCATATTTATATCCTCATTTTGCTACAATTCATATTCTTATCATGTTGGTGGCGGAGAAGTACGTGTGCCTATCAGCCACAGGATATGTTTTTAAAAAAAAGATGTTTCAATGATATCTGAATACTCAAATGTTTACATTTGAATTAAATAATAAGTACTTTAAAAGTGTTTTGAGACATGCAGTTCACTTAACATTTGCTGCATTTTTTAATGTAGAAATATAAAATTGCTTAAGAATGTAGTAGCTTATCAAATTATGTATCTTACTGTATAACTTTGTCCACTGTCTCATGAGAACTATAATAAAATTTAACGAGTAGTGAAAACATAGCAGCTCTTCACCAAAAAATTGGTTATCTTTCTCTCTAATTTTCATGCACTGATGTGCTGTTAATTTACCATTTCACATCTTTTTTAAACTATAGATGCTTTTATTATGCAGTAAAAATATTAAATTTTTTACTGATACTTTTTTTTGGTCAGGCATAAAATCTATTCCATATTTTGTAAATTTCTAAGTGTCATGCCCATGTTTTTAAAAATTTTGTTGTAAGAAAAATTTAAATACCTTACAATATTGTTGTACATATACTACAGATAAGAATATTTCTAAGTCTCCTTCTCTAAGGAACAGAGTCATGTAAATGGATTTTCTGTTAATGAAAGTGATCTACCTAGAATTATGTAATGACTGAGTTGTAAATTTATACACAGTACATTTGAGCCACTCTCATTTACTGATGAAACTGCTCTCTTAGCTTGAAATAAACTATTAGGTTTTGATAATCTGAATGAAAGCTCAAGTTTCATTCAAGTTCAGTAACCTTTACATGACTGTGGATGACAAATAAATTCTCATTCTAGAAGAAACTACGCACTGGTAGTACTTATGCATTGAAGCTTAGCAGGGTAAGTGAGGGAATTCTGACAAAGGTATCACTCAGACATGGTTGGTGATTGCAGAGTTTTGACAGTCTTATACTACATCGTAATGCTTTCAGGCTAGAAGCTTTGTCCCACATTGTTGAGATATATGACATATTAGCCTATGCTATTCATCCTGTGGTCAAGGTTCACTAAGTAATTCTACAAACATTTATCTTATCCTAGAAAACTGGATCCGTTTTGTTGAAGCCTCATCTTACAGACTTCATTCATTCACTCATTCATTCATTCAGAAACATATCAGGAAACTAACTAGATGTCAGATAAGTAGAAGTGATTAAGACATGTGCCCTGATCTCAATAGTTCATTATTTAGGAGAGATGATAGATGTAAACAAATAGCTGAAAAGTAATGCACACAGTATCATTAAGAAAATTAAATTGGCACACCTCAATAGAAGATCATGCAGAAGTCTGTCTGCCAAGGTGACATACTTCCTCTTCATGGTGTCCAGTATGCAGGGGTGGCGGGCCATTTCCTCACCGACATTGGTGGGCATTCTAACAACCAATTCTCCAACTCTTAAGACACCAACTGGGTATCCCGTAATTTAATTCAATCCTGACAATAACTATCTGGAGTTAGCACAGACATCACAGGGTAAGGGCTCAGTCCCACAAGACTGCTCCCAGTTCAGCACCAGTCACAAGTCCCAGGTTGTCATCTGTCCTTCTCACCAACCAATTAAACATCAAGAGTTCCCACAGCCCTCTCCCCAGATTTCATAATTTGCTGTAACATCTCACAGAACTCAGAGCAATACTTCAGTTATGTTTACTGGCTTATTATAAAGGATATTATAAAGGATATAAGTGAAAAGACAGATGAAGAGGTCCATAGGGAAAGATCTGGAAGGGTCTTAAGCTCAATAGTTCTGCCCCTGTGCAATTGGGGTATGCCTGCCTCACAGCACATGGATCATTTCGCCAACCCAGACATCTCCAAACCTCGTAGTTTAGGGGTTTTGTGGAGGCTTCATCATAGAGGCACAATCAGTTATTAACTCAAACTCTAGCCCCTCTTCATTCCTTGGATGATGGACGGTGATGGGACTGAAAGTTCTGAGCTTCTATTCATGGCTGGGTTTTTGGTGACCAGTGCCCATTCTGAAGCTCACCGGGTATCCACCAAGAGTTGCTTAATTGGAACAAAAGGCACTTCTATCACCCTGGAAATTCCAAGGGGTTTCGCTCTATGTAAGCTATATGTAAGACGCTTCTATCATCTCTGTCACTTGGGAAATGACAAGCGTTTTTGCAGTTTTGTGTCAGGCGCTGGGGTCAAAGACAAAATATTAGAACAAAAGATGCCCAAAGCACACATACCACTCAGGAAATGAGAAAGGTTTTAAGAACTCTTTGTCAGGAAACAGGGGCAGAGACCAAATCTGTATATCTTATTATGTTACAACGTTCAATTACATTAAAGAAAATGGTCCAAATAAAGCAGATATTTTCTTAGCTATTTGGAGCCTGCATGCTTTCCACACTCTACAAAACCTCAATTAGTACCAGCTGGCCATCAGTATGATAGAGCCTGTGGTTATAAGACCTCTGGAGCTACTGCCTTTCAGAGCAGTCTGACCCCGACCTCCATGTCCACACTCCTGAGTGATGTCACCTAGACACGCAGGTCTTCTCGTCTGTCCCCTTCTTCCTGTCTGACTAGAGACCCCATACTGGACAGATTCCTGCTATGAGAGACGTCCCCTATGACTTCCCTCACATACAAACCCGTCAAAGCATTGTGGCCTAGTAAAGCTTGTGTTACTATCACCTTATGGTCATATCGACACCCAAACCCCTCAAATCCTTTATACAACCTAAATGGAGAGAATTAGCTAAAACTTTGCCTCCTCTTCACCAAATGTATGGATAGTATAAATTTATTCTGTTTTAGGATTGTCACCTTCTCAGAACCTGCCAAAAACAAAAAGAATAAATTAAGTGAACTCATTGATTTGACAGTTGTTATTACATGTAACTCTTGCTTTAGTATTTAGTTTTACTTCTTAAATTATAAACTCCTCCAAAACAAGAGTTTTAGCTTTTTCTCTTGCTCTCCCTTCCCTTGCTTGCTTTCATTAGATAATGATGTCCTAAAGGAATCAGGTGAGACAGTGAAAGGGAGGCATCCATGACAATTTGGGCTAGGGGAGGTGATAAGAATGGCCACAGTGACTCCAGCAGGGTGTCACAGAATAAGTGGGGAAAGAAGGGTGTCTGTGGCCTAGCTAGGGAGGTGTGGAGAGTGTACCCCAGCAGAAGGGTGGCTGGCCTGATGTGGGTTATCAGAGCCTGAGCAAGGTAAATAGAGGATCCCAGCAGAAATAGCCTTGCATGAGATAACAGACCAAAGCAGGGAGCAGAAGGCACTTTCATACAGTAGGGATGTATTGGAGTCCAAATACGGTATGGAGAGCATCCATAATGTCCTAATGTGAAAGGTGTGGAGTCAGAGGTAAGAGATTTGCTTCATGGGGGGATTTATCAAATGTGTAAGTATGTTAAAGATAATGGTAGCCAGATTTCTTACTGCCTTAAAAAAAAGGAGTTACAAATATTGAAAGAAAAAAAATATATAGGGAGAGAATGAACTCTGTGGAATTGGATTAGAATTGGTTGTATCATATTTGTATGAATTTTCTAGGGTTGCCTTTCAAAAAATACCACAGATTGGGTGGCCTAAATTACCTGTTTATTTTCTCACAGTTCTGGAAGCTAAAAGTCCAAGGTCAAGGTGTCAGCAGGTTCGATTTCTCCAGAGGCCTCACTCCTTGACTTGCAGATGGCTGCCTTCTCTCTGTGTCCTCACATGGTCTTTCCTCTGTGCACACATACCCTTGGTGTCCCTCTGTGGGTCCAAATTTTCTCTTCTTATAGGTCACCAGTCAAATTGGATTAAGGCTCTCCCTAATGCCTTATTTTACTTTAATAATCTCCAAATATGGTTATACTCTGAGGTATTGGGGTTAGAACTTCAACATATGAATTTGGTAGGGGGGACACAATTCAGCCCATAATAATATTATATATTGCTAGGGTTGTGTGGATGTATGTGTGTGTGTGTGTGTGTGTGTGTGTGTGTGTGTGTGTTTGTATATATATATATATATATACATACACACACACACATATGAGTCCTAATTCTGTTCACTGAAAGGGTTTCCTATGGGAAAAGTTCTTTTATTTTATTATTTTATTTTATTTTATTTTATTTTATTTTTTTCCAGTCGGGAGCAGCTTGTATTTTTTTGTGCTGATTAGTGAGTAAATAAAACGTACCAATGTGAGAAAACCAAGTTGTATTTGCCTCAGAGCTTTCCCTCGTGACTAGAACAAGTGAATAGAACTTATATGATGAAATGTTATCATTAGACAGGTATTTTGAAATTTATCTATGATTTATTTAAAGACAAAGAAAATTAAAGGGCCGGCCGAGTGGCGCGGTGGTTAAGCTCTGGCTTCGGAAGCCAGTGGCCGCGGTTCAGTCCCACATATGAGGGCCGGTAACACTGCCCTCAAAAAAAAAAAAATAATAAATGAATAAAATAAAGACAAAGAAAATTAGACAAATGAATCGTATTCATTTGCTAAAAATTCTGTTTTGCTATCATGTGTATGGATTGCTACTCAAGATTTATAATTAAAATACTTGATTTTTTGACATGACTTAGATATTCCCTAAGTTAGTGACATATCTGCAAGGTGCAAAACACTTCTGAATACAGACTAGGATATTTTTTTGAAGAGCAGTGAAACAAAGGTTATGAAGCAACAAGGAATGGTGGGGAATGCAGCAAGATAGAAAGTATGTGTACTGCCCAAAGCATATAATTTTAAATTGTTAAAACAAAAATTACCCTAGTCAAATACATCAGGGCATGGTCTCTGAGATAGTCACGTCACAGTTTTCTTGGCTTGTGTTTATTATAATGATTTAGTAAATATGCACTAAATACTAAAGTTATGCTGTACTGGACAATAAAGAAAAGACTTGAAGGTATAAGTTAAAGGCATATTCTTAAAAACATTTAGTGTTGCTTTCAAATTTTTTATGTTTATCTAATTATTAGTCCATTTTTCCTCTTTCACATAATTTCAATTACAAGTTAAACACATTTATATTTTTTAACTTCTGTAAATCACCTTGTATGTTTAATGTGTGTTAGTTTTATTATAAATGCTTCAAAATAAAACAGTGCCATATTTGCATGATATGAGAAGCTTCTTTTTTTTTTTAATTATCCATTGGGATTACAAGTATTTTCCCTTATCACTATAAACTGGGACCCTATGTGGCCTCTACTAAATGATTCCTATCTAGCATAGATCAAATTATATTTCCATTCCTTTACGAAATAAAGATACTTTCATTTCAAACTTTCACTTTTTTCAAGGATATCAGCCAAAATCATAAAAAAAAACATTGTTACTATTTATGTTCTGTGGGATTTTATTACTATCTATCTAATCGATATAGAAAAGGCTAATGCATTTTCTGAGAAAGATTTATGTACAGAATCAATTTCTTTAAGAGGCACAGAACAATTATAGCTACTTTTGTGTTATAATGTCTCTTTTGAGTATTTGTCACGTCTTGAAAAAAAAATGGGGGGTTTAAAATGTAAGTATTCACATAAAATAGGATTATTGATTTATTTAGCAGTCTACTACATCATAATTACATTTTATGAAAACCATTGTGTTAAATATTTCATGCTGTTCATGCCAAACTAAAACTATTGAAACGTACCATGGAAGAATGACCAATCTGTAATCAATGGAAGGAACTGAAAACTTGGGTATATTTGTAATCCTTTTGGAAAGCTCTGATCATTTCAATTGACATGTGGGAATGAAAAATTTCAGTCTAAATCATTCTACACAATAACAGTTTTCTCAGGAAAATATAGAAACTTAAGGCAGGTTTAAATGTATGTGATTTTCCACTTTGAATTGAATTTAGTTCTCTTATTTTGTGCAAATAAAATCAGGTCAGATACATTTCAGTTATTAATCTGTTAGAAACTCCTGCTTTCAGCATTCCTACTCTTTGCAAGCCATGTAGACCTTTGCAAAGAATGAGCTACTTTATCATTCTCATTCTCAGCATTTAAAAAAATCAGTAGTAATTATGTTTAAATGTTACCACTACCTCAAATATGCCCCTCATATAAGAGAAACAATTCCAGAGAGCATCATGCTATTTCACATACCAATGAAATTTTCCCTTCAATTTTGCCACATATCTATACTCCAAATCAATTATGAAACCAATAGACCAGACCCATTTACAGATATGAAAACATAGGGACAGCAGTGATAACTTACTCACCATTGTGTTACTTCTATATATTCTTTGGATGACATATTTTTACTTAATAAGTTGATGGGTGCTAACTGATAAAACTAATAAAAATTGAAGATCTATTATATCCACTAATGCTTACATAAATACACAAGTAATAAATGAAACAAGCATAATTTCTTGAAATATTTCTTTCCTAACATACAAAAATGAATGAATGAAATATGTTAGTATTTTATATATGTGTTACTAATCCAAGCTGAATTTACATGTTCACTCCAAAATACTTAGGGAAAAATAGGTTAAGTTGGAAATTTAAAGATCCATTATCAAGATTTCTGGTCAAGATGGCAGAGTAGATAAACACTGTGCTCACGTCCTCTTAGGACAACATCAGTTACAACTAATCTATAGAACAACTATTATTGAAAATCACCTGAAGTCTAGCTGAACCAAAACCTTACAACTACGGACATACAGTGGAAACCACCTGGTGGGAGACTCGTAAAAAAGGCACAGACACAGAAGTGGCTGGTACCTATACCCGCATGCAACCATTGAAAATTGGAACAGATCTCAGCTGCAGAGGTGCCCCCGCTAAAATTTCTCAAAGTTTCACAAACTGAAACAAGCAGCATATGGCTTTGGCATATTCCATACCTCTGGCTGAGCAGCCCTAAGCCAGAAACTAGCCACAGCTGGCCTTGGTTCACAGCTTGGCCTCTTAAGGCACCGTCAAGTACAACATTGGTGGTGGCCATCTCCGGATTGTGTTGTAGCTCATGCCAGGTGGCCCCAGGCAAGGCACAGACTTCGGTTGAACTTGGCCTGCAGAGAGTCCCCTACCAGGAGGCCCCAGGGCTGGCAGGGCCAGTGGCCAGCTTCATATTGGGCTGGAGCATCACCTGCCCACCTCCATGGATGACACACCTAAAGGGCAGACTGGGCAGGTGCCACAGCCCAGCTAGAGAGAACACTGCTCTGTAAGGCCAGCCCCTACATAACAGCTCCTCCACTGTAGTTACAGTGAGTCCTCCTGCATAAACAATCAGCCTAAGGGTCAATCCCTCCAACTGATATGCAGATAGCAGCCAAGTCTCAACTATAACAGGAGGGCAAACACACTCCACACAAGGGATACACCTAGAGAATCTGGCTCAGGTGAAGAGGGAGGCTGCATCACTGGGTCCCACAGGACAACTACTGCATAAGGCAACTCTACTAAAACTGGGAGGTGTAGCAGCCCCACATAGAAAAAAACAGAGAGGCAGCCAAAATTGGGAGACAAAGAAATATATTCCAAATAAAAGAGCAAAACCCCAGAAAAAGAACTGAACAAAATGGAAACAAGCAATCTACCAGACACAGAATTCCAAACACTAGTTTTAAGGATGCTCAATGATGTTAGGGAGAACTTCAACAAAGAAATAGGAAACATAAAAATGGAGATTGAAAACATAAAAAAGACCCAGTCAGAAATAAAGAATACAATAACTGAAATGGAGAATACATTACAGGGAATCAATGGTAGATTAGATGAAGGAGAGGACTGAATCAGTTATTTAGAAGATAAAAGTACCAGATAGCACCCAAACAGAACAGCACAGAGAAAAAATAATTAGAAAAAAATGAGGATAGTTCAAGGAACCTCTGATACAACATCAAGAATACAACATTAGCATCATAGGGGTACCAGAAGGAAAGGAGAGAAAGGAAGGAATTGAAAACTTATTTGAAGATATAATGATAGAAAATATCCCTAACCTAGTGAAGGAAATAGACACACAAACCCAGGAAGTGCAGAGTCCCAAACAAGATGAACCCAAACAGGCCCACACCAAGACACATCACAATTAAAATGCCAAGGGTTAAAGACAAAGAGAGAACCTTAAAAGTAGCAAGAGAAAAGCAGTTAATTACCTACAAGGGAGCGCTCATAAGATTATGAGCTGATATTTCAACAGAAACTTTGCAGGTCAGAAGGGAGTGGTAGGAAATGTTCAAAGTGATGAAAACCAAGGACCTGCATCCAATTCATCTACCCAGCAAAGCTATTATTTAGAATTGAAGGACAGATAAAGAGGTTTCCAGACAAGAAAAAGCTAAGGAAGTTCCTCACCACTAAACCAGTATTACAAGGAATTTTAGAGGGATGTCTTTAAGACCAAAAGAAAAAGAAAAACAAAAAGAAAAAAGTTCAAAATTATAAAAAATAAAATGGTAATAACTACATATCTATCAACTATTATTTTAAATGTAAATGGATTAAATGCTCCAATCAAAAGACAAGATGGCTGAATGGATAAGAAAACAATACCCTTACATATGCTGCCTACAAGAGACTCACTTCAGATCAAAAGACACACACAGCCTGAAACTAAAGAGATGATTAAAAGGTATTTCATGAAAATGGAAATGAAATAAAAATATGTGGTAGTAATACTTATACCTGACAAAATAGACTTCAAAACAAGGGCTACAAGTGACAAAGAAGGACCCAGTAATCCCACTTCTGGATAATTATTTAAAGAAACCTAAAATGCTACTTTGAGGGTATATGTGCATCCATATTTTAATTGAAGCATTATTTACAATGGCCAAGACATGGAAGCAACCTGGGTGTCCATCAATGGATGAATGGGTAAAGAGTAGATTGTACATATATACAATGGAATATTGCTCAGCTGTGAAAGGAAATGGGTTCTTCCCATCTGCAGTGGCATGGATGGACCTGGAGAGTACTGTGATGAGTGAAGTATGTCAGATAGAGAAAGACAGATGCAATGTGATTTCACTTATATGTAGAATCTAAAGAACAAAAAACCAACCAAAGAAAATAGAAACAAACTCAAGATACAAAGAATATTGGAAATGGACGAAAAAGGGGAAGTGACTAAGAAGCACAAATTGGTTGTTACAAAGTAGTCATGGGGATGTAGGGTATAGCATAAGGAAGATAATCAATAATATCATAATAAATATATGTGGTGTTTGATGAGTACTAGATTTATTGGGGTGATGGATGGGAGGGTGTTTGGGGACAGGGTGAAAAAAATGAAGGCTTTTTTTTAAAAGTACAAATTGATAGTTACAAAATAGTCATAGGGATGTAAAGCAAAGCATAGAGAATATAGTCAATAATATGGTAATAACTATGTGTAGTTCCGGGTGGGTACTAGACTAGTCAAGGGGAGGTCACTTCATAAATTATAATAATGTCTCACCATTATGCTGTTCACTTGAAATGAATATAAAATAATATTGAAGCTCAACTGTAATTGAAAAATTTTAAAAGGGAAGAAGGTGAAGGGGAATAACACATTCAGATTTCTATATATGAAACCAATAAGTCATGGGGGTATAAAGTACAGCATGGAGAACATAGTCAACAATATTGTGATAGCGTGGCACAGTGTCAGATGGCTGCTGGACTTAGGGTGATTACTACTTTAGGTAAATAAATGTTGAATAACTATTGTGTACACCTGAAACTAACATAATTTTGTATGTTAACTATACTTTAGTAAAAATACTTTTAAAATCCAGTATCAAGGTACACTGAAGTCTCCATATTCTTTTCACCAGTTTTGACGCCCAGATCCAGACTTCCCAATCCCCTAAGAGTTGAAATCAATGAGAAGTTCTGTGAACCATACTAGAGCAGCTTTTTAAAGCAAAAAACAGCTAAGTAAAGCACTTCATATTTTTTTCTCCTTCTTTAAAAACAATACATTTACTCAAAATCCCAAAATATTTGGTTCTATTTTTTTTTTTTTCACCTCCGTTGCTTTTTTTATTTTTTTATTTATTTTTTTTTGAGGGCAATGTCACTGGCCCACGTATGTGGGACCGAACCGGGGCCGCTGGCTTCCAAGGCCAGCGCTTAACCACCGCGCCACTCGGCCGGCCCTAATATTTGGTTCTTTGTATGAAATTTAAACAAGCTGGAAATGCATTGAAGGGAAAATGAAAAAAATATCACTTAAGTCTACTTCCAAGTTAACCAGTATTACATTACTTGCTAAGTAACTTTTAGTGTGTAACTAAATATTCTGAATTAAATATGTTGAGTTATGTTACTGCAATCCCACACCCCCCATTTAAGTGAATTGAAAGTAGAACCATTAATGGATATTAATCAACATGATATGAGTTCAAATAATAACATTAAGATAAAAAGTTGTAAAAATTCGGACTTTAGTATTATCGTAAGATAATTTGTGACCTTGAACTAGGTGATTTTTAAAATTCTCTTTCAACTGTAAAATATTGATTCCATAATGTTTATTAACTTTCTATAAGTGATCTATAGATCACTTTGGGTAGTATGGATATTTTAACAATATTAATTCTTCCAATCCATGAGCACAGAACATCTTTTCATTTATTTGTGTTTTCTTTAATTTCTTTCATTAATGTCTTACAGTTTTCATTGTACAGATCTTCCACCTCCTTGGTTAAATTTATTCCTAAGTATTTTATTCTTTTTAATGTTATTGTAAATGGGACTTTAAAAAAATTTCCTCTTTCCAATAGTTCATTGCTAGTATATATTTAGATATTAACTGATTTTTGTGCACTGATTCTGTATCCTGCAACTTCACTGAATTTGTTAATTATTTCTAACTTTTTTTTCTTTTTTTCTTTTTTTTTAGTGAAGTGTTTAGGGTTTTCTATATGTAAGGTTGTATCATCTGAAAATAGAGACGGTACCAAGTATTGACAAAGACATGTAGAGACTAGAACTCTCATACATTGCTTAGGGGTGTAAAATGATACAGCTACTTGAAAAAAACATTGTCAGATTCTTATAAAGTTAAACTTAAAATAGCATACAACTCAATAGTTCCACTTTAGAAATGTACCTGAAAGAAATGAAAATATCTCCATACAAAGGCATGTATGTGATGTTTATCGGAGCAATATTCATAACAGCCAAATGTCCACAACTGGTAAGTGGATAAGAAAATGTGGTAAGTCCATAAAATGGAACACTATTCAGCAATAAAAAGTTGAAGTACTGATACATTCTATGAAATGAATTAACCTTAAGAACATTCTGCTAGATGAAGGAAGACCTACACAGAAAAGGAAAAGTACTTTTTGTGCTCTTCCTTTTATATGAAATAGTCAGGAAAGGCAAATGTACAGAAAGCCTAGGGTGAGGGGTAGGAGTAGAATTATGGCAAATGACCATGAACGACCTTTTGACAGTAGTGGAGAGGTTCGTGACCTGGATATGCACAACTCTATACATTTACTAACATTTACTGAGTTGTATGTGACAGCAAGTGAATTTTAAAGTATGTAAATTGCATTTTAATCAAGTTATTGAAAACCCAAAATAAAATAATATAGGATGGCAAGAAGTGGGGGGGTAGGAATGAGAAGATGTGTAATTGGCTGGTAATTGTTAAAGTTATATGTGTGTGAGATTTTATTTTACTCTTTCTAGTGATCTAAAATTTTACAGTTGTGCTCTTGGTTTAATTCTATTTTATTTTATTTTCCTGAATCATAACTATTTTAAACTGGATTCTGAAAAATGTTCTGTTTTTTTACTGCTATAACGTATCTCCTTTCATTTCTTGTTTCTCATTTCTTGAAACCCTATCATTAGATAGTTGGCCTCCTAGATTGTGGTTCTAATTGTCTTTGTATTTATTTCAATGTTCAATCACTTTCTTTTTTCTACTTGGCAGGAAATTTCACAAACCTCCTCTTTCACCTTTCTATGGTCTGTCTCTTTATTTTCTGACTTACACACATTTAACTTTCAAGGGCTGTTTCCTATGCTCTGAATGTTCTTTTTCTCATAGCGTCCATTATTTTATTCTCTAAGAACATGGACAATAGTGTTGAGATCTGTTTTTTGGGGGTTTTTTTTGTATTTTTGTCTGTTTCTTGCATTGTTGTTTTTCTCCTGTCATTTCCTTCAAGCTGTCTTCTGTATTGCATGTTTTCTTTCAATATGGTGTTACTCGACTTCCACATCTTCTTTCATATTTCTCACTCATTTAGAATGAGACCCTGAAAAACGTATCTGAAATAAATGTGTGTGTGTGTGTGTGTGTGTGAGAGAGAGAGAGAGAGAGAGAGAGAGAGAGAGAGAGAGAGAGAGAGAGAGAATGCACACTCATGGTGGCTTACTGGGATTTCAATGGAACATCACAATGTTTTTCTATATGCAGGTCCTCTTCTCCCCAGTAGCCTTCAGGTTTTCTAGAGATGAATCCTGTTATCTATTATGTAAGAAGTTACATACCTAACTGCTACATTACTGGTAACTGAACCAGAGACGTGCCTGGAGGGAGGATATCAGTACTCAGCAGAGTATCTGCCATTAATTTACTGTCATTATTTGCAGTGAAGTGCCTCCTCATCTCAGGCTGCTGAGTCTCAGCCTCCGTTTCTCCTGTACGAGTGGGAGATTGGTGGTTTCCAACTGCACAGAGTTGCAGAGAAAGTGGAAGTCTCACTGTTCCTTATAATGTCTTAAACCATCATCCCAGTTTTCAACTCTTCTCTCACCCCCACCTTCCGCTCTTTTTGCAAAGCTCTCTGAATCCTTGTTTCTATAGCGTGAAGCAGCTGGCTGTTCCCTCGCTTCTCTGCAGGCACTTGCCCTGCACTTTTTTTTTTTTTTTTTTTTTTTTGAGGGCAGTGTCACTGGCCCTCATATGTGAGACCCGAACCGGGGCTGCTGGCTTCCTAAGCCAGCGCTTAACCACCGCGCCACTCGGCTGGCCCTTGCCCTGCACTTTTATTGGCTCTGCTGTGTCAGTCATGATGCCTCCCTCTGTCCTCCATCTTCCAAATATACATTGACATCTCTTGTACATTGTTCTGTTCTCTTTGTGTTTGTAGGTTAATAACTTTCAGTTTTTGTTTTGTTTTGAGGGCAGTGTCACTGGTCCTCATATGTGGGACCCAAACCGGCGCTGTAGGTTAATAACATTTAAACAACGTGTCCTTTTGCTGATTCTGTAATGATTCTTAGAGGGAACAGAGATATACCCATGGATTTAAATCTATCACGATTAAGTAGAAATCTAAATAGTATTTCAAAAAATAAATCCTCTCTTTAGCTTACAGATTCTGTGAGGAAATAGTAACTATAAGTGGGAGAAAGTGACATTGATTCTTCTTAACCATTTAATCTTAATTAACAATAAATAACTGTAACAGATGACTACTAGTGAGACCAATGATTGAAACTCAAGGAACATATACCACAGTTTGTGAGAAGAATTATAATATTAGTACTATCACAAATACACTAATGTTCCCAGTGTTAAAATTAAAAAAAAAATACTGCATTTTATTAACATTAAAAATGAGATATACATATCTGGAAATGCAGTAAGATGTCAGATACTGTGAAAGACATCCTGGGTACCAACAGCAATGTCCATGTAGGTTTTACATGTCTTCATAGGTCCTTATTTTTAAAAAACATAGTGAGACAGCATTTGAAAATAATAATATCACAAATAAATATTTTTTTCTGCTTTCTGGAAATATCAAAAGATCTGACATTTTCCTGGCAATGGTGAGCTGAATCTGAGAATTACCTGCCCCTTCAATTTGGACGAAGGCTCTCTTATTTGCTCTTTGCTCTCAAGTCACATGTTGATACCAATAAACTGAAATAGTGCTACCCCAGAGTCAAGGCCAATCAATGAGTCTGTAAGAAACCATGTCTTAGCCCAAAAACCATAGTTACAATAACATTTCTGCCCCCATGCTTGGGTAAGGAGAGGGGAAGGGCAAGATATTGTTAGCTGAATATTCACCAAAAATTGACTAAATTTTAAAATTCAAATTGCTGAGTTTACTTAAGTCCAAAATTCACGTTTCTTTAAATTGGAAAAAAAATGAGGCTTCAGGAGCAAGGAGGAGTTTGGTTATAGACAAATTTAAAAATCTTCTCAGATTTGTACAGTAAATTTTATGCACACTATAATCATTTTATACATACTAAATTTTTATACACACTATAATCATTTACAATTATAATCATGTTGTTATACTTACTTCATTTATCAAATTTTAAAGTAGCATTGTTTGTTTTTATTTATTGCAGTCTTTATTTTTCAAATTAGTTTGTCCATATAGACCCAAATTCATATTCTGAAATCTTGTTTGAAAAAAGCCAGTGTGGACAACAGGATTTCAGTAGCTAACAATGTTCTTTCCCATATAAGAAAGAACACATTTTAGGACAAAGAGTACTGTTTGAGTGGTCTTGTAACTTAGGCCTACTATGCTACACAAAGATAAAGCAAGCTACTTTGGGTGTTTTGATGTCTCCATATTACCATACGTAGAATAGATTTTATACTGACTATCCCAACTTCCATTTGTAAATGAATAATGATGAGCGCAAGTTATAATTAGGTAAAGGCACTTTAAAATGATAAAGTAACATATAATACAAGATAGTACGTAATAACGATTGTTATTTTGGATGAACCCCCAAAAGTTTCAATAAGATTAACTCCGTAAATTAATTCTTTGCTGATGAAGATAGTGAGGTTATTTGAAATGAGAATGCAAGACGTTACTAATGTTTCTTATTATTGAGTTAGTTCATAGATACATAGATACAGATATAGATATTGATATATGTTGATGTATAAATTGGCCTACTCAATATTCCATTTTAGCATGGAGACCATGTTAGCTGGAAAACTAAAAAAGATTACATTTCCTCAGCGCCTGTCTGCAGGTATGGTCCCAGCTTGTCAGTTACTTGCATCAGTGAGAGATTTTGATGTAGAACTGAGTCATAATGGGGAAAGAGGTAGATTATAAAGCAAGTATTGAATAGTTTCTGAGTGAGCTGGTAAGGCTCTGGAACCAGAAGCTATAGCAATGACTATAGCAGTTACCATCCCATTCATCAGTTTTTGAAAGCTTCCCAACTGTGACAGAGGCAAAATGGTTCTTGCTATTTTAATGATACATGAAAATGTGAAATGATTTTAAAAATCAATTTCATGCAAAACAGACTGGGTAACTGAATCTAATAAGAAAAAAAGAGGTTAGTTTCTTTAATACTTTTTAGATTTGTTATAAATATTACTGATTTGGTTAATATGGTAGACATATTCTAGGGTAAATACCTCTGGGGTAATTTATACCCTAGGGTAATCCTCTCCTTATGTTTGTAGGTAGCACTCAGTCTGACACTCTGCAAATGTTAGGCTGTCAGATTAAATGCTCACAGGAATAAAGTAACAAATCCTTCCCCAGTCAAGCCTCAGATGACACTGCAGCCAGGCCGACACTTTTGATTTCAACCTTGCAGACAAGCCAATTAAACAGTACCCAGACTCCAAACTCAGAGAAACTGTGTGAGCTAAAAACTGTGTGCGTTTAGACCATTAAGTTTATGGTTATATTGTTACACATCAGTAGATAACTAATCTATCAAGTTATTTTCATACAATTATAACCATATTGTGCCAATAGAACTAAACATTCTTTTGTATTCTAATTAGACAACAAATTATACACATGGTACCAATAACATTCAACAGAGTATATTGTTGTAAATGACCGCTTCTAATAAATCCAGAATTATATTAAAAAGTGATTCATTAGCAAGCTTATTATACAATAATAGTGGTTTCTAAGATGCAGTTCCCTGCAGATTATATATATATATATATATATATATATATATATATATATATATATGGAGGGGGTATATAGATAGATATATTAAATATGTACTATTCTTGAAAGGATTTTTGCTTGTTTGTTTGTTAATGGGATGTATAGCATAGCCGGATCACAATCCTTGTTTTTCATCTTATTTTTCAGTTACAGTTGACATTCAACAAGAGTCACAATTCTTGTGTCTTTATCAAATTTTAAGCACATGGCATTATGTATTCATATAAAACCATTAATTCACATTAAAAATTGTTATAGAAAATGTTCAATGTACAGCAAGTAAAATGATAAAATGACAAACTCCGTGAGCAAATCACCTTGCTTCAACAATGATCAATTCATGCCAATCTTGTTTATTGCACATCCTGACCTATTTCCTCAGACTTCATACAACTCCACTGGTAAATATCTCAATATGAAGCTCTAAATTGTGAAAAAAAATACATAATATATAATTTCTGTATCTTTCTGACAGCTACCAAAATTAATAATTTTATGAAATATTCTGATAGTGCTCATATTTCCAAATATCTCACAAATGTCATTTTATTAAATTTGTTCATTTGGAACATGATCAAAAAAAGTATGCAGAGTAAGTCTTTTAACATCTATCAAACAGATACATCCTGTATCTCTTTTTCCTTTTCTTGCAAATTATTTGATGGATGAAAAAAACCCATATATTTTCCCACAGTCTGGATTCCGTTGATTGCCTCCCTGTGGTATTATTTAATAGATTTCCCTGTCTATATTTTCTATAAATTGGCACTGAGACAAGGTTACTTTATAGGCAGTGTGGTGTTCTTCCATCAGGTAGCACATGATGTCTGCTTGAATCTAATTTGTATGTTTTAAATGAATAAAGTGAAAAATTTCAATTAATATTCATTTATTTGAAAGCTTTCAAACTTTTGTGAGTGGGAGGATGAGTTATTTTCTCTGTGTTTAATTGTCTAAGAAAGCTTGCAAACTCTTACCTTTTCAGAGAAATTGTCATGCTTTTCATCAGAACAGCATGAGAAAAACATGTTGCACTTATGTAAACTAATTTCAATTTGTAGGTTCAAGACAAATTACAATTAGTAAATCTCAAGAGTATAGAAATTATGTACCAGTTTATTTCAATATACTCAATTATAAATAATCCTATAGTATTTCACAGGGATGCATAAGTGAGATGAAAGTTCCATTCAAACTAGATTTTAAATGCCAATTTTCACTCACAGAATTTCAAGGGGATAAAAGTATGCAAAAATTTAAATGCCTCTTCAAGTTTTATTTATAATTACCTAATAACTAAACCCAGAAACACATAAGAAAATAAATGCACTATTGTTATAATTTCTAAAATAACTAGACAATTGGTGGAATGTTTTTAATAATATATATTTTGTTTAAAATTACCAGTTAAGCTTGCTAAGTGCCTTAATGTGTACAATAGAGCATGATGGATTTGCAAGTAGTATTCACTCTTGTTTAATTTGAAAAGGATATTTCATAACAAATTGCTTCCTTAGAAAGCTACTGTGTACACATTTTTAATGAAAACAGGTTTCTACTGAGATTCCATAACAGTTTGAAAGAAAACAAAACCTTTCATTAAAACAGAAAAAGCAATACTTATTCTATAAATTTTGTACCTTAAGACATATGCAAAAGCTTTGGAGTTTTCATTGTAATTGCACCATGTATATGTTATATCCACAAATTTACATTTTTTAAAGGGTATTACGCTGTTCTTCTAATGCAGAGTTGAAAAAACAAAGAAACAAACTTGATACGTATTGTTACCTAAAGATACAGCTGTCTCACAGAAACACCAGGGAGATGACGAAGACCTGAACAGGTAGGTTATTAAGCCAAACTACTATTTGATAAACATACCTTGTAATGTACTTCTATCAAGTTTTGTCAGAAAATTATTCTTCCTGACCTCCCCTACTTAAAATTGCAATCCTACCACCATTCCATCTCCCATCAGAACTTCTTTTTCTTCTTGTTGTCGGAGAGTGGGCCTTTCTCGGCACTAAGTCCAGGTCCTTGGCAACTCAAGCAAAGAATTGAACGAGATACCAGAGTAAAGCAGTAGAATAAGTAGTTTATTAGAAAAGATAGTACATTTAGAAGTAAAAGTAGACCTGAGTAGTAGAGGATGGCTCAAGGGCCCATTACTAGAAGTTACATTCCAAAGAGTGTGGAGTGGGCCGCGCAAAGGTGAGGCTCCAAGGGGAGAAGCGAAAGGAGCAGGGAAGAAACAGCAGCAGAAGTAGGAGTAGCAGTAGCAGCCGATGCCGCAACAGCAGTAGCAGTAGCAATAGCAGCAGTAGTAGTAGTAGTAGTAGTAGTAGTAGTAGTAGTAGTAGTATTAACAGCAGCTGCGTGCTTCCCAGGACTTGGGGTTTTTATCCTTTTTCTCTAGAATGAGCTGTTCTTTCTGGGCGTAGGACCACTTGATTGGCACCTGTGATTGACAAACGATACTGCGCAGGTGCGAATGACTGGTCTGATCTAGTTGGATATTTTGTGTCCATTTGCTCTTCCTGCAGGGATAGGTAATTATAATACAAAGGGGAGTTTTGGGTGGAGAGGGGATGTCCCCCAGGCGGTCACCCTCTGTGGGACGTGTAGGAATGCAGAGACCCAGTGCCTGCCTCTAACTGCCTGCCTAGTTTTTCCTTGAGAGACGTGATCCCCGTAAAATCTCTATGGGAAGCTAAGGGACAGGAGGTCTCTTCTGTATCTGCTTCCTGTGGACAGGGGCGTAGAGCTGTCCCTGCCTATTGGGGTTCACGGAACTCTCACCCTAGCTGGTCTCAGATGAGAGGAAGGGGTCTCAAGCTCCCCCTGGAAGACCGTGTTGGCTTCTTTGTTGGAGTATCCCCTGCATCCTCAAGGCTCCTGAATGAGGACAAAAATATAAATTTGTTAGTTCTTATGAAACTTGTGGCTATTCAGTCCATCACTCAGGTGGCATCAGTTGTCTGGACAGAATGGGTTTGACATTAGCTTCCTGGCCTGGGGGGATATTAGGAAGTCACAGGTTTTCAACTAGTTATCTGAAGCAGGGGTAGGAGACTTCTATTGTTTCAGATTCAGGAACTGATTTACAAAGCAATTGAGAAGCAAGGGGGATCTTCTGTCCAAGATTCACAAACTGGTTAGAAGAGCAATCAAAGCCCAAAAGCTAAGAAACTAAAGAACTAGGGAGGAGACTTAACATTTCTGTACTTAACACTTCTATAGGAAAGAAAACATTAAAGTTTTTCAGTGGTGGGGGTTGTTGCTGCTCAGTTGGCCGGTAACATTCTTAACATTGTTTTTGTTTTGTTTTGTTTTCTGGAACATTTATCACACCTTACAAGCTATTATATAATTTATTTATTTCACATTTTGAATCTTTATCTTCTCCCCCTAAAATGTAAAGCTCCTGTGGACAGAACTTTTTGTTTTTTACTTTTTTTTTTTCGTTTTAGTTGATACATGCCCCGTGAAAGCAACGACTAGTTTTTAGTAGCTTTTAAAAAACATAAATGAATGAGTGAGCCCAATATACAAAAGTTAGGACAATATGATAACTCAGTTTTTAACTTTCTGTATCTTGATTCTTAGACTGTAGGTGATTGGTTTGGTGTAATCGATGCCAATGAAGGAGAAATGTACCTATTATCAAAATGATTTGCATGTCAATAACCAGTATAGAAGTTGTATTAGACTGGAGTGATTACTGCAAATTCTATAGACATTAAAAATAGTTTTAAAATATTTAGTATCTGTACATTTCATCAATGAAAAAATCTTTTCTGGAAACATGTGAACAAAATATTAAAATCAGTTTCATGCTTGTAATTTATTAAGTAATGACAATCATGTACATATACTTGTATTTAACAATGGACCCAGCATACGATCACATTTTTTACAAAGGAAAATATGAACTTTTTGTTAAAAATATGAAATTTAATAAATGTTCATTAAGTAAAATTAAATTTCAAATATTTGAATGACGATAATTAGAGGGACTTACAACACCTAATATTATAAGGGGTTTTGGAAAATAGCTACTCTAAAACATTCTGTTAACTAATGTGCATTGACATTTTTGTGGGAGGAAAGCCAAAATTGTGTATAAAAATTTTCAAAATAATATCCCAGCAACTCTACTTGCAAAAATTGATCCTAAGGAAGCAAGATAACACGAGTACAATGATATATGTTCAAATATGTATAGTAAGCATGGTTCTTAACAAAGGTAATTATTTATTAAGAGGTTACTTTTAAAATAAATTATATTAAAGTGAAATAAAAAGTGGTGCAGGATTGTATTTATTATGTATTATTAAGGTTAAAGCAAATTAAAAATATAAATACACACACACACACACACACACACACACATAACACAGTATTCTTAGTATAAGAGGCATGGTGTAATGGTGCACATCTTGCTACAGGGTTAAGGTCAAGAGCTCTGGGCCCAGACTTCTGGGTTCATTTATTTTGTATCCTATGTCTCCATGTATGAGATATGTAAACCTAGGCAACTTATTTTTATTTCATGGGGTAGATGTGGAGCTTAAATTAGCTAATTCAAACAAATGCACACCAAATCTCGTGCCTAACACCCATAAGAGTTATACGAGTTAACTATATATTATTTTTATTCTTCATGTAAGCCGCTTGTAAATTCTGTTTCGCTTTCTACTATACTCCTGTATATAATTGATTCTTAACAATATTTTTGGATAATTTTTAATTAAAGAAATTGATCCAAGTATAAATGCTCATATATAGAGAGAGAAGAAATTCTGAAACATAAGCCAAAATGTTAACAGTGGTTATCACTATTATATACAATTTTATATTTTTCTCCATACTTGTATTTTGTGAAGATTTTAATTTGAGCATATATTATATAAAATATAAAATAAAACAATTAGATACTACTATACCCCCCTCATGCATACTTAACCCAGCAATTCCATTTATAGGTGTTTACCCAAAAGAAATGGAAACAGTTGTTCTAAAAACCTTGAAAACTATATTCATAGCAGCCTATTCACAACAGGTAAAAACTGGAACTGAGACAGTTGCCCATCAATAAGAGAATAAATAAATAACCTGTAGTACTTTATCCATACAATGAAGCACTTCTCAGCAATAAAAAGGAATGAACTGCTGATAGTGAAACAACATATCTGTCTCTATCATCTGTCATCTATCTATCTATCTATCTATCTATCTATCTATCTATCTGTCTGTCTAATCTCTATCTGTCTATATCTCTAGCTATCTTTGGATCAGTCTATCATATATCCATCTGCTGAGCAGAGTAGTTATAAATACATATATGGTGTATCATTTACATCAAGTTTATAACAAAAGAAAATCAATCAGTGGTGAAAAAATGAAAACACTGGTTATTTCATGGGAAATTGGGCAAAGTGTTACTGGGAAACATGGGGGTATTTTCTGGGGTTATGGTAAAGTTCTATATCTTGATTGGTTTCTGCATTTCACAGGTGTATGAATTTTTTAATGCATCCAAGCAGCTAATGTATTCCTGCTTTGCATTTTATGTAAATGTTGCCACAAAAAGAAAACCCTGTATATGAATATTAAATACAAGTTGATACACACGCTGAAGTATGTAGTGGAAAGCACACTGATGAATTGCAAGATGAGTAGATACATGGTAGGTTTTTGAGAAAGCAGACATAGTTAGAATCTATATAGGGTGTGGATATATTCTTTCTTTAATAATTTCTATCTTGTATGTTTGAAAAATGCCACCATAATATCATGTTGAATATAAATGTGCAGCAAATTCATAAAAAAAGAAACGTGGATCCTTAATTCTAACCCAAATTAAACGTGTGTAACTGGTGACAGAATTAGAGACATAAATAGCCCCTCATGATATAGGATGGTATTAAGGTGGTGGAGGGAAAAGAGATCACTGCAGAGGAGGTAAGGATTAAAGCTATGGTTTTGACTCTTTGTTCTTTGACTTATATAAAATAACGTTAGTCAGTGAAGCATATGAAGAGCAACTAAGGCAGTTAACACAGATTTGGTTTTATGTAAAATTATATACATGGCCAAAAGTACTTTTCTCATGCTTCAGATGAAATTCTATTTGTCTATATGATTTGACACTTGTTTCCCTCCAACATATAAATATATTTTTATTATTTATTCATAAATAAGTGCTGAGAATTTACGGGTCAACTTGTTTCTGAATAAATATATGCTTTTTCTTTCTTAATATGGAGTGCCTGAATTTGTAGTCTTCAAAAGCGTTGAGGAATTGGTTAGTCAGCTCTGCAGAGACTGAAATGTTATTTCAAGGGCAATTGATATTTAATAGCAAACATGAATTTGGCCTTCATTAGCATTACTTATTTCTAGGGTTATTAATTAGCAAATGGTTCTTTGGACAATGTAAACTTACATTGTCATCTTTACAACTGTGAAGAGTAAATTAAATGATGTTTAGCTTTCCATATTAATTAGAATAAAAGAGTATCAATTTTGCTTAAGTTTTTTTTTTTTATTAATGTAAGTCTCGTTTTTAAAATGAATTTCTTCACAGGTAATTGAGGCATGTGATCACAGAGATGGAATATACTTTGAAAGATGACTAAACAAACAGTATCTGGGAATCATTTTTTTAATGGATTAGTTCTGCATTCGGAATTCAAATTAAGCTGACACTTTATTTTCATTACACACAGAGGGAAATTTAGTTCTTTGCAGCACTAAGGGGGCTTGGTAGAGAAAAGGATGGAGTACCACATTATGAAGAAAGGCAAAACTCACTAACTCTGTAAGGACACTGTATCATGCAGGTAAGATTGGTTGGAGTTGATACCTAATCCCAACCACTCTCTTCTTGCTTGCTTTTGCTCTAAAGGTTGGATAACTAAACAGTGACCTCTTTGCAGTTAAGCTTGACTATGACCATTCTGGAGAAAAATAAAAATCTATGGAGGATGCTTCTGGAGAAGCTGTTCTTTTCTCATATAAATGTGTATTTTATTGATTTATTGCTTCTAAGGAAACAGCCAAAACCAAAACATTTTGGCTTAAAATAGGGATCTGCAAACTAGAACCCCAGGAACTGTTGTAAATAAAATTTATTAGAACACAGCAAATTGTTAAAATTAAACTTTAAAAATCAAACTGTTACATCAATTTTAAGTGTATTAAGTGCAATCTTAATAAAAGAACAATTTTATATTATATCCCTTATCATCTATTTTTTAAAAATCAGGGAAAAGTGCATTTTAATAATTGGAATTTGATTACCATTTTCTTTTCATACTTGAACTTGTATTTCAATTTCACTTCTCCATAGCATTTTATGTAAATATAATATAGTTTTATACCCAAATATGCTTAACTGATTACTTTATTTCATTTCTCTGCCACAGGTTTTAGGGAAAAAAATATTTCTTATCATCATAGGCTCTAGACGTTACAAATGTTTTTCTGGATTATTTTAGCATTGCAGTTATAAACACACAACCATCCAAACAACATAGGCATATTAAATTGCTTGATAAAAATTATTAAACATCAAAAGTAAAATGATGTTTGAAATGCATTTTTAAATAAAATGAATGAGACTATGTTATTTGTTTTCCAAATAGTTCATTATCCTTCAATATTACTTATTATTACTATGCATCATAAAAGTTTTCTCAAGACTTGGAAATGTGCAAAAGAGATTATTAGGTGTCCAGGGGATTTCTGATACTATAGTGGTGTGTGGATTTGTATAGCTTTCATTAACTAGGCTATTTTATAGCTCTGTAGGGTCAAAGGTAAACATTATAGAAAATTGATTGTAGTACATACAGTTCCCATCCATGGCAATGAAAAAGAATTTTACCTGGTTAAGAATATAAATCTCAAGTCAAATTCTCATTTGAGCAGTGTTACTGAATCCCTCATTAATTAGTGAGTTAAAAAACAATCTTTGGCAGATGTTCATTTGATATGATATTTGAGTTTCATGATTTTATGTTTTAAAAATTATAATTGAGCAAATGAAACAACACTCATCATCAATTCTATTGCTATTTATTTTTATAGGTGTAAGAACTGAGAAACCTCACTCACATTTTAAAAAAGAGATTTGTTATAGCAATTTCTGTTTTTTAACTCCTTTGGAGTTAAATGTTAAATATCACATAGTAATGTATTTTTATATTAACCTATTATTACATTCACAAAATTAATAAATTTTATTTATTAAGTTATTGTTAGTGGTTGACTAGCCAACAATATTGATTTACAATATTGGTAAAAGCAAATGATTTAGAAACTACCACACTTGAAAAAAGATTTGTCACTCAGTTAATTGGCAACCTCAGATGTTTTGACATCTGGAGGCAATTTGCCAAGAGAGAATTACATAGGCTATTTATTATTTTCCTTTGCCCTTACATCATAGACATATAAATCCAGAAAATGGTAGACATGTAATTTGAGAACTTGATAAATGAATCCCTTTCCTCTCATTAAGAAAAACTTTTCACAAATTTAGTTATCAGCATGTATTCTTTTTTGTTTGTTTGTTTGCAATCTTATATTCAAGGGCTAAGACCCTTACAAGGACAATTAAAAGATCTACTATTAATAGGGATACTCCACATGGGGAAAAAGGACTAGCTATACAATCATTGTTAGATTAAAACACAAAGGAAAAAACAATGGCTCAACAATTTCAGATGCTGGCTGATGGCTGTGAGTCAACAAGATGAGTGGGTAATTAGCTTCACAGAGAAAGTCTTAATTCTATGAAAATTTTTCAGAAAACATTTAAGGAGTTTAACAGGAATGCTATTTTCTTCTCAGGAAAAAAATATGATAGAAGGTTCTATTCTATTCAAGTTGGGAACTTTTTTTCTTTCTTTTACTTTCAGTTATTCCTTCTTGATATTGTACTATGATTTTGCAAGATGTAATATTGGAAGATGTAGAGTGAGGAATAGAAGGGAAATCTCTGTAATACTTTTGCAACTCACTGTGAGTCTAAAATTAGTTTAAAATTAAAAGTTTTAAATGAAGTCTTTGTGTACCCCCAAGTTTGTAGATAGTTGCTACCCGACTGTACATCACAGAAATAGTGAAAAATAAATGAATATATGATTTCCACATAATTTCTCACAGATAGCATTGCACAGTAAATGTTTTAGATTACTAGCTTTTAGTATCTACAGTTGTGTAGTTGTGTAGTACATCATACAATTTTATGATTAATTTTAAATTTTGCTTTGCCTATTTTGTATTTTGAATTTTGATATAGGAAATATGTAGTTTCCTTTTATGCTTTTGAATTTTGATATAGGAAATATGTAGTTTCCTTTTATGCTTTAGAATTATTTTGAAATAAATGTCTTATATTTGCACATCTCATAATTAAGCAAAATTCTACAAATATTATTAAAACTTGTCTCTAGAATGGCCACAGATACATGAAGCATACATTCCTTTTTTAGAATTAATTCTGATTTTTAATTTACTCACCAAAATAATTATGAAGACAAATAGAGCAAGTACTCCACCAGCAGGCTTTTAAATACCAGTAGAAGCCCATTTATAGGAAAAAAAACATTCATAACAGGCCATGATCCTAGAGGTGTTTTGTAGTCAATCTTACAAAATATCCTGATTTTTAATGTGACTATTTTGTAAGGAATGGTTTTCATAATATACAAATATAGCATTTTTATTGAAGTAATTCCATCTTTTACTCTGGATGAATTTTAAAGAGTGACTTTAATAAAGTATGATGCTTTGTTTATTATTGAATACTTTTGACATGTAACATTATATAAGTTTAAGTTGTACACTATGTTAATTTGATACATTTATACATTGTAATATGATTGCCATTGTAGTGATATTTATCCCATTACACAACTATATTGCAATATTATTGTCTATATTCATTACACTGTGCATTAGATATCTATGACTTATTTACTACTTGTTACAAGTTTGTACCTTTAAACACCATCAATATTTTCATCCCTCTTCCAGCCCTGCCAACTACCATTTTACTCTGTTTTTTACAAGTTTGACTTTTTAAAATTCCACATACATGTATAAGCAATGTCATAGAGTACTTGTCTATGTCTGAATTATCTTCCTTAGCATAATCTGCTCAGGGTCCATCCATGTTGCAAATGGCAAGATAACCTCTTTTCTCATAACTGAATAGTATTCCATTATGTACATGAACCACATCTTTTTTATCTATTCACCCATGGGTGGACATCTGGGTGCTTTCTATGTCTTAACTATTGTGAATAATGCTGTGATAAACATGGGAATGCATATGTCTTGTTGAAATTCTGTTTGCATTTTCTTTGTATACCCAGAAGTGGAATTGCTGGATCATATGATAGATCTATTTTTAATTTTTTTGACAAAACTCTGTGTTGTTTTCCATAGAGGTTGGATCAATTTAACAGTCCCACCAACAATGTATAAGTTCCTCTTCACCACATTCTAGCCAGCATGGTTGTCTCTTGTTTCTTGATGGTGGCCATTCTAACAAGTGTGAGCTGATACCTCACTGTGGTTTTGATTTACATTTCCCTGATGATTAGTGAGGTTGAGCCTCTTTTTATGTGCAGGTTGACCATTTAAGGTCCTCTGTGAAAAATGTTTATTTAGTCCTGTTCATTTTAAAATCAGATAGTTTGTCTTTTTGTTATTAAGTTTTATGAGTTCTTTACATATTTTGAATATCATTTCCTGTGAAAGATGACATAAGTGGAGCCATTTTAAAATAGAGCCAGAGGAACCATTTCAGAAGAATTGTCTTGCACATCTAACTCCTTGAATCTTTGGAACTTTTGAACTGAACAAACAGCCTTTGGGTTGGGCCAAGACAACATTGTCTTTCAAACAACTGTTCATGCAATTATTTCCCTTCCTTTCCCATAATGATCTCTTACCTTTACCCTGTGGTCAGGACACTATTTATTTTTTTTTGCTGAATCTGTGCTCCCAGAATTACAATTACTTTTTATCCTAAATAAATGCATGTTACTTCTCATTTTGGCTTTTTATTTTTAGGTTAACATCAGCATGTTAGCAACTTTATCAGTTCAGAGCCTGGTGTTCTTCTGGACTGATAAAGTAGTTAACATGCAGGAATGAGTCGTTTCTTTTCATATCGCTTCTGTAGGGAAGTGTGGGGAGCGCCCCTGGAAGCTGTTAGAATGAGTTTTGTGTAAGCAAGAATGAGTCCATATGAATGAACAAGAGTAACTCTATTTTGGACATGCACAAAGAGCTTAGCAGAAAACGCTGCCCAAGGAGCCACGGCCCGGTTGCCCTGGTAACTGGGTGTAACCAGTTGCACCCCTAAGGTCTGCTACTGCATAAGTTGCCCCTATAAGGTTATGCCAGGAAGGCACTCCGAGCTGCTTAAAAACTAAGGACTTTTGCAGCTCAGAGAGCCACTGTACATTGAGAGGTAGGTGACCAGGCTGCCACTCTGCTCTGAGAACCCTCCGCTCTGCTCTGCTTGGCTCAGACAAAACCTCTGCTTGACCGACCTCTCAGACCAGCTGCCCTTCGTCACTCCCCAGGACTCTGATTGATTGGTTCATTACTCTATTTTACTCAATTATTGTATTACTCTGTGTGCTTTACTGTTTGGTGTATTGATAGTTGATGTTTGAGTAAAGAGCATATTGAAAAGCATTTAAGAGTTTGCGTGCTGTGTCTTTGCTTGTGCCACGGCTACCGGGGAGGTTCAGTCAGATCAGGCAGATCCTGGGGGTCTGAGCCTCTTGGGGGTGAGTCCCCCTGACTTGAAGAAGAGACTACAGCACGGACTGTGAGCCTAGAAGTCATTCGTGACAGGAAGCAACTTGTGGGGTGAGCATGAACGCCTTAGAATTGCTATAAATGTATATAGGGCCCTTCTGCAATAAAACTGCTTTATAACTTGGGGGAATAAAAGCACCCCTAAGTCAAACACGCATTTGAAACTCTCCCCATTTCTGATGTCTTGGGCAGAGGAAAGATTGACAATATCTTCCTTGTACTGACTATTCAACAGATGTTTGCTGAAGGAAGGCAAATATTATCCAAATGATGTCTCAGTATTGTTTTCTCAGAATTAACTTTACCCAAGAAAATTAGCCTTTTCCAATTCTAGTCTCAGTTCCTGAGCCTCTATAGATACCAGTTATCCCCTGACTTAGCATTCTGTTTTGTTTAGATATTGCTTTCAGGCACTGCTAGTATTTGCCATGCATATCTCCCATGTTTTGTCATGCATGCTTTTAGTGTGTCATATTGCAGTTGTTATTTTTATCCCTTTGCTAATGTCTTTCACATTTTGAAAATCTGTTTTTTCATAAATCAAGTTTATGCAGCTTCAATTCTTTTATGTATTTGTTGCATTAATTATTCTAATTGTTTTGCAACAAAATTCAACATAGTCTATTTTTCTAAACTCATGATTTTTTCCCCCTATATTTGCATATGAATTGACAACAGTTCTATTTTTCTACATATGCATGAATTTTCTGTGGGAGTTCTAGTTAGTCCCTGAGATTTTTCTGCATCCTTTTGTTTATTTAAAAACATATATTTTAGGTATTTTCATCAGGGTCCATAAATTGATTTTTTTCACTTTGCTAAATTTAGCTTGCAATTATCTTCATAATCATTGGAAATTCGATGTAGTAAAACATTGAGTACCAGTGCTGAGTATTCTATACACATTATTTTATTACTCTGTAAAATTGACATCATTACACCCACCTTTCAGCTGATGAAACTCAGGATATATATTTTAAGTAAATTTCTCAGGCTGGTCTTTTAGTTAGTCAGTGGAAGACCTTAATTTTAAATCCTGATTCTTTAGCCCCATAGCTTGTATTTTTCAACCATTTACTCATGAAATTCACATTACCATTCAGTTAACTGAGTGTCCACTTCGTTCAGGTATTGATGATATCTTTCATTACCTCACTTAAACCAATAATTATTTCATCTGGAGAACAAACCTACACTATAAGTGGCATGGGTTTTCAAGTGATTTCGGTGCACATTTGTAGAATTATAACAGATGTCTTTATTTGAGAAAAGAGCCTGCCCAGTTTGTTTGTTTGCTTACCAGTTTGCCATTTAACATTTCTGACACTTCATTGGAGGTTTAAATAAGTTGATAGAGGCAGGCTCAAGAAGAGGGACTCAGCTAACAGCTTCTGGAAACGCTGGCTTGTGTTCATTGATGCAAACACAATATTTGGACATCAGAGTAGACTTTGAAGCCAGCATTTTGTCACCTAGATATTAATTGAAGAAATGGTTCCTTTCCCTCCTGTGTATTGGACCCTTTGTTTTCAGATAAACATATTATATTGCTCTATACACACATATACATATTTAAAACATAAAAAGGTAAACTATTATGATTTTTTATATTGAGAAAGAAAAGGTCATGTACAAACACTTCCAAAACATAAAGAATTTAATAGAAAAAATTGCAGCCACATTAATAAAACAATTCAATTAAAAAAGAAGCATTCTATGTTTACAATCATCTTGAAAAATTTTTAAAAGAAACTGGACTTAATCTAATTTGAAAATATATTCACAGACATTACCATCTACTTTAATCATGTGTTGAGATTGAAAACTCTAAGTCTGTTGACCAGATATTTTTTCTGATCTCAAAAGTGCATTGTCTATATCAAATAATATAAAAAATAATAACTTCCTGTTCTCAGATCATTCTATGATGGTTGTTTTCCTAGCAAACTGTTTCCCATTCCTTTCTGCTATGTATCGGCTCATTTTTTTTTTTTTTTTTTTTTTTTTTTACTTTTAACTGTCCCCAGAGATTTTTCACATACAAAAAATAATGTCTGCTCTGTTTCCAGTAGGGAACTTCCTGAGCTTTCTAACTCACCCTTCCAGCCATCACCAGGTTGCTTTCCCCACTATATCCTTTTCTTCTCTGCCTGGAATCCCCACACTTTGCTACTTTCCATTGCTTTACATATGCAACTATCCATGTTCTACCCCTCAGGTTTGTATTCATCCTCAAAAGGCTGATGAGACTATGCAGACTTCCAGCTCAAACCTCTGCTGGTCCAAGTCAACTTCATCCTTTGTTGTGCCCCTACTTCTGTTTATTTCCAAAAAAGGCCTCCTCTTGTCCTTTGTCCATCCCATTATTATGGATGCAGTTAAGATCTATCACCCAAAATTTTGCACAAGAAATAAATGGTAGAAGACCAACTCTCTGGATTCCCAAACTCCTTATAATTAACACAAAAGGATTAAGTACTTAATTATTTATCCTTCTGTACTGTTTATGCTGAAATTTCAAAATTTGAGTTCGAACTAGAGTCTTTGCTCCCACCAGTTTCCCCTAACGACAGGGAAGTTACACCCTGAGAGCTCATGTTACAAAGAGTTAAGAGAGAGGGATTGGACCACACCACTGTACTCCATATTGGTTTGGTTCACTGTTCTGGTTTGATTTTCCTATAAAGTATATGTGGAGAAACTACCCCTTAAGTCTTGACAGGCTATCAGTCAGCCAATATAGTATTCCCCTGCAGACACCAATCATAGCTGAAACTATTTTGAGTCTCCCTTCATAAGATTCACCTTGGACTTTGTTTTGAGTCACGCCTTTAAGAAGAATGTTCTCCCTTATTTATATAAGTTGATAAAGTATAATTTTCAAAAAGATAAAAACATGACTCTAAAATAATCAAATTAATGCAAGTACAGGATGGCTAAGTTCATTCCCATCCAAAGTTCTAGACACCATCCTGAAGCAGAAACTGGAACAGGAGGTTCCAGGAAAGGACTTCTTTGCCACCACCATCAGCTGTCTAGGTTACTGAGAGGGCCAAAGGGTTTAGGGCAAGCTCAGGTCAAGGTGAAGTGCTTCTGACTGAGATCTAAATGTTTGTTAGGTTAAAGAGTGTTACGGGCCGGCCGAGTGGCGCGGTGGTTGAGCGCTGGCTTGGGAAGCCAGCGGCCCCGGTTCGGGTCCCACATATGAGGGCCAGTGACACTGCCCTCAAAACAAATAAAGAGTGTTACAATTTTACAAGGAGCAGTTGTCTCTGGTCCCCACACCTCACAACTGCATCTCTGTAGGGGCGGCTGAACACATATCATCTCTACAGGGTCTGGCACTGCTGCCTTTTTTTTTTAAAAAAAATCATTTTATTGTTGCATAAATTAACTATAACAAACATAATCTTCTTCTTACATAAATGGTACTATACAAGACACATATTTGAATTATTATCCTTACATGAGTGAAAATGCAAATTTAAAATCTTATTTCCAGGAGAAATCTTAGCATTGATAAGTGTTAACCTTATCTGACTGAGGAAAACTAGTAATGAAAAACCATAATTTGTGCTAAGGGGTTTAGCCCAGTGGAAGGATGTGAGTTCCATTGTAGCTTTAATTTTTTTCTAATGGATCAATAAAGTTGTTATATATTTTAAAAAACTGAAATTTCACAAAAACTACAAGGAGCAAAAATAAATATGAAAGTCTATGCTTCAATATACAGCAATTCACTGTACAGATTAAACCTCTGTGGTTCCCTTGGACTTATGATGTTCTTCCTCAATATGCCTGCTTCTAGAGTGTAAGTCCTGAGGAATGTACCCATTTGAGGTCTCTGGCTTCTGCATCTTTATCTTACCTTCTACTCACTTTTACCACAATGCTTTTGTGAAATCCCTAAAGCCTTGAAATCATGTCTTCCTGTGTTTCTGTATTTTCTGTATCTTTCGCAAAATTATTACCTTCGTTTTTTTTTGAGGGCAATGTCGCTGGACCTTATATGTGGGATCTGAACTGGCGAACTGGGGCCGCTGATGTCCCAAGCCAGCTCTTAACCACCACACCATTTGACCGACTCAACAAAATTATCATCTTTGAATCTGAGTTTGCTGATATTTGGGGAGGGGGGGAACTAAATGTTTTGCTTATTTAAGGAATTTGTCCTAATATGTCTAAAATACTTACATTGTTTTTTATTTTGTTTTATTTTTCTTTAAGTTTCAAGAAAACCAGTCTTAAACACTTTATCACTTTCAGGCCCCAGCACTTCCTTGCCTTCTGCCAGTCAGAAGAAAAAAATGGAGAATAACTCTAAGTTTTGTGTTGTGTTGTTCTATGTAAAATCTATCTAAGCCTCTTATACTGACTCTTTTTTTTCTGTAACTATATTAATTTACATCATCATGATAAATTATCATTTTTTTCAGTCTCCTACTCTGAACTTATTTTTAATATACTTATTATTAAAAGAGAAGATTAAAATTAGAAAAGGATCATTGGAAATAATGAGGTTTGTATGCCAGTGCAAAGATTCAACCTTTGATGAAAAAATATCAAGGAAATAGTATCGGTGCACATAAGAAAATTAAGAGAAAGGCACAGGTAATCAGAACTCCAGATTAGTTTATATTCAGGGCTCTCTCTCCAGCTCCCATTTCTACATGCATCTATATCTTGGCTTTATTCTCTTTAACTGTGTGCTGTGTATGGTTCTCGGGTGTGACAGCACAGGTGAGTGTTTTTTGTTTATGGCCTCTCCTAGGCTGTGGTCAAGTGGTGGCCAGGGCTGGAGTCTTCTCTAAGCCTCCCTCAACCATATGCTTGCTATCAGGTGTGACTTCTGCAGAGGCTGCCAACTGGAACATCTGCAGGAGATCTCTCCAGGTGCTCTGTGCTTTCCCAGATGAACTGCTCTTTACAAACTGGCGTAAAAGCCATGCATTGTCATCCGCACTGCCTGCTATTCTCTATCACTCAAGTAGCAAAATCAGCTCACCTTCAAGGTGAGAGTAATTAGACCTGTGGGGAAGTAAAAAAATGTGTGGACTTGTTTAAAAACCATCATAGTCATGATTACCCTTTGTAGAAGCATCGTGGCTTTTGAGGAGGCTGTGGGTGAGGGCTTAAAGAAAAATGAGGAAAATCTGATTGAAAATCAGAGAAAAATGGACACTTGTAATGGGAGAGAGCAACACTATCTCCTCAGATTATGTATAAAATGGAAAATATACCTAATGAACTAAATGATCTAGCTAAAACAATTCCCAGTCTAACTGAAACATGCAGCTGGGGGTATTATCTTTCAGCCTGTGTACCACCTTGCTGCTTACAATAAGATGTGAGAGGAAAGCCACTGATAGACATAAATGGAGGCACTGATAGAAATAAATGATCTGGAGTTTCATGGTGTTGAGGATTCTCAGACATTCCAGAAAATAAGCCATGTTAAAATTAAGCAAAGTCTTCTAAGAAAGATCAAATATATAGGTAGGGCACTGCAAGGAAATCACTGTCTAAATATGAAACCAAAGAGGTGAATGAAACCCCTTTTAAGGCCTCAGGAATATCAATGGTCGTACCCCAGACAGAAGGATGACTGAAGGATTTAATGGGTCACTTCATGGACCCTCTCAATTAAATGATAAGGTTTTTAAGAAGTCCATGGGCATTGACCTCACTGTCATACAGGAAGTCTGAACTGGAGAGAGAAGTTATCTTGAAAAGATTTGTAGGTTTGGCTTTTGAGAATGAAGTGAACCACAGCATTATTCACAAGATACTCATGAAGTTTTAAGAGAATTATTTTCATGAAACACTGTGAACTTGAAATTAAAGGCATCAAGACAGTAGAAAATAAAAGAGGCCTTTGGATCCCCCAAAGGCCCGCTGAAGAATGTAATGAGTCATCTCATATATCCTCTCTATTAAATGATAAGATTTTTAGGAAGCTTATGGGCATCAAGGAACATCTAACACTTGTTCGGATGAATTTCAGAATTAGTGTGGATCAGTGACTATGTGACTCCCATCTTCCCTTTGTGAATAAGAATGTTTTTAGTAGTTATCCTATAGCTGCCCTACAATTGTATGTTAGGGATGGGTGGGCAGTGTGTCTCTTTATATCTTAAATTATATTTCAGTAGTTGTATCTAAATAACTAAATTGAGGAAGAAGCCTATCCATCTAATCTGACACAGAAAGCAAGATTACGAATATTTGCTAATTATATAATGGGATGAGACGTTTGGCCAACTTGGAAGGAAATGAATTTATTTTGCATGCCATACGATTATAAATAATTTATGACCAGGCATGAGCATCATATGTTGAAAAGATTAATCTTTTCTTTATTAAATAACCTTGGCATTTTTGTCAAAAATCAATTGACCTTATAGGTGTTTGTGTATACCTGGATACTGTATTACTTTAAATTGATCTATGTACACATGCTTCCACCACACTATCTTGATTAATATTATATTGAAATCAAATACTGTGCATGCTTTAACTCTGCTCTTGTCTTTCAAAATTGTGTTAAACATTATGGTTCTTTATTATTTTTAATGTAAATTTGAAACCAATGGTCCTGATGTAATATATGATTTTGTTTTAACATGTAGCCCCAGAACTCAAATCAGTTTCTTCACAGCATGCCCCATAAGTATCTGCCCTTTCCATTAAATTATTCACTTCCTGAGGCAGCAAGAAACAATGGCTAGGCCCTGAGTAATGGTCACAAGGTATGGGTTTCATTAAGCTGAGGACAGCCTCATGCCCTAAGTTGTGCTTCAGCCGCATGAAACCAGACGGAGGGACTCTGAAGCTGACCTCAAGACCTGAAATTATGATTTACTGTCCTTACTTCACTCTTGATCAATCAGTTTCACCCACAACCCCAAATCTCTTACTCATGATGACATGATTTTCACTCTGTAAAGCTTCTTGTCTATAAACCATCAAGGGGTTTGGATTTTTCCATGGCACTCTGCCCATTTCTCTTTCTTTAGTGTCACACAAGAAATGCCACTGTGGGGCCGGCCGAGTGGCACGTTGGTTAAGAGCTGGCTTGGGACGCCAGCAGCCCCGTTCAGATCCCACATATGAGGGCCAGTGACACTGCCCACTACAGCTAAGATGGTGAACAACAGCTCCACCTGGAGCTGGGCTGCTGTGAGTTTCTGGGGATGGCATAGCTGCAGCCCCTGCTGCAGTGGGCTGCCATAGGCTACAGTGAGTGGCCGGCAGCCAGCATGAGCGGCTGGCAACCAGTGTGAGCTGCAAAGAGCTGCTGTGAGCGGCCGTCCGGAGGCCGGCGACCGATCTGCCTCACCCAAGAAGAGCGCAATGATGGGCAAGTGAGACAATGACTTCCAGAACTAGACTGAAGAACAAAAGGACAGCAACTTGTCTGTTCCCCTTCCCCGGTTTCCCAACACTGTTCCCCTCCTCCAATTCCCCAATAAAATCTTAAAAAAAAAAAAAAAAAAGAAAAGAAAGAAAGAAATGCCACTGTGTTCCACTGCATCTCAGTGTCAGCGTAATTGGCTGTCTGCAATGCCCGGATGGATGAATTCTATGCTCGGTTACATTATAGAATCAACTTTTCAATTTTTACAAAAGAAATCCCACTGGGGTTGTAAATGGAAACCATTAAATCTATAGCTCAATTTAGGGATATTTTTAAATCCCAAAATATACTGAGTCTTCCAATTCCTGAACTTATAAATCTTTCCATTTATTTGAATGTTTGAATTTCTTTCATCAGTATTTCATAATTTTCAGCATAGAGATGTGTACATCTTTTGTGAGATTTATAACTAAGTATTTTCTGGTTTTGGTGCTATTGTACATCGTATTTTTTTAAATTTCAGTTTCCAGTTTTTCATTGCTATTATGTAGAAATATAATTGATTTTTGTATATTGACCTTATTTATATTGACCTCATTAAGGACACTTAATATTCTAACAAATGTATTGTAGATTATTTGGGTTTCTCTATGTAGACAATTACATTGTCTGTGAATAGAAATAGTTTTATATTTTCCTATTCAAGAATGTGACTTTTATGCTTTTTCTTGCCTTATTTCACAGGCTCTAGGTTCTCCACTACAATGTTGAATAGGAGTAGTGAGATTGGACATCCTTTCCTTGTTCACTGATTTAGGGAAAAAGACTTTCACAATTATGTATAAGGTTAGCTGTACAGATTTTTTTTTTTTTTATAGATGCCCTTCACCAGGTTAAGGAATTCCCCAGTTTATCAAGAGAGAGTCCCTCAGCCAAGAGTCTCATTAGCATACCAAAGGCAGTTTATCACTCAAAAGATTTCAAAGATTTTTAAAGGCACTGTGTGCCAGGGAAAAAAGCCAAACATATTTTTTTTAATTTACCACAGGTAGAAAAAAAATGTGGTTAGAGAGATCTATCATAAATGATAATTACTAGGAAAGAAGTTTTTATCTATTAGAGTGCCATTAATGAGGAAAAGTTTGAATAATGTGGTTGTCTTTAAAAATTGAGCTCTTAGTTTTCGGAGGCAATTAAAAAAAAAAATCTAGTGTTTCCTAAAACAGAGCTGACTCAATTCCTCAAATACCTGTTAACTACATATATATGGAATAGGCAATGTTCCAAAATTATTCTAAAGTGGTATTTTAAAATATATGTGACCTTACCTTACTTAATTTAACTTATTTTTACTAGCTTGAGTATTTACTGTGGCCAAGACATGGAAACAACCAAAGTGTCCTTTGATAATGATTGGATAAAGAAGTTGTGGTATATATACACAATGGAATACTATTCTGCCATCAGAAAAGATGAAATAGTGTCATTTGCAACAACATGGATGGATCTTGAGATTATTATGCTGAGCAAAATAAATCAGGCAGAAAAAGTCAAGAAACAACCATATGATTTCACTGATATGTGGTATATAAAGCTGAAAACAACAAAAGAACAAGAAAAATAAATGAAGAAACAAAAATAGACACAGACAATAGTTTAGTCGTTAGCAGAAGGTAAGAGGGGAAAAGGGAAGTAGGTGGGGGTAAAAGGGATCAAATATATGATGATGGAAAGAGAACTGACTCTGGGTGGTGAACACACAATGTGATATATAGATGATGTATTACAAAATTGTACACCTTAAATCTCTGTAACTTTGCTAATAATTGTCACCCCAATAAACCTTAATTTAAAAAAAAAGAATAGGTACTTGAACTTTGTTCCAATTTCCAAATAATAAATAATAATTGCAATTTTTACTATTAATAATAAAAATTACTACTAGTAATAGAATAAAATAGTTTATACTTGCATATTGTGAATGTTTTCAGTCAATATTGTGGGAAGTGATATTGACTGTTGCATATTTGGTTGTAATATTTTAAAACTGTGAATACTGGATTAATATAATATCCTTATGTGTTGTTCCGTTTCCTCTTTAGAAATCTGGGTTGTTGAAATGCAGGGGGTAATTTAAGATTGGGTTGATCTATCTTGGGACACATTGAAGGTACAGTATCAATTTTCATGGAAGGGTCTCATTCTTCAACCACTGTGGAAAAGAAAACAACAAAACAAAACCTAGGTTCTCATCAGGCATCTGATAAATTCCTGTTTTTGTCTGCCATTTCAGGGGATTGAGGTGGAGATGGGCAAATTACAACTATTTGGTGATGTTGATATTTCTTTGCAAACAAGGCATTGAATGCTTAATAGCTATTTTAAAAAGGGCATATATTTGCAAGCAGTTCATATTGCAGGTTTCCATTGTTGAACACATTCTATAGTCCTCTTCAAAGAAATTGATTTGATCACACTACCAAATATAATATGAAATTGTTCAAAGAGTAGAAGATAGCTTCTAAGAGGATATAATTCAGTTAAAAATAATCAAACTAATGTCCTGAACATGTTTTATAGTCTCTTAGAAACATCATAGATAGTCATAAGGCCCTAGAATGCCTTATTTGCCTGAAATGAAAAGGAAAGTGAATCATAAATGTGAGAGATTTAAATAGGAGGATAACAATTAAGTTCTCAAACTCATTCTAGAAAAAGTGCTACATACTTCATTGCTGAATATCACTACAGTCACCTTGGAAGTATTCTCCTTGGGAAGCTATGCACTGATGCCAGGGCCTAGTCCACCCTTCAAAGCAATTTTGGAACTCTTTTTCTGGAATGGCCATCAGAGCTGTCTTTGTATTACCCTTGATGTTCTGAATGTCATCAAAATGTCTTCCTTTCAATGTTTTCTGTATCTTCGGGTAAAGAAAAAAGTCACTTGGGGCCAGATCAGGTGAGTAGGGAGAGTGTTCCAATACAGTTATTTGTTTACTGGCTAAAAACCCCCTCACAGACAGTGCCGTGAGAGCTGGTGCATTGTCATGACGCAAGAGCCATGAATTGTTGGTGAAAAGTTGAGGTCGTCTAACTTTTTCACACAGCCTTTTCAGCACTTCCAAATAGTAAACTTGGTTAACTATTTGTCCAGTTGGTACAAATTCATAATGAATAATGCCTCTGATGTCAAAAAAGGTTAGCAACATCGTTGCAACAAGTTTGTGAACTTCATTTTCAGAACTTTCTATATCCCTGGTTGATCATAGGTGGTATGTTCCCTCCTTAGAGGAGAGATGGACCCTCATCCAAAAATGTTAAGATATAAAAATTGATGACACCACATAAACATCAAAAGGCAATGAAGAGATTGATTAATAAAACAATGAGGGTTTTGAGTTAAAGGGGGGAGGATCCCAAACATGTCCAAAAATGTCTTGAGCTAGCAAGGAGGGGTGACTACTCTTGTTCTTTCTTGGAGTTCAAGGATGGAGGTGATGTGAAGGTACCCTTTTGAAGGCCTGGGATCATGGGCCTTGTATTTCTTGTCAGTGCCAAAGGAAGCAGCACTAGGCTTTCACACTGGTTTGCCCAGACGTACAATATTTATACATCCATTTTTTCTCATAATAGGTACCATTGTCTGATATACTATATAATTTGCTTGTAAAAAATACATTGTTTATTCTCAGTCTTTCCAGAACTACAATAAACATCCCCCAGGGGTCTGGGTATTTATCTCTTGAACTCAATGATGTTCTTGTACTTTTTTTTTTTTTTTTTGAGGGCAGTGTCACTGGCTCTCATATGTGGGACCGTACTGGGGCTGCTGGCTTCCCAAGCCAGCACTTAACCACCGCACCACTCGGCCGGCCCTCATACATTTTATACTGATGTTTCCAAATGCCAAGAACAGATCCTGGCGCATAGCTGGCACTCAGTAAATAGATGTTGCATGAATAAGGGAGTCAGCTGGTAACAGAAAGAGACACAGATAGAGCCAGATAGAAATAGACATGTAGAGAACAGTTGAGCCACTGTAAACGGGGGCGCTATCACATACACCCCAGAAGTCCTACTGCCCAGAGCTGTACCAAAGCCATAGGCCCAGAAAGAATTCTACCCTCCAGCCATATAAAAGTTCCTCATAGATGTAGGTAAATCAGGGACTCTGATACCCACCTATGTGTACTGTCACTGCCTGAAATATCCTATGTGAGGCCTTATTTTCCATGATCAACGGTGCACAACAAAACATGAGAAAGTTTCCTAGGCTATGAAATGAAGCATCTATAAAATCGACTTCAGAGTAATTTTGGATCTCACTTAATATGTGATGGGCTTATATAACTGTAACTGAGGAATATTTACGCAAGAGACATGATTATTAAATGTATTCATTGATATTCATCAATTATAACTGCATGTCAAAACAGATTTGCATAAAGAGAACTAGCTGCAAGATTCTGTATCAATAATTCTTAAGAGCAACCTTATTTGCAGTTAGAAAAGCAAATGTAGGAGAGACTGTATGTTCTCTTTGAAGCCTGAATTGAAATATGAAATTAAAACAAATCAAATTAATCAAAATTGCCTTAAATATTCTATACATATACTGTATTTATACTGCACATCCTTACATGCGTTAACATTAGGCTTTTAAGGTCAAATGTATCTTTTGCTTGTTAATTGAATGACCTTGAATATATAGCTCTCTACTCAGTTAGAATAGCTATTCTTTTTCCTTTCTTCATTTTCCAGTGTTTATCAGTTGCAGATAAGATTTCAAGATAGTTCTTACTTTAAATCGTAATTATTCAAAAAGACCTGATTTTGTTGACTATCATTTGTTACATCAACCTTAATAATGAATGTAATATTCTAAAAAGAGACCTTTTAAAATATCTGGCTTCTCAAAATAATTACCATTCCCAACTGCTTATGTTATGGTATAATTTTTTCTGTTTTGTTTTTCAACGATAATTTATTTATTTATTTATTTATTTATTTATTTATTTATTTATTTTTGAGGGCAGTGTCACTGGCCCTTATATGTGGGACCGAACAGGGGCCGCTGGCTTCCCAAGCCAGCGCTTAACCACCGCACCACTCGGCCGGCCCTTCAATGATAATTTTTAACTCTCACAATTCTGCTCTTCTTGAACATACAGATGATCCAAATGGAAATAAAGCAACTGAATGCTTACCTTTTGTAGGTGCATTAGATCTTTCCGGCCACTCGAGTCCATTTACTAAATAGCTACTCCAGTGCATTAAGTGGAACTCCAATAACCTAAAATTGTTAATGCACTTAATAATTTGGCACTTGTAATTGCCAGTGATGGCAGTACATTTGCTTTTAGATTCTCACAGTAATGATTATGAAGAAAGAATTTGTGCCCAAAGAGTGACATGGTCAGCCATTAGAATTATATAGCCTCTTTTAAATTTATAACAGACCTCTTCACCATCCAAAATTTAGAAATGGGAATTTAAAAGATGTTGCCAAAGATTTTGTTTCTTCTCAAAATGCAAAGTTGATTCCTCCCTGCCATGAGAAATCACATACACATACTCTAGTATTTTATTGCTTCATTTTTAATTTCTTCTCATAGTTCACTAAATTGCCACTTTCAAAACCTCATGTAGCCTCCCAGAACATTGGCACAGTAAAATATTTAACAACTTTTGTCTGCAAGGGGTTAATGAGTTATTATTCAATCCACAATATCAAAGTAGGTATCAGTGTTTTTAATGGAAAAGTGATGGTTAGTTTCTTACCTAAATTGAAGGCATAATCACATCATTTTAATTTCCTATGTTGTACTTAATGAGTACTCTGTTATTATAGGAAATCAGTTGTGCCAAGTAATTATTTTTAGTCAGTAGACTGGCTTTCTGGCTCATTTCTCAGCCCCCCATTATTTCTCACTACAGTGTGACTCACCTTCATCATTGTAACAATCAGAGAAGCATCTCCGAGATATGCACTTTCTGAAGCATAGGCAAGATCCAGTTTACCCTCCATGCCCCCTTCTATAAACTCAGCAGATTTCAGCATGTGTTTTCAGCATCCTAATTTCCTGGTATTCACTTCCTAATTAGTCAGTGAGAGGTAAATCAGGCTCCATAATCCTGAGGGGACTTGACATAAGGGCTGTGTTTAATTTGTGGATTAGAATTACTTGGAAATTGCTGTTATCCTTAGAGATGTGGTGTCTATCTATCATATTGGTGTCATTAATAGGTTGCATGGGCAACCTATATGGATCGTGAGTCAGCTTTTAAGCCTGACAATAAAATCTCTTAATTTAGGCTATGTTTCTGTTTTTGCTATGCTCTGTAAAGAGTTTCATCTCAGTCAGGAATAAACATAAAATGGCTTCATTTATAATTGTTATCCATTTCGTTCTGTCATCACCATTTTGCTAGACATCAAGATTACTTTTTGATATCTCAGTCTAGTTTCACGAGTAGTTATTCATCTTGGGGTGTTAAAACAGTTGAATTCGGTGACTGAGATTCTATCCTACACTTTTAAAAATAGAGAGTTGTGGGCTGGTCGAGTGGCGCGGCGGTTAAGCGCCGGCTTCAAGCCAGCGGCCCCGGTTCGCGACCCACATATGAGGGCCAGTGACACTGCCTCCCCTACCGCCCAAAAAAAAGATGAAAAAAAAATAGATGAAAAAAAATAGAGATTTGTGGTTGACGAAATGATCTTCCCCACTGGAGGCTCAGTAAGACCCCAGGAATTCACATTGTGGGGTGGGAGTACTTGATCTGCTTCTCTCAACCCTCTCTTTCCTGTCCTCACTCCCAGATGATGGGGCAGGAGAAGGAAGAGAGAAAAGACACTGTTTGATTTTATGACAACTTAGCTGATTGCTTGATTCATAACATGGGCAGTCACACACTGGAGGTAGGGGGACTTTGGTCCTTTTTATGGTGGTCAGCACCTCTCATCTGTATTGTGGTTTGTGGAATCAAGGAGAAGACACAAAATGATAAATAATCTCCCATTTTGTGTTTCTTTTGGCATGGGCCACATCTTCTAACTGACCTCCACTTTACATTACATTCTTCTGGGTAGACCCTCTTTCCCTGTGTTGCAATAGAGTGAGGCGTATTCTGCTCTAGAAATCTCATCAACTTTTTATGTCCCATCTCTGCAGACCGTGAGTAAGCAGAGATCTAGCTTCCCTGCATTTCAGGAACATAAATTGGAGAGATATCCCCAGTCCCAGTCAGTCTCTCAGTGTTAAGTCATCCTGGCTGGAGTGATACCTCAAAGCCAGATGAGCCAGTGAGAGAAGTACAGCTAAGTGCTTCTCTACTTGACTTTTTTTTAAAGTACCATGGGCAATATTGTCAGGAGACGGTTCTCAGACTGTGTATAATATGCATAAGTTTCACTTGGGGAGTCTATTCAATGCAGATCCCTGGGTTCCATTTCCCTGAATTTCTGATTCCTTCAGTATGGACTCTCAAAATGCATATTTTATCAAGCACTCCAGGTGATTCTGATGAAGGTAGTCTTTGAATCATACTTCAAGAACTGCTTCAATGGGATAGTCAACAATAAATAAAACATACTTTCTGCCCTCAGGTTTATAACACATTAGGTGAAAAGAATCTGTACTAAATAATGTTATAATTTGGGAAATATGTCAAATCAATTTGTCCGTTAATTATACTTTATTTAATTCAAGTCATATTTGGAGAAAGGTATATAAATATAGAAAATCAATGGCTCTCATTATTTACTCAAAAAGAACTTATTAATCATCAGTCTGTACAACACTAAACACTAAATTTTTCAACAAGGGGAAAAATAATTATGGTTTAATCAGCAAGTGTTAGAAACACATCACACATGTAGCGACTTTCACAGAATCTAACACAATCTAGCACTGTTTATCAAATAATTCAATAAATAAGCACTTTTCTCAGCCAGGCCTTTGGTTGGAAGAAGTTGAAATTCTGAGGGTGTCTCAACTAAATGATGGTTGATAAGGTTACAAGCTGAAACAAAGACACTAAGAAACCTGTGGGAACAAAGAGACTGCCCCAAAGCCAGGCTTTCTGGGCCTTGTTATGATTCTAGGGAATTTGGCAGAATCTGCAGGGTTCATCATCTGTATGACTCAAGACGTTTCTCTTCTCTCAGACACTATGGACTACTCTTTCTTTTCCTTTGTTTTCAGTATTTTCCCCCACCCCCTATTTTACAGGTTTTTCTCATATTTTTTAGGAGACCTCCTCTATAGTGTTCCTTTCCCTTCAATGGGAGAACAACTAACTCTAAACTTAGCTGCATACACATTGATACTAGGTCGGACTCAAGGAACCCTGATTCAGATTTTGAGGCTTGTCATCAAGTTAACTTTCTTGCCAACTGGATCTTTATTTGTGATTTAATGCAATGGTATTGCACTCAGCAGCCCATTAATTGGTAAGCACTATATGCCTCACACCATTCAAGTTTTAGAAGCAAATTTGAAAAAGAAGTCCACAAACAAGAGGAGACACAGATGTTTATTTAAAACAAGAGATATTTAAAACAATTTAGGTGGATATGCATTATATTTCGGGATCACTAAGGAAGCTGAAACTAACTCAGCTGAAGAGATGTATCCTGGAAGAGGAAAACATGAATGGTGTCTTATACAGTGATTAAATCTTGGGTTGCTAGATTGGATTTCAATCCTGGCAAGAATATCAGCCTCCCCCAGTGCCCACTCATCTCAGAGGATATGCAGAATTACAGGACTTCGGTTCCCCACTATAGGAAGCCACATCATGCCCAGCATTCAAATCATCGCCAAGATTCAAATAGATAAAAAGCAATATTGAATTAGAACAAGACAAAATAATGTAAACCACACTAGTGAACAATGAGAGAACATGCCCAAATATACATGAAATAAAAAAGGGAATTTGATGGGTAACAGTGAAGGATAGCTTCTTAAAAAACTAACATTTGAGACAAATGTTGAAGTAAAATGTGCATGAGCCCATTTTGGGAGAAGAAAAGAAGATACCTTGGAAAGGAAAACATCATGAGCAAAATTATATCGTCAGAAGAACAAAGGGTATCGATACCAGTAATGCAAAAGGGATGAGAAGGATGCACTGGTAGAATTTGCTGACTGATTACATTCTAGAGAGGTAATGAGGCAAAGAAAATAGGAGTTCAAATCTATCAAATTTTTGAATTTTTTATCTGGAGAGATTGAAGAAAAGTTTAAAGACAAAGGCAATGGATAAATATTAAGAAGTCAGTAGAGTTAAAATTATGACTTTTTTTTTTCACATCCATGTGCCTTTTAAAGAGAGAGAGGGTGTGTGTGTGGAGGGGGAGGCGAGATCAAAAAACCCTGGTCAGACAAAATAAATAATAAAATATAATTTATATTTGAAAATTTTAGTAGAAACTTCAAGTGATGGCTTTTAAATCATAGTTTACATTTCAGATTTTAATAGAATACCATTTCTTCTGTACAATAAAAATCTGCCTCATGAGATAAAGGGACTCAGAGAGAGTTGAAACTTTACGCATTTAAGAGGACACAGGGAGAAGACCCCCCCTTTTTTTTTTTTTAACCTATCAATGAATTTGTGAGAATATGGAGAGTAGCCCTACCTGACTGTTCCAGGCAGGCATCTTTCAGCTATCACTAGAGAAAAGCTACATATTAAGAAACACAAATGTCTTCAGAAGTTCACCTACCTTCCTAGGAAGACACTGTATATTTGGACCACTGTTTTTCTAGAATTGCTGTTTATCTACTTTTGTGAACAAGAACCCAATAAAATCAAAGTCAATAAAAGTGACCTAAAGAAAACAATATGGGGATTCTTCAAAAAACTAAAAATGGAGACCCAACAATTTTACTTCTGGATATTAACCCAAAGAAAATGAAAACACTCAATTGATAAGATACATGCACTTCTGTGTTCACTGCAGCATTATTTACAACAGCCAAGATATGGAAGCAACTTAGGTGTCCATCGATAGATGAATGGATAAAGAAGATGTGGAATATATATATATATATATATACACACACAATAGAATATCATGCAGCAATAAAAAAGAATGAAATCTAACCATTTGCAACAACATGGATGGATCTTGAGGGCATTATGCTAAGTGAAATAAGTCAGGCAGGGAAAGATAAATACTGCATGGTTTCATTTATATGTGGAATCTAAAAATAAAAAACAAAAACAGACTCACAGAAACAGAGACCAAAGGGAAGGTTACCAGAAGGGAGGGGATAGGGAGACGGGTGAAAGGGGGAAGGGAAATATAGTCAATAATATTGTGATAAGTTTGCACAGGACAGACAATTGCCTGAATTAATGGGGTGATCACATTGTAAGAAATAAAAATGTCAAATCACTATATTGTACATCTGAAACTAATATAACCAATATAAGATTGTGTACTAACTATACTTAAATTAAAAAAATAAAAGTAGTCTAGAACTACAAAAAAATGTGATCAGGAAGATGAGCAATGAAGGAATCTGAGCTGATTTTTTTAGGTTGTACATTTGTGGAAGAGAATGATGAAAAAACGGAAATAGAGTGTGTGTTGTTCTTACGTTCCTTTACATCAGTCACACTCTTTGAAGGTTAGAATGTTGCCAGTAAAGATGAGTTCTTTCTAATGTCTTATTTTTGTATATACCTCATCACAAACTGGTGCCAAAAATGAAATCAAATAGAAGTAAGGAAAATATATATATAGTGCAGCTCTATAGATCAGGGTTCATTTCTAATTTATACAAATAAAGAGCGGATATAAGATTAATTCAATATATATTGTGCTTTGTGTGTGTGTGTGTGTGTGTGTGTGTGTTTAATTGAAATATAATTGACATATAACATATTAGCTTCAGGTATACAACATACTGATTAGATATTTGTATACATTGCAAAATGATTTTTTTTGTTGTTTTCAATTAGAATATTACATCCTTGAAACCATTCTCTTAAAGATGATTGCACAATAATGTAATAATGGCACAGGAATCTAAGACTGGTGAAATCCAAAATAATCATTTCAAAAATTTAAAATCAAAAGATGAGAAAAATTCCAAGTAAAATTACAATTTGAAATACAGTTTGAGTTCACAGAACTTCCTGATGACACCACATCATACCTGTGAAAAACTTTTTTTTCTACATCTGGAGGCACTCAACTTTTCAGTCATCCAAGCTGTAATAGGTTACATAGAACTTTGGGAAGCTACAAGTTTTGATGGTAGGAGACTTGACTTTGTGCTTTTGCTCAGTTGCTGTGTAGTTACACCAAATTAGCTACTTTAGGCTTCAGAACCTTACCTGTGGCACTATCTACCATTACCACAGTAGGTAACATACTGAGTACCTAACATGTGAATACATTATTCTGAGAACGCCAGATGTTTTAATTCACTTAATTCTCATATTAGTCTGCAAGACATATACTATTTGCAGAGGGGGAAAGTGAGTCATATAGGAAAGTATATAAATAAGATCAGACAACTAGTGAATACTAGAGATGAGAGTCACACCCAGGCTGTGTGACCTTACTTAACATAGCACATTTATTTTAAATTGGGCATAGTAATAATATTTAATTCACAGTGTTATCCTGCATATCAAATAAGGCAAAGTATGTAAAATATTCATTACCTGCAAGATGTTTCTTGATAATTTATTAAAAATATTAGTTAAATTACACTCTGTGCCAAACATTACTTGAAAGAAATCTAATTTTAAACATGATTACTATATTTAAAATGAACAAAAATTTACATGTATGCATAAATATTGTAAAAAATTACCATATATCTAAATGTATATTCCATTCCCACCCATATACAAAATTGTGATCTGTACCCTGCTCATTATAAGGACACTTTAAAGTTATTAGATACACAGCTTGAATTGGTCTGCGATATGTAGTTAAGATAACTAATTGGCTATATTTGCAAGTAACCAATGTAGATTTACCAAGATCCAGACTTTCTAAATGAAAGCTAATGATTTAAACATTGAACTTAATTATTTTGTTTGTTTGTTTTTTTGAGGGCAGTGTCACTGGCCCTCATATGTGGGACCGAATTGGGGCTGCTGGCTTCCCAAGCCAGTGCTTAACCACCGCGACACTCGGCCGGCCCTAAACTTAATTTTTAAATAACTTATCATAAGTAGGCAATAATTTGGTGTTTGTCTTGCTTATTTTTTTTCCTGCTAACTGTAGTTGACACATCTGAAGTTTTATTGGGTCTTCCGAAAAGTCATGACGCATGTTTCCAACAGATGGCACTAGTTCATTTTTGGAAGTACTAGAGTCATTCACATCTATGTTATTGTTATGTCGTTTGACAGCCGACAGTTCTAGCTTCATTCTAAAAAAAAAAAAAAAACATTGAGCGATTTGGTTGAGTTTTGGAGATTTTACAAGTAGAAGATGGAAGACCAAACTGTGCATTTTTACCATATTTTACTGTTTCAGTTCATAAAGGGAAGAACATACGTCAAGCTTGTGAAAAGTTGCATAAAGTTTATAGTGACAATGCTTTACAAGAATCTCAGTGTCAATGATGGTTCATAAAATTCTGTGCTGGTGATTTTGATCTCAGTGACACTCCTCGGTCAGGGAGGCCCACTAAGGTTGATAACGACAAAATAAAGGCATTGATCGAGTCAAATCCATGTTACATGACACAAGAGATTGCAGAAACATTGAACATCCATCATTCAAGCATTCACAGCCACCTGAAGAAGCTGGGATATGTAAGCAAGCTCGATATTTAGGTCCTGCATGAATTTTAAAAAGTTCGTTTGACGGCACATTTAAATATCTGCAATATGCTCATTAAACGTGAGGAAAACGATCCTTTTTTGAAGTGACTGACAACTGGTGATGAGAAGTGGATTGTTTACAACAATATGGTGCCAAATGGTCTTGGTCCTGATGTGAAGATTTGCCTCAAGCAACATGGAAAGCAGACATTCATCAGAGGAAGGTTATGATGTCAGTGTAATGGGATTTTAAAGGTGTCGTGTTTCTCGAGCTCCTACCAAGGAACCAAACAATCAATTCAAATATGTACTGTCAACCACTGGACAGTTTGAACGAATCTGTCATCCAGAAACGTCCAGAGCTTGTTAATTGTGAAGGAGCTTGTTCCATCACAACAACGCAAAACCACACACAAGTTTGATCACCCGTCAAATATGATTGGAGCTTGGATGGGATGTGTTGCCACACCCACCATACTCGCCTGACCTTGCGCTGTCAGACTTCCACTTAACGTTCAATTCAGATGAGGCTGTAAATCAGCACCTTGTTCAGTTTTTTGCAAATAAAGACAGGTCCTTTTATGAATGAGGAATTATGAAGCTCACTGAAAGATGGCGAAAGGTTATTGAACAAAACGGGCAATATATTATTGATTCATCTTTGTTCTTTATATAAATAAATGACCTTTGAAAAACATAGACAAAATACGTCATTACTTTTCCGAAGACCCAATACATGGCTCACATACGTATCTCTGAATTTTCTATGGCCAAAAGTGAGAGCTTACCTGAAAATGGCCCCTTTTATCTATCTTCTAAAACAAAATGTGACACACTACAGAAGAGAGGTGTGTATAGTAATGATAGATGCACATATGATTTTCAACATGAAGATTTTATATTTGAAATATGAAGTTCAATATCAAAAACTATATTTAATAATTCTATTTATTAAAAATAAATTCTAACTCTCTTTAATCATTTAAGAGCTATTTAGTATCTCATCAGTACTAGACATGTGCAATTCTTGGTTTTCATTTTCTCTGTTCCCTCTTCATCATAGGGAAAGGAGAATTTTCAGGTAATTTTATTGTTTGATACGTTAATAGAGAATGGATGCTTTTTTCTTTTTATTGCTCTATCATGGATTATTATCAATTTATTTTCTAAATCATTCTTAAACCTATTAAGGGCAAATGATATCACAGCATCCTAAAATTCCAACATTTTCTTCTCCACTGTTTGCTTTGTTTGTTTGTTTGCTTGCTTGTTTGTTTTTTTAGCACTGTTTTGTTGTTGGTTTGTTGTTTGAGGTGGCAGTGGTGATGACTGTATTTTTACCTGCACTAGAATATAAGCTCCATCGTAGAAAGTATTCTTGTATGTTTACGTTTTTATTTCATTAGTAGATAGAACAATGCCTGGCTCAGAGAAGTCTCTAAATTTTTTTGTTGCTAAATGTATGGATGGGTAGATGAACAGATGCATCCATGCATCCATCCCTTTCTGAAGCCCCTCACATTATTTGTGAAGAGAAACATTTTATTAAAATTTAACAATTGATTAAATAAAAATTAAATAACTTTGACTATCATGTTAGTCACTAACTAACTAAACTAACTAACTAACGAACGAACGAACGAACGAACTAACATGACTATCATGTTCACAAAGTCATTGATAGTGAGAGCAATTTTTACAGTTTGGAGACAGAATGATTTGAACCAAAATATAAGTTGTCCTCCAAACCCAACTATTTTATTTGTAGATAATCCTTCCTTTACACTTGCAACTCAGTTCTGGAAGGTTTGCTTGCAATACCTAATCATATAAATATTACTTTACTTAAGGATAAGAAAAGTCAAGCTTATGATAACTTCTTTAGAAATGGGCATATTAATCAGACTCTCTCAGTGTAGCTTCTTCCCCCATTGACTGGAAAGCATCACAGTTGTCATTAAGTTCCTGGTGTGTTGCTTTTTAAAAAATTAAAGTTTCTGTTCAAGTTAATTTCACAAAAAGATACTTGGCTTATATTACACCTTCAGAATTTTTAATACACTTACTTTATACTTTTCACTAAGAAATTTTCAAAATATCAGTTCGTACTGAGAGAAGAAAGGGCTTTGAGCCACTGACCTGGAGTCTCTCAGCATCCTTTCTTCATAGGTATTGCCGTCCTTCCACTTATTGTCACCCCATTTTAGCCACTATAGGAGCTTCACACTCTTAAGGGATGCTGGGTTAATGAGCTCAGTCCTTTGAGCTTTTCTAAGAATTGTCTGTGGAAATATCCTATTTTCAGTGAGATCCCTATAAGTTTGGCAATGCAAACCAAGAGTGAAATCAATATGCAGAAATACTAGGTGGGAAGAATATATTTAAAATATATTTACTGAGAATTGAATTGAGTGACTGCAAGTATGTACATAAATCTTTTTCTCAAGGTCTTTTTGCCACCTAGAAAATTAAGACTAGATTACCTTAAAAAAATAATAAAATAAAAGCAGAAATCGTCTTACTGATGATATTAATTTGAGAACAGGCGGTGTCATCCATCTTGTTCACACTGCATTCCCAGTTCTTAGTCACATGTCTGGCCCATAAGAGCATGCTACACAGATGTGTTGAGTTAACACGTGCTTGAAGAAATGGCTCCACAAGTGAAAAGGAAGCTTAAGAACAGTTAAAGTTGTAAAGAACTTACGACTCAGTTCTTTGGTCATAAAGAACATGACTATGTTGTAAAGTGAACATTCTGGTCAATAAAAACAATCCATCTACCTTTCCCTGAACACTGAAGATTCAACCAATTCACAATAAAAAAGAAAAGGAATTCAAATAAAGAAAAGATCTGAAAAATTTAACAAACCAAATTATATTATTAAAACTACCTTTAAAGACTGAAATGATCTCCTTGTCAGTAAACATTCCTTAAAACAGAATTTTCCTTTAAGAGAAGGGATTACATTTCATATATGGCTCTGCTCTTATCCAATCAAGTTGCAAAAATCAATATTTTTCTAATCTTGCTCTTAAAGATAGAAAATAAATTCATTTAAAGAGATAGCAGTAGCAATATTAGAAAGCTTTTTACAGAGAAGCATGAAATTCTTCTTAGATTATTAATTATAAATATAAAAATTAATCTCCTCTACTCCTCCAACATACTTAAATTCTACCTTTATGAAATTTACCTCTACTTAATAATTTTGACATAGAATTAACATTCTAGAAACCCTTTTTTTGATATTAATAGCCCGGTGAAAATAGCCATAGTACTTCTTAACAAGCTCATTTTTGGGTTAGAATTGCAAAAATAGATTTTCTTTCCAAATAAGTCATGTCCTACACTAAAAGCTCCATGTGTTGGAAATTCCCATGTGTTGGAAAAAATATTTTATATATTTTTGGTATCAGAATATTTCATGTTACCACCATGACATTTCCAATTCTTCTCTTGAACTTGCATTCAGAGCTAAGGAGGAATGAAAGTAACCATTGAAGTTCAAATACCATGTCTTCCTTGTACAATTTCCAGTGTGACTCTAGATCCAAATTGCAAAATATCACAGAGGATCTGATCTGGCTTATTCATGTACAAATAGCTGTATACAATAATAGAGCTGGTTGCAGTTTTATGAAACTTATTTTATGCTGATACATTACAGATAATCTCAAATTAAACAATTACATTTTGATGAGAATATAAATCTCAATTTTTGTCTCCTTTGAGCTGTAATATGATTAATGATTCCTTGTGAAGAGATGAGCATGGCCTCTGAGAGATAGTCATAAAAATTCTTATTCTAAAATCATGAGGTTGGAAGAGATAATCAGATGACTAGAATTTTCAATTAGATATTCTATACATACATGTGTGGATATATTCATATAAGTACATTTATATGTAACCAATGGTATGTGAGTGAATACATAATTGCAACTAACTGAAATTCTAATTATTGGCATTCCTTCATTTTTGTATTAAAGAGTTTTTTCCAAGTGTCCCATCATTGTCAGAATATCCAGATGAACATATGACACCTGACAATTAAGTTCGTGAATTATTTTGCAACAGTGTTGCTAAGTTTTTTGATGTCAGAGGGATTATTCATTATGAATTTGTACCAACTGGGCAACAGTGAACCAAGTTAACTATTTGGAAGTGCTAAAAAGGCTGCATGAAACAATTAGATGACCTGAACTTTTTGCCAACAATTCATGGCTCTTGCATCATTACAATGCACTAGCTCACACAAAATTGTCTGTAATGGACTTTTAGCTAGTAAACAAATGACTGTATTGAAACAGCCTCCCTACTTACCTGATCTGGACCCCAATGACTTCTTTCTTTATCCGAAGAGAAAGGAAATATTGAAAGGAAGACATTTTGATGACATTCAGGACATTGAGGGTAATATGATGACAACTCTGAAGGCCATTCCAGAAAACAGTGTTCCAAAATTGCTTTGAAGCGTGGACTAGGCGCTGGCGGTGCATAGCTTCCCAAGGGGAGTACTTCGAAGGTGACCATAGTGATAATCAGCCATGAGGTATGTAGCACTTTTTCTAGGATGAGTTCATGAACTTAATTGTCAGCTCTCGTATTCTACACATATTATAACTTTAGCTAAAACAGAACTTAAACTATTAAATTTCATTAATATACTAATTCATCTTATATCTGCAAACAAATAATACTGGGATTTGGAGACAGCGTGTTATGGTGACAAATGTTGGAAGATACTGATTTTATCTCTATTTTAAATTTTTTTAATTTTTGCATTACAGTTGATATTCAATATTCTATCAGTTTCAGGTATACAGGGTAGTGCTTAGGCATTTTTGTAACTTATGAAGTGATCCCCCTGATAAGTCTAGTACCCACCTGGCACTATTCATAGTTATTACAATATTATTGACTATATTCCCTATGCTGTACTTTGCATCCATATGACTATTTTGTAATTGCTAATTTGTACTTCTTAATCCCTTAACCTTTTTCAGCCAGCTCCCAACCCCCTCCTCTCTGGCAACGATAAAAATTTCTGTATCTGTGAGTTTGTTTTTGTTTTGTTTGTTTATTTTGTTCTTTAGATTGCACATGTAAGTGAAACTATACTGCATTTGTCTTTCTCTGTCTGACTTATTTCACTTAGCGTTATAGTCTCTAGGTCCACCAATGTTGTTGCAAATGATAAGATTTCCTTTTTTATGGTTGAGTAATATTTTGTTATATATATATATATATATATATATATATATATATATATATATATATAAAACTTTTTTATCCAATCATCTATTGATGGAAACTCATGTTACTTTCATTATCTTGACTATTGTAAAAAATGCTGCAGTGAACATAGGGATACACATATCTTTTCCAATTAGTATGTGGATTTCTTTGGATAAATACCCAGAAGTGGAAGTGCTGGGTTATATGATAGCTCTATTTTTAATTTTTTGAGGAACCTCCATACTGATTTCCATAGTGGCTGCATCAATTTGCAATCTCACCAACAATGCAAAAGTGTTGTCTTTTCTCCACATCCTCTCCAATACTTGTTTGTTGATTTATTGATAATAGCATTCTGACAGGAGTGAGGTGGTATCTCATTGTGGGTTTTTTTTTGTTTTTTGTTTTAAAGATTTTATTGGGGAATTGGAGGAGGGGAACAGCGTTGGAGACTCGGGGAAGGGGAACAGACAAGTTGTTGTCCTTTTGTTCTTCAGTCTAGTTGTAGAGGACGTTGCTTCACTGGCCCATGTTGGTATCGTCATTGCGCTCTTCCCGGATGAGGCAGATCGGTCACCGGCCTCTGGATGGTCGCTCACCATGGCTCTTGGCAGCTTACGCTGGCTGCCAGCTGCTCACGCTGGCTGCCGGCCACTCACTGTAGCCTATGGCATCCCACTGCAGCAGGGGCTACAGCCTACATCATCGCTGGGGCTCGCACAGCCCAGCTCCAGGTGGAGTTGTTGTTAGCTGTAGAGGGCAGTGTCACTGGCCCTCATATGTGGTATCCGAACCTGGGCCGCTGGTGTCCCAAGCCAGCTCTTAATCAATGCACCACTCGGCCGTCCCTCATTGTGGTTTTAATTTGCATTTTTCTGATGATTAGTGACAATGAGCATCTTTTCACATGTCTATTGGCCATTTCTATATCTTTTTTGGAGAAACATGAAAGATCCTGATTTTAGTTCTATTTTTATCAGTCATGTAAACTTATAAGGTTATCAAATCTCTGTGCTGCAGTTTCCTGATCTATAAAATGTGTATGGTATTATTTTTTATAACTATCTCACATAGCATCTGAGAACATCAATGTTTTAGTAGAAGATTTATAGACAATTAAATCCTATAAACATAAATAATGTTATTAAATATTGTAATAAAACAAGTGATACAGCAAGAACAATAAATTCTTTATTCTTTACATTCTGATGTACAAATTTCAGTGATTTAGTGAATATTTTTTTCTACATAAATGTACACATTTTTATTAGTTTGGTTTCCTACATATTTAGTTTAATTCAACAAATAATTGAGCACCGAGTATATGCCAATCCTTGAAATTGGCGTTGCAGGGAACATAAAATTAATAAGAAATGCCTGCTCTTAAGGAGCTTACAGTCTCTATGAAGAAAACAAGACAATGACCCAATAGTTATAATATGAAACAAAATATCTATTTCATAAAAGGGGTGCCAAAAGGTGTTATGAATTTCAAGAAAGGTATCAGGTAGAAAAGGTAGCATTTGATAGAAATGTTCAAAATGGGTAGAACTTCTCCATTGCTGCCCCTCCAAGATCATAAGCTCGAAGTCATTTTAGCCAAGCGGAATAGTAACATAAAACTCACAGAATTTAGAAATGCTGAATATGTTTTAGGAAAGGTATGCTTTCCTAGTAAAATCACAATGTACATTAATCTGGCAAGGTATGAAAAACACATAAGAAAATTTGTGGGTAGACATGTAGGTATTTGTACTTTAGCCCATATGCAAAAGGCAGACACCGAGAATCCCTGAATAAAGGGACCAATATCTTGAAGTTCCACAGTCTTGTGAAGGAACAAGACTCTATTTACGAAGTCCAACTTGACACAGAGTTATGGGAACAGGGGGTATGAAAGTAATGACATAGCATAGGAAACTATTACTTTTCTAGACAGGTGAGAATTTAAGTAATTTTCTGTGAAAGCAGAATGGAGTTTAAAAAGGATTAAAGATGTAAGAAGAGAGGAGGCAATACCGATTAAATGTGGGGCACGAGGGGAATGGAGGCAAAGAGGAATATAGGTCTGAACATAGCTGAACATAACTGACTAGAAAAATGGTAGCAAGATGGTGGCCAAGTTAATCAGAGCATTCAGGAGAAGAATTTGACTTTTAGGGATTTAGAAGCAGTTGATTATTGATTTGGACTTTAGAGAGTTGTATTCACCATAAATCTTCAATTTATACAAAAGATGCCGGCCTAGAGAATAAGGTCAATTTGGACATTATCCATTGAAGGGCTTGTTGTGGTAGTCGAAGGGATGGAATGAACATCAAAAAACTTAGTGTGTTGGAAAATTTTGTTAAAAACAGGAGAAGGAATAGTATGCAGACAATAAATAGAATCTACAATAATCAGGAAAAGTCAGCAAATATGACAACATATACCAACTTTGGTATTTCAAAAAGTTTGTAATTTCAAAATTAAAAGAAAAAATATGGTACATATTATAAAAAATAAAGTGACTGAAAAGAGTGAGTCTTTTGGGAATCTTTGGACTTGGCCGCTAAAGAATCAGAGTGGGAGGATACAGTCATTCATTTTTGCTTAACAAATATTGACAACCTACTGTGAAGTATTAAAGGATGGTAAGTGGAATAAGCATGTTTTCATTGGTTTCACAGGGCTTACAGTCTGATAAGAGAAACTCATAATAATCAAACACAGAAATATTCAATTAAACATTTGAGAAATGCTCTAAAAGGAAATGGAATACGTAATAGAAGAAACTGATTTGGCCTAAATGATGAAGAAAAGATTCCCAGAGAAACACTTGTAGAAACTGAGATCAGGAAAAAACTGGGTGAAGGGGAGAGGGGGCTTAGATTATTTGAGAGGGAGGAAAAACAGACACAGAGGCCCTGAGTATGGAGGCAGCATTGGAGAAACTGAAGGAAAGCTCTGTATGTGAAGCAACACGAGCAAGAGCGAGAGTGGTAAGATAAGCATTCATTCCTTCATCTGATTTGATGAGTGCCAACTATAGATTAGGTAATATGTGAGGTACTGAGGGGTACCCGTAGAGAATAAGGGAGATGAGGCTAGATGACTGAGAAGTCAGATCATGCAAATTTCTTATTGCTACTTTAAGGAATTCAATTTTTATTTGGCAAGCAGTGGGAAGCCATTAAGGGCTTTAAGAAGGAGTATGAATTTATATTTATAGTTTAAGATAAACATTAAGCTACAAGGTGAAGAATGACAGGGTGCAGAAGTCTATAAGGAGAAGCTAATGCTATCCTAGAAAAAGTTCACGGTCACTATGTCTACAGTAGTGACATCAGAGATGGTAGCAAGTAGACAGGCTCAAAATATACTCAGGAGGCAAAAATCAATAAGATGTGATGATGGATTGGATATACAGGATGAAGTATGGGAAGGCATCAACGTCGATTCCCAGGTTTCTGGCTTAATGTTATGATTGTTGGTGCCATTCCAAAGAGAAGGAACACCAGAGAAACAGGAATATTAACACACCAAGGTAAAACATGGTTTGGAATTTTTTATTTAACAGTGATAATGAAATCCATCAATTTAGCCATCAACCTTAATCTCATTTCTGACCAAGCATTGGTCTGATGTTTAGCTGAGATTACCCGTGTGTGTCCATGGAGTTCCACTCTCTATGCACAGCTAATTAGGATGGGGTTTGAAGCTGCAGGGCTGGCTCATTAGCACGTACCCAAATCAACAGGACTAACCAGGCCAGAAGATGAAAAGAAATGCCCTCCTTGTGAAGAAGATTACTTTCATGTACAGTGTACTGTTTTCCAGAACAAATAAATTCAGTTGAGTGGCTCAAATGAGAGCAACAAATAATTAGTATACAGGAGGGAAAAGGTAAAAGTGGTTAAAAGAGCCTTCAGTAACATGTATGTTATATTCTAAAAAGAAATCCTGTATCGCCTGGCATGTAAACTCTTCACTGCTTTTCATAATGAGTGCACATATTATCGTTATATTATCATTATCATTCTCTTACAAACAAGACTTTTACTTTTTTAAATTGCATATTTCCAATCTAAACTTCGAATTAAGTAGGCCTCAGTAAGTAGAGCATAGTTTGACTCTACAGCCTTACCTATTTCCTCTGCTAATGTGCCACATTAAATGACACTGTGCTTTTGATAATTATCCTGCTTGCACTACCCAGCACATCCTTCATACCTCACCAGGCAGACACGTTTGTTCTCCCCAGCCTTGGTCTTCATGTAGAATGCCTAAAGCTATATTATCTAGGCCAGGCAAATCTAGAAAAGATCTACTTTTGAACAAGAAGAAACCCAAAGGAAAATTCTCCCTACACTGAGCCATTTTCTTCCTTTCGTCTCCCTGGGCATTTTTTTCCCCCCAGATTACAAAATTAATATATGTTTAATGTAAAAAATGTAGGCATCCAGGAATAAGGTAGAAAATGAAAATTTGCTGAATGACACATACCAGGCAGGAAGAATTTAGCAGTGTGGGTATACATATTTTCATAAATATATCAGACTGCATGTAATGTGACGTATGATTTGAACCTAACAATAAATAGTAGATATATTTATATGTTACATGAAGTTTGAGCCCATTTTAAAAAAAGACATTCCTTAGGGTTGGCAGAGTGGCTCAGTTGGTTAAGAGCTCGCTCGAGAGTGCGAACTGAGCTCTGAGCAACAGCAGTTTGATGCCCAGCCTGAGCTGAGCTGCTGCTAAGCTGCCAACAGGTGACAGGATGGCTCAGCTAAAAAATAGTTATAATAATAATAAAAGAGATTCCTGGTTCTTCTGTAAATAAACCATCATCTTAGTTTGGTTCTCTCAGATGCAGTCTTTGAGGCAAGGTTTCAGTGCAACATTTTATCTAGAAGGTGATTCCAGGAAATTCTAGAAGGGGTGTGAGGAAATGATAAAACGAAGGAAAGGCATCCAAATAAAGAATTGCTCTTAATCCAAGGACCATTATGCATAATGAACTTGGTTCCACTGGGGAACTCCAGTAGTTTGTATAACAGACATCTCAGAGTTTTCTCCCTCAGGGAGAGAAAGCTTGGACATTATGCATTCATTAAAGTGGCTGGTGCAGGGTCCTATGGGGCTGGTTGAGGTGGTGTTAATTTCTGGCACTTTTGAACTATGTGCATGGGTAGGCGCTGGCTCCTGATGAAATCCCTCACACAGTTGTCAGGCTTTATTGTATACCTTCTGTCATTGCTAGGAGAAAATATCAGTAGTTTTGAACTACAATAAATGAACCTAACATTATAGCAAGATGTAAAATTTGTCCATTTTTCCATCTTAAGGTAAGGAAACATTGATTTTTAAAAGAACAACAGAGAGAAAATGTTTAGTATCTGATGCTAGACAATGGGTTCTTAGACTTGACACTGCAAGTATAATCCCCCCCGCCCCCAAAAATGATAAACTGAACATTATCAAAACTAAATTCTTTTGCTTTGAAAAATACCATGGGAAGAGGGTGACAAAAAAAAAAAAAAAGGAACCGAAATGGTTAATCTACTTAAAAGCCACATATCAGGCACATGGATTATGGGTAGAATAAAAAAGAACTCTCAAAACTCAACAATAAAAAACAGAAATCCAATTAGAAAACAGAAAAGGACATGGCTAGACATATCACAAGAAGAGGAGATTCAGATGGCAAGTGAAAAGGTGTTCAATTTCATTAGCCACTAAGAAAATGCAAAACCACAGTGAGATATCACTACATACCTATCAGAATAGTTGAATAAAAAAAATAGTGACAGCACCAAATGTTGGTGAGAATCCATGGAAATCAGATCATTCACACATTGCGGGTGGGAATGTTAAATGTACATCCACTTTGGAAAGCAATTTGGCAGTTTCTTATAAAACTAAGCTTACAGTTACCATGTCACCCAGTGATTGCACTGCTGAAGATTTATCTTGGAAATGGAAACTTACGTTCACACAACAATGTGTACATGAATGTTCATAGCAGCTTTATTTGCAGTAGCCCCACACTGCAAAGAACCCAGATGTCCTTCCGTGGGTGAATGGGTACACAAACTGTAGCACGTCCATATTACATAATATTACTCCTCAATAAAAAGGTACAAAGGATTGATACATATCACAACATGGATAAATCTCCAGGGAATTATGCTGAGTGCAAAACGTCAATACCCAAAACGTACTTAGTGTATGGTCGCATTTACATAATATTCTTGAAATGATGAAACTGTAGAAATGGAGAACGGATTAGTTGTTGCCAGGTGTAGAGCATGGGTTGAAAGAGGGGCGGCAGGAAAGAACTGGTTATAAAAAGGCTGTATGAAAGAAGTTCTTGTGGTGTTTGAATTGTGTATCTTAACCGAGGTGGTGGATACATGAACCTACAGATGTGATAAAATACAGGGAACTAAATACACACACACACAAGTATAAGATGTTATCTCTGGGGAAACAGTGAAATGTACACAGGATGTCTCTATATTCTCTTTTACAACTGCATGTGACTAGATAATTATCTACAATAAAAGCTTAATTTTAAAAAATGAGCAGCATTTCTGTCTAGAATATAAACACATCTGTAAATCTCATGGTCACTTTTGAAGAACGCCGAAATTGTGCTCATTCACTAACAATTGTCTAATTTTTCTAACTAAATTTTTATATCCTAAAATAAAAAAATATTTTATAAATATTTGTATAAAATGTTTCTATCTTAAAATTCAAAAAATAAATTACATTTAAAGTAATTCTTCCTTCATTTGGGAGCTGATTTATTTCATGTCAAATAAACATGATTTCTTTTTTTTTTTAAATAACTGAGCCACCTGTTGGCAGCTCAGCGGCAGCTCAGCTCAGGCTGGGCATCGAACTGCTGTTGCTCAGAGCTCAGCTCGTGCTCTTGAGTGAGCTCTTAACCGACTGAGCCACTTGGCCAGCTGAAATGTCAGATAAATATGAACAGTAAAATAGTGTAAAAATTATTCCTTCTCTACTTCAAGACAAAACAAGGAAAAAGAAAAAAAAAGTTAACCATGAGAAGAATTTTTAAAGAACTTGTTTTGAAAGATATGTTACTTTATTAAGCCAATTAAACAAAACAAAACAGAAAAAAACAAAAAAACAAAAAACACTTCTCTCTTTTCTAAATACTTGATAGGCATTATTATTATACTATCAATTTTTACATGTGAGCAAAGACTTTTGTGATGCTTGTTGTATGCCAGTAATGTTCTAGGTGTTTTACATATGTTAGATCATTAATCAGATAAAACAATGCCTCCTTTTAGAGAAGGAAAATGAGGGAGATTATATAATGAAGAGCCCGATAGCAGGCTAACTCTAGACCTCTCTGGTTTCTCTAGGAAAACTAAGGCAGGAAGACTTTAAACCATCTATTTAAGGTCACAGAACTATCATGGTAAAAATCAGGATTTGAATTTATATTCCTTCTCCTACACAAATCTTTATCAAATTGTGGTTGTTTGATCACAAAAATCATAATTATTTAAGGGCTTTGTTTAAGATCCTATGTCTTCTCTCCTTCACCCAGCTCTATTGAAAATGAACCTCTCATACCCAGACTCTGGAATCAACAACCATTCTAGGAGATTTTGATGCACATTAAAGTCAGAATCCAACTGACTTATAGTACACAAATCAGGTTTCCTGTGACGTGCAAAGGAAATATCTAGTATAATTATAAATGATAATATACTTCAATAATCTTAAGATTCTTTTTTTTTTCCCACAATCTAATCTCTGAAATAGGACTAACTGTTGTAAGTGATTGTACCTTGCAATCACAGTAAAAATTGGTACATAAAATAATGCTGTTTTATATTTGATATACTATGGAAATTCACTGGGTAATGAAATATGAAAGACATTGCTTATTAAACACTGTTCTTTCCAGTTTTGGGTCACACTGTGAAAAGGTGCCCATCTACCTGCTATGAGAGACAGGGTGATGGAAAGAGGACTGGAAGCCATCTGTCACACCCAGATTCACATATACCATGGGGAAGTCACTAGTCATTAGGGTTAGAACAGGTGAAATGGTGTGTGTGAAAACAATGTGAAAATGATAAGTCATTATGTAAATTGCATGTACGCTGCATATGCATGGACTTGAAGAAAGCTTATTAGAGAAAGTGGAAATAACTTGAAAATGCTCATTTCCAAACTTGGCAAACATACATTGTAATAGACATTGAAATTCTCAACTTTACTCTTCTTTCTCTAAGAATTTGCATATCAATGCAAAGTTAATGCTCATTAATGCTTGCCTCTCTCTAGGAAATAAGTGTTTTAACAGTTTCTGGTATTTGAGCCTTCCGGCAATTCTGTGAAATACCACTATTATTATTACTGTTGCTATCACCCGTTTTACAGGAGAGGAAACTGAGTCGTTAGGGACATTGACAAGTTGACTAAAATATAATGAGAAAGTGGTGGAGATAGGATGAACAGAGGCAGTCTGAGGCAGTAATTGCCTGGTGAAGTATATCTCAATAGCAGATTTACTGTACACTAACCTACACATGTGGATCTGTGTAACCAGGATGGAGAAAGTGGACACAGAGGCCAGGCTTCACCTATTCACTTGGAAAGAAAGAAGGTGATAAAATATTTATATTTTATCAGCAATTCCTTTCCAGACTTACTGATCTAAATATTTTGTTTTTATTCTTTAGATTATCTATCTCTGCAAAATGCATCTGGTTATGTACTTTTTTCTTTTCTCCCCTTTCTACTGATGGGAACACTCTAGTTTCATTTTTAAATGTATTGTTCATATCGATTCCTATGGTCCCTCTGTCTTTGACCTCATTTCTGTGTCTGTCCTAGAAGTTCTATCATTTTGTTCTTGGAGCCTTTGCAAGAATCTGCGAGCCTGACATTCTTTATTCTGTTCGTTTTATACACTAGGTATGTAATATGCACTTGTTCTCAGGAAAGCTGTGAAATGCGTGTCATCTTTGAAATACCATCTCTCTTCTCTGCATGCTTCTCCTTCTTGTTCTGTAGCCCTTTCCAGTAGCTCCAGTGTTTCCTGTTTATTTTGCTAGATATTTGAAGACTGTGAGCTGATAAAATGTTAATTCCAAAGACAACAGACTAATACGCTCCCCTTATGGGACTATTTATCATTTGAAAGAAGATTAAGTGGAGAAAGCAACACTAAGCATGAAGGAATGGACTAAGTGAGGAACTGCAGGCCTTTGAAGGGGATGATGATTCAGAACGGGTACCCTTCCAGTACTCTCAGATATTCCTGCATTGGAAAGACCTTTGAGGACATGCAAAATCCCACTCTTGTACATGATTTTCACAAACTAAATCAAGAAAAAGATGCATGCTTATTTCATTAAAAAATTATAACAGTCATTGCACTACTTATATTTTTCAGTTAATTAATTATTGTGTGGTTGCCACATACTAGCACTGTACCAATTTTTATTCTGGGCTCATTGGCCTGTTGAGTTGTGTTAATTTTGGAAATAAAAACATGTAATTCAAAGCAGAAACAACACAAAATAATGAAGATTAATAGTCCTTTCTGTTCAACACTGTTTCTACTTTTGAAAATTAATTTGTTTCTCATTATCTTCTTCCATGTGTAAGAATCAAGTTTTTGCTAACCTAAAATATTACTCAGAAGTAAATACTTTCTTATTTTTATAAATCAAATTATTATACAACTTTTAAAAAATATTTGCATGTTTAAATATACTTCATTTCAATTTTAGTGGATGACAGGATCCCAAGCAACATATATTACTACATACTTTAGAAAGGAGCTAAGTCTTTGAATTTAGTTATAGCTCATATGGTCTCCTTAATGTAAAATTAAGCATAATAGTCTATGTAGTATTATTCTCACGTATAATGGTGGCATCTACTGCAAAACATGTAGACATAGTCTCATTTTCCTTAGTTTAACCAGATAATGATTGCTTGCAAAAACATTAACAACATTGACCCTTTTATTAAGAATAATTGTTTTCTATTAAACTAAGAAGTGCCAGAAAGTTGTGTTGCAACCACTTAAACCAATGTATCAGTTGTGTTGACTCCTCATTTATCTCAGTACAAAAGAGATAATCTTCTGTCCATGAAATTTCATTGATTTTATAACTGAAAGGTGACATTGCTGCTATTGTCTAGATTCATTAAATAAGTCTGTTCTAAATATAGCTCTAGATCTGTATTCTCGATCAACTGAATTACATGTATTAATTCAGTAATCATTAATTCAATAATCTTTATAGAATCTATGTAAGTTGGAAGTTTTTAAACATGTAAAAAGTCATAGTCCTTGCCATAGAGAAGGTTACAAGTTCAGCTGGGAAGCAGACAAGCAGACAACTAAAGAATACTTTAAAGGAATAAATCAAGTATGGGTAAAGTCCTTAATTTGACTATTAAACCAAACAGCTTAGGGAGAATAAACAGTATGTTAATATGTAGTTAGGGCAGTTGAGTTGAATTTTAAACATGGTTAATGTGTCTGTAATGTTAATTATATTTGCATTTCCAAAATTTCATGGCTATATTAAGGCATACAATACCAAACACAAAGAGAAAACTAACCCAAATAGGCAATAGGGAAACAATAATAGGCAAGTTAATTTTTAGGATTCCATTTATACTGTGGTTCATGCAAATCACTGTCAAATGTTTATTTGTTTACCTCAGAAGACCCATTCACATTTAACCTACGGTGCACCCATGAAATATGTGATTAAAAGTACCATCTTCAATAACATTCAAGTTGTTAATCTTCACTCAATTACTTCATATACCATATAGAAGACCAGAGTTACTAAAATGAGCCATAATTCTTAAATCGCAGTTCATTCAGGAAGGTTTTAGTGCCTACTTGTTTAACACAATCTTATAAATGATCCCTCACAAAGGATATAAAAACCAACACATATCTTTAATGGGCTAATTGTGCTTCACTGCAGTGTCAAGTCTATAAAAGCTTTTAAATAGTGAGAGAAATGATGACAGTTTCATCTTCATTTTCAAATATAATAGACATTTAAATATCTTCTGTTTCTAACTTAAGGGCTTGTTGACAGCAGAAATTTCCCCAAAACAGTAATAGAGTATTTAATGTAATTTTATTTATTGAAAGAAAATCCAAGGGAAAATAACATACAGCTATCTGAAACTATTTAGCAGAAAGAAAATTTCAAAAGGAAAAAGTAAGTTAAATCTAAACTTTTGAGATCTAAAATGTAACTAATATTCAATATAAATTTAACACAATGCATATTTGATTAAACGTATACAATTTAAATATACTGATGAGACTCGAGAAATAAAAATGATACCCTGGAAATCCAGGACAACAATTAAGAGCCATAGGGAAACAAACTGAAACTAATAAGCTAATCCCTATTTCATAGAGTTTTCCACCATTTTATTGAAAGATAAGAACACATTTTAGCTCAACTCATGGAAAATTTGTACAATTGAAATCAAATTTAATCAGTTGTAAATATTTTCTTGAGAAAACTGTTTCAGTTTCTACTCAGAGTTTAACCTCTGGCCTACTCAAATTTTTGAATTCCAATTCCTTATTTTTAATACACTCAATGTGGGTTCAGTGTAGTGAAATCACCACTCAGAATTTATTAAGCTTTATAGTAATAATCTCACAAAGTAGTCCATAAGCAAATATATGGAATATTTTATCTCTCCTTAAATTTCACTTGTTTCTAAGCAGCCATGAACATATAATGGATTGATTCTGAACTGACATACTTCACATTAAAATTTCAAGTCTTTAATTCTTTTTCTATGTAATAACATATATTTATTTATAAATATTATGGATACTCAGCAAAGAACTTTTTGTATCATATTTGAAAAAGGTCTGATCATTTTGTGGTAGCTTTTCTCCAAAGCTGAAGTAGAAAATGCCAGACATTGCTTTTTAAAAAGAAGCACTAAGAAAACTAATTTAACTAGTTAGCTATAAAGGAAATGCTGTAGAAAGGGAAATAGCTGGGGATTGAACCCTATGATTTGATTGTTTTCACAGAAAATGTAATAACTCCTCATTGAGATCAACTACCCAGTTGCAAGAAGAGTATACCTTCTGCTTTGCTGAGACATAGACGAAGCAATTAGTAAGAAGTAGTCATCAATCAAGAAGAAAATGAATCAGGAGTAATATTTTCCCAGTTTAAATGTCTGTTGAGATGCCCTGGTCTTTGAAAGGCACATTAAAAAAAAAAAAAGTTTTTGATAAAGAACATGCATTTGAAAGAATCCTCTAAAATCACTCTATCAAAATTAGATTAGTTGTCATCATTTGTCATATCTATAATCAAAAAGAAAAACAAATAGATCATGAAAAATACCACAGCCAGTTTCACACAGTCTTAAGCAGAGAACTAAATTAATTAATTGTTCTTCAAATTACACATTTTGACAGATACGTTTATTATAAAATCTTTAAAATAAAAATTCATGTTTGGTGAAAAGTTAGTGCAGTTGTCATTCATGTTGCATCTTATTTTAAAATATAAAAATAAAGAATGGGATTATTGTTACTATTTGTAACATGATGTAACTGACTAGCTGGTTTGTAATTCTGATGATTAAAATTATCATACTTTATTGCCATGCCACAGTCAATTCTGTGATATATGTGAAATGAAGTACCATTAGTTTAGCCCATTACATTGTGGTGTACCATGAATCTTTCAAGCCTTTTAAAGAAAATTTAATTGCAGGCCAAACTTCTAACCTACTAACTACTATGAATCATCTGAAAGTGAACAAAACATTTTTAAACCAGGGATACATAGCATATTGTAATCCATGATGGAGCTAAAAAATAGGTAGCAGGAAAAAAGAAAAAAAACAAAAACAGAGCTGGGTATGTATATAATGTATGTAAAAGAAGCCTCAGATTTTTAAAAAGCACAAAATAAAAAGTTATGCTATTTTTAAAAAATGTATAGTCGATGACTATTTAGTATAAATTCTACAGATATGATAGGGCTATTATTATTATTACTGAAAAGTAATGATTTGGGCATGATTTGGCACTAATGGAACCTTTAGTGAATTTCAATATCTAATAAGATGTCATCAGTTTTTGGATACACTATTATTTTATATATCACTACATGGAATTGTTGCCAATTGTAATTAAAATAGATCCAATTGCAGAGATGTTAAAATATGGAGAAACAAGCATCTTTGAACTGATGAAACAAAGTAATGCTCCTAATTAATCAGAGATCAATTACTGGAGTAGGAGATTACATAGTCTAATCTCTCCCCCAGAAATTTAAAATCTCCATTGCCTGATGTCTTCCTACAAGAGAACAAAAAAAAATCGACATCAATAACACTTAAAATACATTATCAAAAAGGAAAAAGGAGAATATATTGGTGAGTTCAATTTGTAATAAACACAAAAACTATTAGGAAAAGGAAGGCAGTTGGTAAACAAGTGTTTAAAGTTGTCATTACTGTCAATAATATTAAAGAAGAGCTACTTAACGTAATTTATATTTCACTTATCCCAACTTTTTAAAATGGCCTGCATTTTTATCCATTGAAGCCACTAAACATTTGATCTGGAGTGGAAACCATTGCTTCTAATTCTAAGTTTGTTGGTTTATTTAAATGATCCAGAGTCCACTTGAGATATATATTTTAATTTATTACCATATCAATAAATCTGATTGCTTTGCAGTTCTTCTGATTGCCCTTTGTTCTTGGCACTCATCAGCAATTTCTCAAAAAGTTAGTGAAAATTAATTTTTGAAGTACCAGCCAGTTCTCATGAACTTCTGAGTATTCTTACTGCATGAAAAGTTACAGAAAGACGTAGTATCTTATTAATGTTTAATAGTAGGATTGAAACTTTCACTTACAATAGTCTTTTTGTGTAGGTTTACTTAGGAGAAAAGGAGACTTGACTGTTTTTCTGGAAAGGACATATGTTATTTAAATGTTCTGAATGTAGGTTTTTTAGTTTTTTGCAAAATTCTCCCCCAAATCAAAGATGAAGAAGGCAGCAATGAGTTAAGCCTCTCTTTATATCTAAAACCTTTTTATTGATATTACCAGTGTGTGCAGAAAATCAATTCAAAAAGATGATCCACTGATGTGGAATAGTGAAAACTGGTTAGTTGCCACACAAAATGGAAGTCAAGGTAGAGGGAGATTTAGTAAATATTAAGCTGAGTGCCCCAAATATTGTTAACTTAGCAATCTCTTTGGTTTAATAAAGTAGATGGATGAGTGTAATTTTGAAAAAATTTCAATATGCCTGATTTGTTCAAATAAATCATGAAATTCCTATGTTTATTCTGTTTAATTTAAACGACTTGGTTCAGCTCAGTTCTATTATTACCTAGATACTCAGACTGGCCCCCTCTTTAACTTTGAAAATACACATTAAATTCCAACTTCATATTTGTTTCATATTTTACTTTCAAAGATTTGACATTTTTTTCACATGTATTACAAATATGGGAGAGCACATCAGGGAGTTCCTATTAAAATTTCTTCCTGCAGATGTTAAGGTATATGACGCACTAATCACTTATCCCATGGCAACATAACCGATAAATTGTATAATTAGTCTCCTTTTGGTGAAAAGTGAACATTGCTCAACAAACACACATACTGCTTTTCATACCTTACCTGGAAAGAGGCTTTATTGAACATAGCTGTAAAATTATCTTTTAAGTTGAATTACTGAATTTGCACAAACATTTCTACAGAATTAAAAAAAAAAAAATCAAGCTGTGTCATTTTCCCACTACATTTTGTTGTGCTTTTATATTAATATTTGTAAATGTTATAATTTAATACTTATATCCCAATTACTTGCATAATCAGTTTTTTTTTTAATCCTGGGGTGTTGAAAGAACATATAATAATAATAATAATAATAATAATAATAATAATAATATTCTTTAGACAAAAGTCTTTTTAAATGAAGTTAAAAGCTGAGATAATTTAAGGAGAAAAAAAAAACCTTCAAATTTTCATAACCAACAGGGTTAAGTGAAATTTACAATGCATTGGAAAACTGGCTGGTTAAAGGTACGATTTGTCCTCAGGTAGCTCAAAATCATTTTTACAGGTTTTCGTTTTTTTGTAAAAGTGTTCTTTAATCTTTGTAAAATAATAAAATAATATTTCACAATTTGCACAGTCTGACTAAAGGGCAGAGGCATATTACCCTCAGTGTTTAGAATAAAGCCAGATAGCTCAGGCCCAGTTCTGCTGTAGAGTTTGTATGTACTGCAATCACGGACATTTTCTTGTTCCCTCTAAAGCTAGGGCCAATTTCATTTCAAATGGAGGTTAGAGTAAAAAAAAAAATCACTCTTGTGTTTTACCACCTTCTGCACTAAGTATTATCTTAACCTTTTGCTCTGGTTGACCCATTTAATAACCTGGAAGAAAAAAAGCGTTGCTCCCATGTCTGGTCTCAGTGGAAGTTATTTTCTAATGGACAATAAGCCGAAAGGCCATGGCCGTCTAGGAGGTCAAACCACAAATATCTTGTCTGCATGGGCTTACGACGCAGCTTCGGTCCTTTCTTCTTCAGAAGCGGCTGTGTTGTCTCGCCTGTAATTTGCACATATAGGCTCTGTAGTTTGTTTACAAAATAGTTTTACACAAACCACTCTTAGCAGTGCAAGCTTCTGAGTTGAAAATTATTCAGGCTTGTTTCGTTGAAGGCACTTGGTTTCCATGGCAATTTATAAAAGATGGTGGTTTGGTTTCTTCATTGGAACAGATGACATAGTTTGGGTGTTCAAGTGGCCGCAAGCAAACTCCGATAAGCCTGTGTATTATGTAAGCCCAGGTTTCCCATCCTGGATAGCAGTGCATGCAAAAAGAGACAGCATACGGTTATCTAGCTTAGCCATGGGACGAAAACAAATAAAAATCAGAGAGGTAGGATGAGGATAAGGTGGGGAGGAACATGAATGTTTTAAATAATTCTGCGTTCAGGTTCTTTTCAAGGAAGGGTAACAACCAAAGGTGAAAGGGCCTATTTATTTCTCTACAGAAAACCTTCTCCAAAGGAAAATAAATGCCAGCTCTTCACATTACCCTGTTTACAGTGAGGTTTTTGTTGGCAGGCCATTAGGTTTCCATGGTAACAAGCAAACTATTCATTTGAAACAAAACCAGCCATGACTTTGTGCTTTGACAAGAATTTCTATAGCTCTTTTTTTTTTTTTCTTTTTTCCAGAGTTCAACCAGATGACCAGATGATGCTGTAATCTTTTTAGCCACAAAAGCACCTGATGGTCTCTTCTCTACTCAGGTCAAGATTATCGTTTACATGTAGTTTGGAATAAGTTATACTTCCATGATGTCTTTTTATCCCCAGTACTTAAAAAAAAAATGTTTTATTATTTTATTTTTGAGTCAGTAGTCAGTGGAGGAATCTTTGGTAGTTTGTTTTTTCAATGTCCATTTACAAAGACTCTTCATGCCAGTGCCTGGTGAATCTTTTATAGCCTCTGCCAGGATAAGGTCACCTTCGAGGACTTAGGATAGAGATGAGGACGATAACTGGGAAAAGCCATATATGTACTAAAATTCCAACAGCACCATCAACGGAATCTAGAGATAAGGAAAATAAACGCCAAGAAACAACAACAACAAAGAAGAAGAATAAGTATTCCACGCAACTACCAAAGCAACTTTGGTGAACTAACGAAACAATTTTGGTATATGGAAAACTTTTGTTTCGATTTTGTTTATCAGCATCATTTTCAAGTTCAGAATATAACTTGGATACATGGTTAGGCATTTGATAAAATAAACATATCTGCATATTTAAATTGATATAAATGCTATAAAAACTTGCTCAGAAGATATCTGTGTGGGTTTGTTGCCGAGGTCAACCTCAGAGCTCTGCTGGCCACACAAAAGCATTCACACAGAAAAGTCTCAGAAATCCTAAAAGGTCAGCTTTTTTTTCTTTCCCCCAAAACTTCCAGAAATCCTTAAGCTTAAAGATTGATAGAAAAATTACTCTTGATGAAAACTAAGAAGGGATCGTCATGGGTAAGGTAATGTATTGCAAATACTGTATTATATATATTTCCATCAGTCCAATAGCATTCAATTAAGTAAATAATGATCTGTTTAGTGTAATTTTTTAGAAATATGAAGTCCATTCTAACTAAAAAAAATTCTTCCACCAATCTGCTTTGAAATGCCTTCTATAGTTGATATTTCAGCAAAAGCCTCATGTTGAGGTGATACTTTTTAGAATATATACCTTACCTACGAAGGCTAACACAAGTAAAACAAATAATTAATTAATCTTGCTTAAGTTTCAAAATGGCTTTCCCCTCGGAGAGATTGGGTTTTCAAAATAAGAGACATACAATCAATCTTAGCTTCTGATGGTGTGGGAAATAGTAACATTTACTTAGTGCCTGAGAAGCATCGGGAGACTGAGCAGTGAGGAAGAGGCTTTGGGTCTCCAAATCAGTTTGTACTAGAAATTAACATTAATTGAATATGCATCAAACATTAGTCATGAAAACAAACATAATAAATGACAATTAAGTAGATACAAATGTGACAGAATACTTTCTCAAAGAGCATATTTTAGTTTAATTAGGATTATTTGTTTTCCTTGATTTATAGAGGCTAAATAAGAATAACTTTACTACATATAGATGTATCTCATTTAAAACAAGTACACATATCTCTGGATTTAGTAGCTTAAGAAAAATGAAACTATTCTATTGTGTAATCATAAAGTCCCTCTGGGTTTTCATAGTCATTTTACTGTAGCTACTCTTATCATTTCTGCTTTCTCCTTTGGGAGTAAATTATGTTCTCTTGCTTTCCTTATTTGGAAAGTTTACTTCAAGTTATTAAACTTAATTTGTAATATTTTTCAGTGATTAAATTATCAAAGTGTATAAGATGGTAACTATCTTCAGTTAATATAATGTTTGTGTCACTGATTCACGTTGTGAAATTCAAAAGAAATCCCATTCCCCTCTGATGAGAAAGTTTGTTTTTTTTTTGTGCATTTGACACACCTACTTCCTTTGAATACAGCTACTGGTTTTCTAAAGCAACATTAGCCAGACACAGGGAGAAATTTATGCTAAATGTGTTACTTGAAATGCTAAGTGTAATAACAAGAAGATAAAACTATGAGCAAAATGACTCATTGTTATACACAATTTTAGTTTTTGTCCTTTTACAATGTTTATAAATGAGGTCAGTTTAGTTCACATGAGCAATCACTGGGTAGCTGCACAAATTAGACTTTCAACATCTAGACTGACATAACTTCTCACTAAATATACTCAGTTAACAAAGACTGAATTGCTCTAGATTTATACAAAATGGATTTTCATGCTCCTTTTTTTATGTGCTAAATAACTGATGAGTTATTTTTATAAATTTAGTTTGATTGATACTTCTTTATATGACCACAAAGTTAAAGATTCCAGATGTTCCTATGAAAACCCTTCAATTGGAGGAATTTTCAATGGGAATGATTTCAGATTCTCAACTTCAAATGGATATACAAAGGTGAGGATTTTGAGAAACAGCTCAGTATATAATTCTGATGCATTTTGCATTACTTATCATTTTTGTTTATACCTTTTATTAAAAAATGGATTTATGGTGAAAATTAAAATTTGAAGATATCATTAAACTCTAATGTTCAAACCGGAGTAAAAAGTGAAGCCAAATTATTAAACAATTGAATGTAGTGCAAGCAAAAGACGATTAATTATATCAGGAAAAAAAATTAGGGCTATTCTATTATTTAATATACCGAGGTGCCAAAAAAATGTATACACATGACTTGTATTCATCTCTTGTTACCAGTATATATTGAGTATTACAATTTTAATACAGTTTTTTCCTTTTCCAAAATGTGTATACATTTGTTCGGCGTCATCTATATATGCTAAGATTGTTCATACTATTGAATCTGTTGAAATGCTTAGCAAAAGTTAGACTTAGGAAATACTTTCATAAACTGAGGGAATAAAAACAAGTGTGTCTATATAAATGTGTGCTGAGTATATATATTAGCCAAATCTTTTCATAAAATTTAAAAAACTCTGAAATTAATATGAATTAAAAAATATTTTAAAATCTTAATTAAAAATCAAAGTGTGCTTGCTGCACAAAGACCTAAATCAAAATTACTTTTATTTTATCTTAGGTTAAATAAGAATGCAGTTGAACTTAATATTTTAATTTTAAACTATCTTCAAAATTTTAGGGTCTCCTATAAAAGAAATTCTAGATAAACAAACTAAAAATAAATGTTTTCTTATTGGAATATATTAGTTTAATAGTGATTATATTACTTTAACTTCCCATCAAACCAATCCAAGAAGAGACACTTACTCTTAGTTGTTAGGTCTTGTTTTGCACATTCTCCTTCTGCAATTGATACATCATCAATGGCAATGTCACCTTCTATTCCAGGACCTCGAATACCTTCAAAAATGAGCTAAAATATGAATGAAACAAACCTAAATGTAGAGCTTTAATTTGCCGAAGAATTTCTGTTGATAAATTGAGGAGTGAAACGTAAAATTGTCAATAATTCCAGGCATCTTTTATTCTTTATGGTCCTCAAAATTGTTACTTAAAAAAACAAAACTATCTTAACAAAACAAATAAGGAGATCTTCTTTGCATAATATTAGTTTTTCACAGCAAAAGCTCCGTGTTGGTTTAAAAACAAAACTACACTTAATTGAATAATATAATAAAACAATGACTGAAAATTCTATTACTTTTCCATTTTCAGGGGTGAGGAAAACTTTTTGTTTGAGTGATATTTCTCTGAAATAGATTTTCTCCAAATTTCTCTAAACATATCTCATAACACTGGTTTTCTAGAAATGTTTTAAGGAATGAATCAGTTCTGGATTTTTTACAACAGTGTTATATTTACTGAAGCTCCGAGCAAGGATTTACCATCTCTATGAAATTGTTGATTCTTTCATGAATACAGTGAATAGGTTCCTCATATTCAAAAAGTGTTATAATTTTCCTGGATGATTTCACTTTTGATATATTATTTTTAAACACTTTTATATATTTATGGGTCTACTTATGTTGAGTGTTTAGTAGCCAATCTTTGAATTTCTAGTATCTAGAACTGGTTGGCACTGAGGCTTGCTACACAAGTGCTGAAAGACTATATGACTGAAATCATCTTCCTTTATTGCTAAATTCTGGATACAATGACATTATAATTAGCAATTATAACAAATTATTAGCAATTATTAATATTATAATAATTATAGCAATTATTATTTCATTTTTACAGAAACAAAGCTCTTTCAGAATTTTCTCTATAACCTCCCAATTATTCTGTTCTTCCAGCAAAATCTTTTAATCCTTTTGATACAAAAAGGCAACCTATGCATTTTGTGATTGTATTCTCCGAAAAAATTTCTACCTGTCAAGATGAAACATCTTGTTTGGTCTTTCCAAAGAAAAATTAACTTAACAAAGAGCTATTTCAAAGTCAAGCTGATGAGTGCATTTTAATAGAATTTCTAGCCTTATCTTAGTGCAACAATTTAATGTGAAAGTCAATACCAAAAATTTTGGTTTCATTTTTTGTGTGTCTTTGATAGTATCTTAATATGGCTTCTTAAGGCAAATTTGTGGTGATTTTCAGAGAATTTAGGCATTCTTTAAGAAGCAACCTTTAATCCATTGGTCTCTGGTACGCTATCATAATTTTATCAGTTGAACTCTCTAATTAATAAGCAGAGACATTAGTTATAAACTTTTGTATTGAGTCCCTTTTCCCCACTTAAATATATTAGGGTAAGAATAACTTTCATAATTTGAAGGAGAAAAAATTAGAGTTTTTATTACTCTATTTAATTTCTGTCAAGAGGATTTCCTGGTTACTTATGTTGAGATAAGTATATTAATAGTGTCCAAAACCATTTCTTTGGAAAGCACCCAAAATTCCCTGTATCACTGAAGCCACAATAAAATGGCAGGCCAGCATTAAAATATTCAGAACCAAGTTGGCAGTCTACAGATACTCAGTCCTCAGAATTGGCAATGAAGTGTTACTTTGGTTGTCTAGAAATAATGACTTATGTTTAAATTGGGGTCGTGTTTTGGAAGGTATCTTAGAAGTGGCTAAAACATCCTCTGAGGACTATTTAAATCACATGTGAGGATTAAAAAACAAACAAACATTAATATAAACATTCAAGAGAACTGAATATAGAAACGGAGTGGCCATCTTAATGACTGCACAATTTTCCACCTTATAGATGCAGCATAATTTATTTAACCAGTTCCTTATTGTTATCACTGGACACTGGAATTATTTTCAGTTACTCTGAACAAGGCCCAGATGATTAATTTTCAAAGCATTTTATACAGACTTATTTAGGGCACGTGGCTTTTTAAGGTCATTAGAAATTGCAGCTGTGAGAAGGCACTATCATTTTCCTAACCATGTGTTTTTAAGTCTTTTGGGTATTCTCCTTTTTTTAATATATGCAACTTACCTGGTAGGGAATCAATATTAGAGTAAACTCAGTCGTTTACCCACCCCCTTCTTAGTGTTAGTTATGTGATGCTGAGTCTTGTCTCCTACAGATAACAACATGAATGGAATGTTATCTTGGAGAATCAGAACACATAGATTCATGCAGCTATGAGTCCCATTTCATAAAATAAAACATTCCCACTTTGGCCACAAGGCTAGTGCTAATACTTTATTAAATGCAAGTGGAGTGCTGTCATCACAATTTTTTTGTTTATGTAGGCATTTTAAAGCATTGAATTGAATAAAGTATAGATTGCTGCCTCTCAGTCAAGTTTTAATTCTGGAATGAAGCAGGAATGAGAATGTGTCAGTCAGGGAAATTTGGTATGGTAAAGAGGAAACCTCCTCAGTCACCAAGAATTTTAATTTAAAAGATGAAGTGAAAAGGGAAATGGAGTGAACACTGCTTGCAGTAGAATACGGGGTTTGCAATGTTGCCTCGGCAGAGATAAGGGGATTGCATTCCCATGAGAAGTGAGGTGTCAGTGAAAAGGCTAATAAGGTAGGTTAGAATGTTCTGCACCTGCTCACACTTGAAATTTGAACAGAAACTGAAGTTATAAATCCTTTATTGGGAATGATGCTCAAGAAAGGGGCTTGGGAGCACATGGATTTTCCATATTAGCTATGTAGAGGTGAGTAGAGAATAAAATTATCCACAATTTTTAAAATTTAATGTACACAATTATTTTCAATAAGGTCTTGTTACTTGGAGATAAGAGTCAATATGCAATAATCGAGTGATTAAAAATCAAAACTAAAATGTATAAATCATCAAAATCATTCCCGAACTTCTCATGGCCACTTTCCCTGGAATTATCCTGTCATTGCTCACAACATTTCAAAATTTCTGTTACTGGCTTTACAGTATTAAATGCTCCTACTTTCCCTATGAATTTCCTTTTTCTTCCCTTCTTTCTACCTCCCCGCGCAGTGCAGCTTGATTAAAAACACAAGGTGGGGCCCAGGTTTATGCTAAAGACAAGAATCCCCAAACAGAAAGGTTGTGAAGGATGCTGCCATGTTCCTTTTGGTCAGAGGGAGAGGGAGTGTTGAGGAGACTTTCCTGGCAAACATCAGAGTCCATTGACTGATGTAATTTAATATGTGTGCTGCCTGCCTGCTGGCAATATGTTGACGGTAAGTGTGTAGTTGGTTGGACAGCAAAGATATAAATCATCAAAAGTCAAATTCTCATGGGTCCAGAGATCTGCTTATATCTAGGACATTTTTTTACGTGAATACTTTAGCCTTTGGTGACCTGAATGAATTGTTATAGTAATAAAAGTAAATCTGTTATTTTATCTGTACAACTATGGCTAATAGAGTTTGTCACTGAATAAAGCAAGTTGATTACTTTCTATATAAGTATAGCAAGTGTTTTATATATTGTGTGGAAATAAATCAAGGAATCAGTAGTAGTTATTACTAGAATGATAAAAATACTTCTGACAATCAAACTCTTGGTACATTTATAATTAGTGTTTTTCATGTTCATTTGTAATTTTGTCATACAAGAAATCTAATCCAATAGGCCAGAGAAATGCTGTAGTCTGCCTCAGGATCCTACTGGAATTGGAAGAAAAAGGTCCTGAGCAGTATGTTTGTTTGTTTCCTTTTAATTTCAACAGCAGTTTTTTATTAGAAGATATAAATGTATTAACTCGTCTTGACTCTCACAAATAAGTATTTATTGCATTGTTCTATTTATGCTCTGAACTCCAACTGCAATTATATCTTTTAATTATTATAACAAAATTGCATATATTCTAACAAACTCATAAATGGCTTCTAAACTAAGACCTAAAGGGGTACATTTTTCTTTATATTGTTTTTGTCTGTGAGGTGGATAACAGAAATAATATGCATAGGAATTAAATTTAAAGAATGCACTTTGGCCAAACTTTCAAGTGTTCATAAAAATAAATCCTTGGGGACAAACATCTTTCTCTCAAATATAAAAATGAAAAACTATAGCAATTAATTATAATATGAGGTATCTCTACTTTAAAGATGTGATCTGTGTGCAATGAAAAAATATGAATTATATTCACTTAAAGAAGAAATGCTCTCTAATTGAATAAGTTAAATTATGCCGTATTTTTATGAAGTACCATCAGGATTCTGACTCCTATTTCATTACAGAGATGAAACCATGTTCCCTTCCTCTTCTGCACTTCCGAAATGAATTTGGTTTAATTGCCATGAAGAAAAAATTAACAGCATCTAGTTACTCAGGGAGAAATGTTGAAATTTAGGTCTCCTAAAAGAGGGTTCAAATTATGCAAAACCTGTTCTTCACATACAGTCATGTTGATATTATTTAAAATGGTTTTCCTCACTGAAATGACAAGTTTAAAATTTTGATATTTTCACAATGTGTGTATGCAATTCAGCAACCTTTCAGTAGGAGAGCAACACTGTATAGTCAGAAAGTGAACTTGGTGGGAACATTTTGAAAAAAAAAAATGTGGAATTCTGTATTAGAACCATAGCACACAAAATTATTTCATTGACTGACAGTTTCTTATATATATTATAATGCTTTGAAACATATATATATATATATATAGATGTCAATACAGAGATAGAGATATAGATGATACTATCAAAACTTGTGTTTAAATATATTTTCTCAGTAAGAGAAGAAGAGTTATATGCAGCACTAATGGGTTTAAGTAGAGAAGGAATCAAAGAATATGGTAATATTCTGATAATCGGACTTCAACATTAATGGTGCCTTCTGCAAATGTTCATAATACTATTTCTTCTTGACAAGAGATACATGACTTCTGATTATTATTGCTAAGGCAATCACAAAGCCTAAGAATGCAATTTGAAAACTGACAGTACAGAACCCTTAGATAAACTTCAGAATAGAAATAAATCTGAAAATATTAATTAATTATTAATTAAATATTAATTAACATTAATAATTTTACCTTTATGTTATTACTGGTTCTGCAAATAATTGAACTACCCTTAACCAATCCGAAGAATATCTGAAGAGAGGCGACATTATAAACTAGGTGGGGTAGCCTTAGCTTTTTTCCTGGAGAAGCTTTACAAATATTAACATTGAGTTTAACTTCAGAAGACTCTGCTAATCGAACTTGCTGGATACTTGTCAATTGGTTGTCAAAGCTTTTAATCTGAAATAATACCATGAGAGTTTAACGGTTGGCAAAGACAGAAATAAATCACATTGGGAGCTGCAACTAGAAAATGTTTTTAATCATTGCTTCAGGAGACATCACCATATCTAAATAATTACGGTGGAATTTAGCATAGAATGCCAGATATGTATCTATGTGAGCATGTGGTGTCTACATAGGAGGACAGTATTTTCCAGATTAATATTATTCTTAGATAAATATAAAGACAGCGTGATGTCATGAGAGCACTATATTCTCTTTTCTAATCCCTATTCTACACCAATGACTTATATGATTTAAGATAAATTGTCTCAACACCTATTTCCCAATCTTTAAATGAGGTTATAAGAATAGAAGATCTCCAGAATTACTTTCACCTATAACTAAGAAAACGAAAAGACAATATTTTTTGTCTTTTAATGTCTCTGTAGATTTCTTCTAGAAAACATTTTAAATATACTATGAAAGAAGTAAAGTACAAAACAAAAACAAAATGGTTAAATGTTTTCCTTGGTGTAGAATATAAAATATAAGTGACATTCCAAGACAAACACTATATTAATTTTACTTTTTTTGGAAATTTTACTAGTCCTTCTAAATATAGCAAAATATATTTTCATTGCAAGCACTGATCATGCTAAATTAATAAAAAAAAGAGCCCCAAATAAATTTTAGTATGATAAAACTTCTATTTTTCCTGCAAAGCACAACAGAATTTTATTTTCAGCTCAGCAAACTTATTGGACACACTCAAACAAAGGACTTTGTAAGTGGTTATTTTTTTAAAGGGTTTATGGCTCAAACTATTTTGAAGGTATGTAACTCCAAACAAATAAAACAACATAAGTGTTAGTGAAACAGAGGCTCAAAATCATTTATATCTCATTTAGAATTCCAAGATGTAAGAGATATATGTTCCACTTGAATTAAAGACATCTGAGAATGTCACAAAACTACATTTGAATAATATTAAAACTTCTCACAACTTAATTTACATGGTAATGTATTCCATACAATTGTTATCATGCTTTCCTGGTAGGCATTACAAACCAAAGGAAGTATTTTTGAACTTGGTTCAAAAAAGGTTATAAACAATTTTTGAGTAAAATACTTAGTCTGAAAAAAACTTCAAAATGAGAAACTCAAAAACAAAACAAAACAAAATGGTAGAATGATGTAGTGTTTCATGTTTCCTTAACAATAAAGATTTATGAAATAAAAGAAGGTCCTTAGCCAGTGGACCTAGAAATATATCAGGGAATGAAAGAACATAGATATCTAAAAGAAAACTATGATTTTATTTTTGTTTATTTTCCATTAGGTAATTTAAATAGCTTAGAAATGCATTGATCTAAAATCATTACTTTTTGATTCTCTTCCAGCCAACATAGGGTAACATGAACCAGATGTATCTTCCCATCTGAAACAACTAAATAACTGAACAGAATTTATGAAATTATGATAGTCAGGACACTAGACATCAGGTAATGAAGAACAGTGATTCCTGAGAGATGGGAATCAAACAAGGTGAGCCCAGCAATTGTCCCATACAAAATGTTTAGACCATGAAGAGAGCAGAACACAGGGGGAGTCTAGGAGAAAACCTGAGTTGAGCAATGGAGCTGAGTCCAAGGCACCTGGAGTGTGCAGGGTAGAACACCAGCAAAGAAAGGGTTGCACAAAAAGAGAGATTTGCAATGGGGCCCTTAAGTACTCACAAAAGTACTGATCAGGACCTGAATGTGAGGAAGCTACCCAAGACCTGGAAGACAATCGGAGGGATATATTTTAGGTAACAGTACCCAGCTCTCACAGGACTTGGAAAACCTCCTAATTCACGGTGCATTACTAGAGTACTTGGAAGACTCATCCCTAGTTGTGTAAAATAATTAGTTGTATACCAAACATTGCTCTGCTCTCACCTAACAAATCCTAAAAGCCAGATCATCAAGGATCAAACTGTTCCCAAGAAACTTTACATCCCCAATCAAGTTCAAGAATATTTACAGAAATACAGAAACATCCAGCACCTACCAAGGAAAAATGCACAATATCTGAGGCCCAGTTAGACTACCAGACATGCAAAAAAGTAGGAATATAATGATTTTTGAAATAAGGAGAAAAATAATAAATCAAAACCAACCAAGAACTGACATAGTTGTTCGGATTAGCAGACAATGACATTAAAACAGTTATTATAACTGGATTCCTTATGTTTGAAACATTAACTAGAGACATGGGCAATATTTTTTTGAAGACCCAGATTGATTTTATAAAGATGAAAAGTACAATGGCTGAGATGAAAAATACACTGAATAGTACTGAAGGTAGATTCAACATTTCAAAAGAAATGCTTAGTGGATGTGAAGACAGAATACAAAGTATCCCACAACAACAAAAGAACACAATTAGACAAAAATTTAAAATCATTAATGAGGGGTGTAACACCTTTAAGGGGACTTATATACTTGTATTTGGAGTCTTCAAAGAGGAGGAAGGGGAGCAAAAATATTTAAGAAACGTTAGCCATAACATCCTTACATTTTATCAAAACAAAAAACCCACAGATTCAGCAATTGCAATGAACCCTAGCACATGAAAAAAAGAAGAAAACTACAAAAGCACATCATAGTCCAATTGTTCATAACTAGTGATGTAAAGAAAATCTTAAAAGCAAGCAAAGAGAAGTCATATTATTATATATAGAAAACTAAATATAAAAGTGCCAGCAAATTTATCCTTGCAAACAATGCAAACAAAGACAGCTGAACAGCATCCTTAAAGTTCCAAAAGGAAACGTTAGAATACTACACTCAAGAGGAAATATCTTTCAAATAATAAAGGTGAAATGGACTTTTTCAGAAGTACAAAAGGTGACAAGAATTCATGTTTAGCAGACCCACACTACAATAAGTGTTGCCTAAAATCCTTCAGGCAAAATAAAATTGATACCAGATGGAAACATGGATCTACAAAGAAAAACAAAAAGCACCAGAAATTATAACTACTTTGGGCATCAACTAAGGAAATCCAGTCAGATTTCTTGGTTGGAATGAGGAGAAGAGCTCGTTATAGTGAAATTCTCCTAGGTCTAACACATTGTGAATAAAGCTTTATTCATTTGAACATTCTTGAACATCTGTTGGAACATTCTTGTAAATCTCTTTTTGTGAATGCAATATGCAAATTGCTGAGGCTGCAGTCAACTTGTCAATTGTGAGTTGTAAAAATGTTTTGCTCAGAATTTACGCCGACCACTTGCTTCCTGGTAACAAAGGAGTAACTCACATCTTGAAATCCTTTTTAATCAACAATTTGGGGAACGGAATGCAGTAGACTAAGATCAGGACAGATCATAAAGCAAAGCAATTCCTTCCTATGAGATTGCAGTGTCCAATTGCAATGTCCAGAGGCAGCTGGCACTGCCTCTGATTTCTTTCCTCTATGGAACCCCTCTCATTGCTCATAAGGGCATTCCCTTCAGAATTCTCCCAGTTGTAACATCCTGAATAAATAATTCATTCATTGCAAAAACAAAACCAAACAAAATCTATACTTTTTCTAATGTGAAAATAAGAGAATAAAATAACTATTTGCATAAATCATACAATAATTTAATATCTGCCTGTAGGTCATCCTATTAATCATGCATAGTGAATAATTTTAGTTAAGTTGGTGGTTTTACTAATTTCCTTACTACCTTCTGCAAATTTCTCAAAAGTAGACACTCTCTGTCATGACAGGTCTGTCTGCAAGACTCAACCTGCTTTCCAATTTTGAGTATCACTATCTTTGAATTCTGTGGGCACCAAACTTTCCTGGGTCTCCTTCCTTTTAACTCCAAAAAATCCTACACGATCATCCATGTAAATAATTGCATAGTGTTCTGAATGGTTCCATCCTTTAATCACTGTTCACATATGTATATTTTTCCTGGGAAATATCAAGCACTCCCACAGTTTTAGGTAGCACATACAACCTGATGACTCACAAATGCCTATGCCCCTGAAGCTCCAGTATACAACAAACTTCTGCACATCTTTAAAGGGATATTCCCCAGGCTTTTTAGTTAACATTCCCAAGACAGAAGTACCCATATTCCTCTCTGAAGCTTATATCTTTCCCTCTCCTTGTTATTCAAGGGAAGGTGGAGCATAAGCACTACCCAAGTACCCCTCTTAGAAAGTTCTTAGTCATTCATGGCTACATTCCAAATCCCCAACATAAAAATACTCTGCTAGTATTTACATCTAAATGTAATCTTGAAATCATCCACTGCTTTAAACCACTTTCCTGGCTTTTTCTTTTATGTGGATTTTACAATGGCCTCCTACATGATTTGCCAGCCTAGTTTTACCTCCATGAACCCAAGTGATGTAACATTTCATCCCGTAGGTAAAATCTTTTAATGCCTCCCCATTGCCAAAGCTCCTTGGGTTCCTTAAGCTCATGCTACACTAGTCTTTGATTTATTTTAGTTCACCGAATTCCAGGTAAAAATCCTTTGGTTCCTCTGGCAAATCCTGTGGTTACGACCTCGATATTGTTGTTCACTCTGCTGTGATATTAATGTTAGCCCTTTCTTCGTTTTGCAATCCCTCCCTTTAGTTCAGGTTTCATCTCATACAATAAACGTTTTTAGACTCTTCTCGATAATCTTTTTGATAGGTAATCTCACAGAACCTTGTGCGTATCTCTGCAGTCATTATAGTATGTGTTTAAATATGCATTTGTATGATTCTGAGGTAGATGATAACTTTTAAATCTTCATGCCTAGCACTGTGCCTGGTACACATGAGTGGCTCAATGAGTATTTATTGAACTGTTATCAATGACAATAAATGATTGTCATTTAATATTTATTAAGGTGTCCAATAAATATTTATTAAACTGATGTCTATGGCAATAAAGCATTATTCTGAAGAAATCTTTAATATAACTACTCTCTTAAATACTTATTGTATATATATTTAATAATTTTGCATTGGCAAGTTGGTCATGTAGAAAGCAAAAATAATCCTAGAAAAACATCAACTTTTTAGAAAGAAGGGCTCTTTGATGTCTGTATAGGTATGTACATTTTAACGTTAAGGTTACCTTTATCAGTATTGCTGCAGAGCTCTGTCTCCCAGTTTAATTTGGTTTAATGATATATTGCCATGAATTCAATTTTCACAATTGTCTTCTCCTTCATAGAAACCAAATGATTCCCAGGGTTTATGATTTGAGTAGCTTTTATGTGATTGTAGATAATCAGCTAGTCTTACTCCATTATTCTTTACTATTGTGAACAACTACATGCATTTTTATCATCCTGGTTAGATTTAGAAGTGCAATTTCTAAATAAAAGCTGTTAGAATTTTGTAGATTAGATTATAAAAAAAGGACATCCCAGAAATAAAAACGGGGGTGGGGGGGTATATTGGAGCTGTCAGATTTTCCATATGCTTACTGTATATGCCATGAAATACTTCCAAAAATCACCAACAGAAAAAACAAAACAAAACAAAACTCAACCTGAGCATACAATATACATATACGGTTATGAAAATCACTAAAAGTATATCATATTCTCCACTGAAAAAGTTTCATGAAATATTGTTTCTAGCCATAATGGCCATTGTTACAGTCATTAAAATTTCTATTATATATTTGCAATTCACTCTCTTCATTCAATCTAAGTTTACTTCTTTTCTATATAAAAACAAAGAAAACTTGTTTAAAGTTCTCCCACTTTGTAATCAAAGTGATAAATTACTAAAAATCATATTACCTCAAAGAAACACAGTTTGCTAAAGTACATAAAATTACACCAAGTAAAATCCAAACATATTAATTGAGGACTGATTATGCAACTTCCATAAGAACCTATTTTATTTGACTTCAGGGAACAAAATATGCAAGTGTGATTTTATAGAAATGCATTACATTTTCTCCAGGGAAATAATTTGATGGACTATTATTCAAACGTATTACTTGATAGATGTTAATCAATAAAGGAAATGGGCATTTTTCTTTATAAAACAGCTTTTACAACTAAAGAGAACCTTAATCGTATGATTTCTGTGATGCTCATATCACAGAATTTCTGAATAGTCACATTATAACGTTTGTTCAAGGTCGGCCTTTACCATTATGCTCACGTGCAGCCATCTATCCACAGAAATGATTGTTTTCTTACCTGAAATGAAGTAATTGGATATATATTAACATGAGCCTCATTCCATCGTTGTCCTTTATTCCCACTTGAAGACCACAGTGGATTCTCTATCTTTGTCTGTCCTTTCAAACGTAGATAAACATTTAAAACACCTAAAAATGACAAATAAATTTTATTTTGTGTATGTGTTTTTGCTTCACGTTTGTTTCTCCTTGACCAAACACTTTTAAAAATGAAAATGTGCAGGACACTGTCGTGTCTCCTTCTCTCTTCCCCTCTCATTTCCTATCTCGCTCTTATGACCTTTGCTGTGTGTGTGGCAGACCTCCAGAGATAACCGTGTTGTACTCCTTAGAACCTGTGAGTGTTACTTGATATGAATGACAAAGAAGTTTTGCAGCTGTGATTAAGGATCTTGAGATTGAGAAATTATCATCTAGGTGGGTCATAAATGGAATCACATACATCATGATAAGATGGAGGCAGAAGGGGATTTAACACAGGAGAGGTCACATGAAAGAGAAGATGCTGTGAAGCTGTATTTGAAGATGGAGGAAGGAGCCACAAACTACCTATAAACAGCTTCTAGAAGCTAGAAAAGGCAAGGAAACAGGTTCTTCCCTAGAGCCTTTGGAAGAAACCAGCCCTGCTAACACCTTATTTTTAGCTCCATTATACTCATGTTGAATTTCTGTGCTCTGAAACTGTAAGATAACATACTTGTGTTGTTTTAAGACACAGAGTTTGTGATAGCTTTTTTTCTTGTAGAAATTTATTTAGTGTGATAACTTGTTGTTTCAGTGCCAATGAGAAACTAAAATAGCATGTAATCATATACTGACTTACTTGCTCAAAGTCTGACCCTAATTAATTGTGTTGCTTATGTTATCAGTTAGTGTCTCTTTTTCAGTTTACTTCATCCAAGTCTCATTTTTCTTCTTAAAGAATTATTTGAAAATAAATGAAAAACAGCTTTGTCTTATAATCTTATATATCTCTGTTAACAGTTTCATGTCCTGCACATACTAATAATAGTAATGATGATGAAACATTTACTTCAGATATGGAATTAATCCTCTCAACAATCCTATGAATTAATTCCAACTATGTCCAGTAGAGAACATTTCCAGAGCATAATTCTAACCATTAAGGAAGAAACTTCTGGCTTTCTTATGTTCAGTCAATATTCCCAATTGCTCTTCTCCCAGGACTGTGACTTCCCCATCCCTCTTGTGCTGTCAACTCCGTAGAAGCTGCTATGTTGTTATATTGTAAACCTTGAGTTTTTCTAGTCTTATATGAGAACAGAGTAGCCATCAGGCAAAGACTCATGGGAAACTTCTAGAGTGATCCCTGCATGCCACCCTTCTTTCCGTTACCCTGACTCACAGATTTTATACTTCAGCTGCCCAGCACTCTGATCTCTGCCTCCTGAAGTTTATCCTTTAGATTTTTAGTGCAATTTTGTCTCATTCTTTAAACGTAAGACTACACGTATTTATATAATTCACATATGCATAAATATGAATACTTACTTTTAAACAACAACAAAACTGCATTCTTTACATCACAAATGTCACTTACTAGCTGGATGAATGTGGCTTAGTCTTTTTGTAAAGTTTTTTTTAGCTGAGCCACCCTGCCACCTGTTGGCAGCTCAGAAGCACCTTAGCTCAGACCGGGAAATGAACCAGTGACCCTGTTGCTCAGAGCTTGCTATCTTCAGTGAGCTCTTAACCAACTGAGCCACTTGGCAGGCTTTGGCTTAGTCTCTGTTATAACCTCTCTGCCTCAATTTCCTCATCACGAAAGTGATGATGATAATACTAACTAGCATAAGCTTTTTGTGAGAATTAAAGAGTTAAAATATGTGTACCACAAATTATGTCTCATACAGGGTCTTCATATGTTTTATCATTTATTATCTATCAAGATATTCAAATAATATTTCTCTATTTCTCTAGTGACGCATTAAATTATATTAACACATTTCTTAATGTTGAACTATGACTATATCACATAAATATATTTTACTTGGTAATGGACTATTATTCTCTTATTATGGTTGATTCAAGTTGCTAGTATTGATTGCATTTAGGAATATATATATATATATATATATATATATATATATATATATTCTACTTTATAAAGTTCTCCAGTTTTCTTTTTTGTTTTATCTTTCTATGTTCATTTTCACTTATTGTTTCAGAGTCCATTGTTTTCTATCTTTTTCCCCATTAATGTAAGAAATAATCTCCGGCTTGTCCTCCACAGTACTGATTTTATTTTCCATAGTGTGGATTCTGTTATTTTGTTTTTAACGCCATCCTTATTCGGTTATTGTATCATTTATGATACATTCTTTTCTGATCTCATCAAGCTCCCCTTTATTTCAGTTTTTTATCCAGTTCCTTCTTTTTGTTGGGCCCTTGTTGTAGCATTCTCATTTTTTATTGTTTCATAAAGTTCATATTCTTACGTATTTTATTGAAAACATAAAGAATATAATGTGCAAATTTTACTTTCACCTGAAATTCCAGTAAGTCTTTTTCAGTAATATGTGCTTCTTTTACAACGTTAGCCTCGTTTTACACTGTGAATCTTCTTTGGAGCTTCTGTCTCTCTCATCGTCTTTCATTTTATTCACCCTTAAATATCTTTAGATAATGCTAAGTTATCCATGTTTTTTTCCAAAACTACTAATGGAACGTGTTTTATATGCATACAATGTGTTGGATTATGTTAGTTCCTCTAAGATCTAAAGCTGCAGGATAGGTTAACTGAAGTTTCAATAATCTGAGAATAGTGGAGAAGTACTGATGCCTTTGGGTCATTTAAGAGTTGAACTTTCTGGGGCTGACCGAGTGGCGTGGTGGTTAACCCCTGGCTTAGGAAGCCAGCGGCCCCAGTTAAGGTCCCACAAATGAGGGCCAGTGACACTGCCCTCAAAAAAAAAAAAAGAGTTGAACTTTCTGAGATTTTCCCACTGTGCTCGGGGAGCCATTGTGGCAGGGCATAGCTTTCAGAATCCAGCTTTCTATTTTCCCTTTCACAGTGAGTCCATTTTTCTTGCTTGTTGGTGCTCCAAGTGAATCAGAAAGGCAACTGTGTGCCAGAAGGAAAAGCCACTACAGAAAATTTTCTGTGTGATGTAGTTGCCATATACGTATTTTTGGACATTAATCTACAACAGGGAGGAATTCCCAGGAAATCAAGCCCAAATGAATAATAAATTGTATTAAACACTAACTAAAGTAATACTTTTTTAAACCTATTAGTTGTCATTGGACTAATAACATGTTATATAGCATATACCTTTCAGAGATTATTTGAAGAAATAGTCTGTGTGAATAAATAGGAAAGGCCTCCTCCTCTATTGCATGGCCTACGTCTACTATACCCTATGGTTATATTAGTAGTGACTGATTGGGGTGAGCTGTGATGGTCTCTACTGATTTATCATTATACTTTACTGCCATTTCAGAGAGGAACATAGCAGTTTTCTTCTTCTTTTTTAGTATTTCTTAAATGTATCCCCTTAGCTTCTCTACCTAGTAGAAGCCCTTCAATAGTTTGCATTAATGAATGAAGGCTATCCTTGCTCAGTAACCAATGCCGTTTGTTTCATATAAAATTTTCCAGTAGATGATTCAATAAATGTGAGGAGCCAGTGTAAATAGATAGCAGTGAATGAATTACCATTTTATTCAGAAGTCTTATTTCTCTTGGGTACATGAACTGTTATTTTGATAGTGATAGGAGTCAATCAGTCATCAAATCAATACATGGAAAGTTTTGTTAAATCTTACTAGAAAGATAATACATTTTTAGACTCAGTAGTTGTAATTAGACTAACAAAATAGTGTGTATTACATATCTTCTAGAATTTATTTAAAGTAATAAATACATGCTTTAATGAAACATATTAATACATCTGATTTACCACTGTTATATCAATAATAGGTTATATTAACACCGAATATATTTTTCTCAGGAAATATGCTTTGCCTGTGAGCATGTTTGCATTTTTAAATTAACATTTTCTTTTTATGTATGTAATATAATTCAAATTTGAATTATTTCAATTTGTATTTATTAAATATGTACTATGTGAAAAATATTTGTTCTAGGTCTAAAGAAACTAGGTCTGAATTATCCCAGATTTTGAATCAGTTTTGGAATAAATTATGTGAGATACATTCAGTTGTGACTAGATTTTCTTTAAACGGATAAATATTACTTGTTTTATAAAAAAAGGACAATAGAAGTATAACGGGTTGAAATACATTCTTCCAACTACATTATAATTTAATTCTTATTGTGTAAATAGTATTAATTATATTCCATTATCCAAATCAATGAATACATACTATTGATGCAATGGTATCTTTTAGAGATGATGACAAAGGCAATATCAATAGACAAATGGTTTTGGAAGATTCTTTTCCCAAGCAAGTTTACAGTTTTTAAGTGTATAAAAGATAATTCAGTGCCAAAAGTTATATAAACTTACATTCAGAGCATCTTGGTCAACAAAATTCAAACTCGTGAAACAGAATAAAGTGATTCAAGAGAATTTAGAATCAGCAAAGCTGATTCAGCACATCATTGCAGTAAGAAAATTTCCAAGTGAATATGATGGATTGTGTTAATACCCTTTAAAAGTAATTTTCAATTCTCAAAGGCACTGTGTTGATGCTTTAGCGGCACCCGATATCAGTAGGTATAAATTTAATCATCCCAAGGGTTTTCAAATGTTATGTAGTTCCAGAACAGAAGTTTGAAGCTGCTTTAAAAAATGTAACTGTCTTTTTCTTCTCCTTGGTGTTCTAATTCTCCTCTTTTGACCACCACTCCTTAAAATTCAGGTGTGAGAGCTAGAGGGGAGTCTGTTCATCTCATGCTCAGGGATTGTAATCAGAAGAGCTAAATGATCTAGGTTGCTTTATCTCATGAGCAGTGAGCAAAGTTTTAGGGTCATTCATGGCATTATGCAATAGCACAATTCTTATGTTGATGTTATTTCATATACATTATTGTATAAAATATAATGTGCATACATTTATTTATAATAATATTACCTACTTTTTTCTTTCATTAAGTTCTTAACATGTTTTTACTTTTTACTATTTTACTATAAATATATATTTTATATATTTTAGGTAAGTAATTTAAGTATATGTCCTGACCTATGATCTATATTTCCTACAGATACTTGAAATTACCAAGTTCATATAAATTAATTTGTAATTTAGTTGAATGCATGGCCTGGGGATTACTTGCATATAAATCACATTTTTATTCTAATCAGTAATGCAGACTCATTAATTTGAGTTTCACATTTCATGGAAGATGAGAATGTGCCAAAATCATCTAGCTTGAGGCAAGAACTATCTATATTGATAGGTAATTGTTATTACTATTTGTTTTGTACCCACAGACAAAAAAGGAGGGAATTATAAAATCATTTTTTTCTGCCTCAATAGAAATGCCTGCATGCATCCATTGCTATTTTTTCAATATAGTATAATTACGATGATATCTTAAATAAAAAATGTCCCTTCATTTTCTCCACTCAAGACCGTGACTTCTTGTACCTAGATGAATTTTTACATTAGTATAGGAAAACATTTTCCTGAAAGATAGCTTTCCTCAGGCCATTTCCCTGGTGTATGTCACATCCCTTATGTAGACCTTGTCACTGGTTCTACCACTCTCCCTACTGTGCCACTAGAACATTCTTACCTGTAGCTCCTTCTATTTCTCACATTCTCTTATCTTTGCTTTCTGCTCACTGCTTATCTCTTTTGGAAGATGGTTTACATTGCTTCTTTTCTACATAAAAGTTATTTTAACTGCTGTCCTTAGTGTTATCTCCCTTGTTGATCCATGACATGGACCTGTCATACATTTTGATGTGTATTACTTCCTGGCTTTTAATTTATTCAGTCATTTATTACCCCAAATAGAAGATAAACTATTGTATGGGTAAGAACCTTTTATCATAATTCTCTTTTATCTTCTATAGAAACCTACACACCACTAGGCACACAGCATGTGCAATTCATCCAAGTGAACAAAGGTAAGTAAATTCAAGCCCTCAGGGTAAAAGTACTCATCGCACAAAATCTATACTTTCAATAAAGTTAGTTTAGAAATTTTGGTACACTGGGTGAGAAACAAAATCAGTTAATCCACTTGCTGACCATTTGTTCATTCAGTTGATGAAATAATATTGTTTATTAATTACACTAAAATTCAGATTTTTGTAGTATTTTGAAACAACAGCTTTTTTCAGTCATATCATTAATTATGTTCAAACATCCTAGCTTTTACTATAGGCTGTCTGAGGGTCCATCATCAATGAATAATTAAATATAAAGAAAATAAATTTTGGGATAGTTGGTGGTTTAAAATCAGAGACATAAAAGCTAAATGAACTAGATATTACATGTGGTCTTATTAGTGGGTCTGTGACAAGTGTCTGTAATAAAATTTACAAGTGGTAATAAATCATGTCTGCATTCTTTTTAATCCCCTTTTAAAATATACATCTTAATTTAAAAAGTGTTAAATTGTTATGAATGCCTTCCATCTAAGCATTATTTTCATACTGATGATGCTGGCATTATCAATATTAAATATCAACACTGAAAGCACTGACTAATTCTTAACAGAAAGAGTGACTTAATATCAACCGTTATGTAAGAGCCCACAGTTTGGTAGCTATTCTCTAATAGTTAAATGGAGAATACTAAGTAATCTTATCTATACCCTCAGACACCTGGGGGTTGTCTTTTGCAAGAAGCTTAATTGTGAGAATTTATCAGAACAGCAAGTATCTCAAAATTACATAGTACTCTGCTGATATTTTTCTTCTATAGTTGATGTAGTTAAGGCTCTAAAATAATGGCACCTTAGCTTTAAGTTTTTGATTTTTTCAGACTCAAACTGTGTCTCATATGGTGTCTAACTCTAAGGGAATAAAAATATGTGAGCTGATTTCTTATTTGAGGGACATAGTTGAGATATAAGCAAGAATCTCAATTTTTAAACTCGAGTCAGAAGAAATACGGTCTGTGACCAAATAAGAATAAAAATCATATGCCTAAAACCACGCAAAAGATTGTAACCCTTGACTTGTTATTTCTTGTATGAAACATTTAAGTCCTCAGTTTAAAATCTTTGGATGCCAGCACTGAGAAAGCTTCAACCCAACTCTTGCTAAAGGATAATCTGAGATATCATATTTAGAGACATTTAACTAGAGGTTAATTACAGATTCATTAAATTCTACTTCTGCATTCCATTAGATCATCACAAGGTGACATATCTGGACCATAATATTTCACTCAAAACACAAATTGTATTCTCTAATGTATTATTGACAGTCAATATATATAATTTTTATTTGAACAAGTTTTATATTTTTCTAAATGCACTAAGTGAAGATATTGCCCATTATATTACTATTTATCTAAAAATAAATTTCCCTTTGAATTGTTAAGAAATATGTGACAGTTTTGCTTTCTGCTATGTGCTGGCTGTCAGAGCACTAAGATTCAAATTCAGGGTATGTCAATGATGAACTTCTATTTTTGTCCCCAACTTATTTATAGGGTCTTGGTGAAACTACCTTCCATTTGCAACCTAAAACCCATACTTTGAATTCCCTTGTTTGTTATTCTTCTAGCACACTGAGAAGCTTAAATATCTACTTTGGATAATTTTCTTTTAATCTATTGAGCATTTGTTGTTCCAGAGGATCAAACATAAACAAATCATGATTATTGCTCTCAAGTAGCCTACAGCCTAGCAGGGGATAGGTGATAAACATGACAGAGGTTTGCACCAGGTGTCAGGGGAACAGAAGGAGCAGGGAGGATGGGGAAGGCTTTCAGCACATGTCCTTGAGATGGCTTGTCAAGGAAGAATATGAGCTACCTAAATGATTAAAGAGGAGAAAACATAATTATTCTATCATATAACTTAAAATATATTCATGTACTTCTATATATTTGTGGGATGGGCAAATAAATATTTACATTTGCAGGACACCATGTGATGAAGAGAGATGCTGTTTCTGCTCCCCCGAGCAGGGCAAGAAAGGGGCCCCAGATACAATGCAGCTCTATTTGGGGAACTTCATGCATGGCTGGGATATAGACTGTGGAGCTGCCCCAAGGAGAAACCAGAGGAGCATATATCCTTGAGGTTCTTACATGACTGGTTTTAGAGAATGATCTTTACCCAGAAACTAGGGGCCAAAGAGACAGTAAGCTAGCAGAGTAATTCAGTAATATACTCAAAAAGTGATGGGGAATCAAAGTGAGCATTACAGCCTAAAACACATTTTGAAACGCAGAGGACTGATGTCCCAGGCTCCAACCTGTCCAACTCACTATCACGCATCAGTTTCTGCTTCCATTTACCACGTTCCTAAATCTGTCCGCTCTTTGAAAATGCAAACTTTGCATTTATTTTACAGAGAAAATAGAGACCATTAGGATGGCACATCTCATGTGTTTGCTGTTCTTGCATCTAGCAATGTATCAGGAGCCCTATTCTTACTTTCCACCTCAGGGGAAGTGACATTCGATCCTTTCTTCATAGTTAATCCCCTTAGCATCTCTGCAAAAAATTTGCTTCACTGTAATTTTGTATCTCTAAACTTTCCCTTTCTATTAACTCTTATTTCTCTTAAAATGGGCCCTTCTACAGCCCCACATCTCTCTGTCATTTCTTCCTCACCCTCAACATTCATGAAAGTGGAAGTCATTAAATGATTCCTTTTCCTTGCCTCCCATTTGTTAGCTTTCTAGAGTCACTACTTCATTGAATCATTTTATTAAGTTTTATTAGTATATTCATAAATGTCTATTGTATTTTTCTCTTAACTCCTTGGTATGATATGATACTTATATCTCACATTCGTCTTTCTAGAAATAAATGAAGTACATATTTTACTGATTTTTAATAAACTTTGGTTCTATCTATTGGCCTCATATAAGGTTCCATTTCTTTTCAAGAACATTAGAAATTCAATTGACTAATCAAGAATCAAAAAGCCTACTAGTAGCTACAGGATTGCTGAACTAATCTTACATTATTGTCCATAGCCAGAAATTGTATCGTATACATACAAATCAGCAGTTACTTTAAGGATAACACGTCATAGCTTTCATTTATATTTTCATGAATCAATTTTGATGGAACGTTTTATTAACAATATATTTGTACCAGTGTGGCTCACAACCTCTAAAACACATGTGAATGATTTCAACCTCCTAGCATTAACATTCTGTGTAATTGCTTCCCCTTGAGTGTTGGATGGAATTAGCAATTCAGTCATAACAAACAGAATAAGGCAGAGGTTATAGGATGTCACTTCAGAGATTAGATTATAAATAGTCTTGGGCATGTGTTTACTCTAATTTGTGGATTGACTGCTTTAGCGGAAGCCTTCTTCCATGCCATGAAAAAGGTTCTATAGAAATGTCCACATGAGGAGGAATTGAGAATAGCCTCGCATCCATAGCCCAACACCAGTGAAGAAGTGAAGCCTGCCAAAAATTAGGTGATTGGGCCTAAAAGTGTCTCCTCTTCTAAGTCAAGTCTTCAGATTAGAGCAGACCTGCCTGACAGCTTTTCTGCCACCTCAGGAGAGGTCTTGAGCTACAGGCACCAGTGAAGCCATGCCCATATTCTGACCCACAGAAACTCTGATGTAATAAATGTCTGTTGCTTTAAGTCACAAAATTTGGGGGAAATTTGTTATGTGGCAATAAATAAATAATACAACATATTTGACTTTATTTCAAAGAGGAATCTCTGTTCTACATAATATATAACTGATCACTCATTTTTGTATTATAAAAAATTGTTACTCTTCTCAAAGGCATACTATCCGTTAGTCACAGTTAAACAGCAAGGATTATTTATGGTTACTCAAGAAGTAATAACTGACATTAGGCTATTAAAATCTAGCACAAATCAGTTTTGAATTTGAATTTCCAAAAGAATCAATACAACTGACCATTTAATTTGTCAAAGCAATGACTCTAAATGCCCCACGTTTACAGATGAACGAGTGTCTTAGAATAATATTTGCCAGGAGGAAAGGTTTCAGCCCCAGGCAGCATCTCCATAATGAGGTAACTCATCTAGTCCTAATGGGTTAGTCAATATCTGGAACAGGTATTTTGCCTGGATTTTAATAAGCAGTATGATTTAGCTCTGCTGAGAGGGACCCAAGTGACCTGGTACCTGCAACCTTCAACCATCTAATAAAGCAGAGGAATGGCACTGGGTTGAAAGTGGTAAATGTTTGAGAACAGGGAAGAAATGAAGAACTACAATACCTTCCCCCTGAAACAACCAGAATGAAACTAGCAAAAGTCAACTGGACAACCACTAACAAGAAAAGGAGAAGAATAACGATTTTGTTAAAAGTATATTAAAATTACCTTGGGACTCAGCATAAATATGCAGAAATTTTGAGAGGAAGCCAACCTCATAAATAAGGTAAATGCATATTTTACTCATTAAAGCAATTCAAAATATGGACCTTGGAATTATTTATTTAAAAAGTGACTTAAAATATGTTTGTTCCAAGGTCAACTGGAAGAAGAGAAAGAAAGTCCATGAATTATATTCAAAATAGAAAGTAAAAGATATACGATCATCTAAAGGGAAGCATTAGAGTTGAGCCAATCTTCCTTTTGTAACACAGTAATCTCACAATAAATTAGATGGCTTGACAATTGTGTGGACATTTATTTCATTTCACAGTTTAGGCCATAGTGAACCTATGATTACTACTTTCTAACTGCTTTGCCAGTCTGTGTTCTGATTTGCAGTGGGTTTTACCCACTCTTGTAAGATTTCTTTTCCTGAATCAAAGATCTCATCCTGCATATTGTCTGCACATAATCTGTAATATCTTTCCCTGTCTATGAAATTAGCTAAGCTTTTGTGGCACTCCCAGAAATCTCCCTGCAGAGTGGGACGCAGGCAGGCTCTATGTCCAGCCTCCCAGGTTGGTTTCCTGGCTTTGCTCCTTATCAGCTATGATAAGTTTGATTGTGCATGGTAGGTAATCACAATTTTCTGTATTTCAGTTTTCTTGTGTATAAAATAGAATAATGATTTTAAAGAGCCTAAATGTTTATTTTGAAAATAAAGAGAAATAATTCATGATGTGTTAGGAATACTGTCCTAATGAGGATTACTTTATTATTTTGCTATTATTGCTATTTGAGGTTCAAAGTAACATAAGATTATGAGGGTCTACCCTCTGATATAAGGTTTTCTATATGTTATCCATTTCACTTGAACAACAAATTTCTGAAGGAGGAATTATTCCTTTTTACAGTGAGGAGTCTAAGATGCGACATTTTCTGTGACTTCTCTAAATTCTTACAGTGACTAAGTGCCACAGGCAAGTTCCAGCCCAGGCTTTCTGACTTTTTACTGCACAAAAGCTAACCTGCAGGACTTGCCACCTATGGCTGCACTGTGAAGAATACCAGTTAGGTGTTGGAATCTCAGTTGCTTGCAATTCATACAAACTCTCTGATGTGCAGTTTTCTCCACTGTAAAAGATGGACAGTGATGCTCATTTTTATAAAATTATTAAGAGGATTACTTCACTTACTATAGTAGCTGGCATATATAATGTGTACAATTTGATTAGTTTATAAACATATATTTTTATTATTAGTTTTATCAATTTATATCAAGACATGTAATGCCATCCTAACTTCCCACGTTTTACTTCTGCATCACCGTGCCTCAATTTTCCCTGAGCTCATCTCTGTCTATTGAAAATGTACCCTTCTTTTGTAGGGAAATGTGCTCCTTTGTTCCAAAGCACTGCCTTGTTCTTTAACTACATACAGATCCACAATCCTTGTGCAAGCTCTGTGGGACTAGCTATGCTCCATATTCAGAATTTTGTCTTGTTTTAGAAAGCAGAAAGGTGCATGTCTTGTATATTACGCAACATCCCCTGGAAGGATCTGGAACAGAATACATAATTAAACATAATAATATTCTTGCTGCAAATAGTACAAATGTTCACACTCATTTGGATAAATAAAGACTATATAATAGGCTCATATCAGATCAGGTCATATATTCCCAAACGTGTAGATCAGGCTAGCAAGCACGACTGAATAATTTTTTAAATTGTGTTCAGTGTTTTTTTATTTTAGGATTGCACTCTTTAGGATTACACATAAAGAGTTGTAGACCTTTACAATTCCTCCCACGCCCGCCCCCCATAGTTTTGCTAGCTTCTTTCTCAAGGTTATGTGGTATTCTGCCTAGTAAAAATGTGTATTTACTCATCTTAGCCTCCATTATTGTGCAAGACAAGATCTTTAAGAGCAGAGAATGGGTTCGCCTTTGTATATTTTGCAGGATGAGGATGGTCTTAAATCCCACTAGGGGTGTTAGGCATGCTCTACAAACAAGAAAAAAATCACCCCAATATTCCAAATGTGTACATGGTGATAAAAATACTGTCTTCCAAATATGATAATATGTACTTTTTTTCATGATCTCTAACATACACAGAGTAATAATGCAAGTAAATTTCTTTGAAAATAAGCAGTGTAAGTTATACTGGTATTCAATTCCACAAGAAAAACTCATAAAGATTTTAATCTATTAATGGTCTACCTGAATTAGGGTTCCATAGAAGGTAGGTAGTACTTCAAACTTTGAAATTCTAATCTAAATTTTGGAAATGAGGTCATGATGGGGTAATATTCTTAGCCTCTTATTTTGCAATTTATAGGTAAGTAATTTAAAAGTCAATGATACCTTTCTTTGACTAAAATTGATTTAATGGTATATGTGAACATTTTTCTTCTTAGTTATGATATACTTTAAAAGAAATGTAGTGATGCTTGCCATCTCACCTATATGTTGTCCATACATGTGATAAAAGAAGCTGAAACAGTATGCGGTGTTAGTGGGTCCATAAGGGTTTTTGGGAGCTATGCTGAAAACAGGGCTGAGAAGTCGAGCCTTTTCACCTTCCAGTCTTGGTCGAGATGTCTCAATGTACATATAAAAACCTTCAGCAAAACAAAATAAAATGATTAACCATGCCATTAGTAGGTAACATGAAATTTAAAATCACTGAGAACTTTTAGAGTTTTCATACAAGTGCAGATTTATAGGAGGGCTTGTACCTCATTTATAAAATCTATATATGCATGATGTAATATAAAGAAAAAATTATCTACATAAATAAAGATAAAAACTATTTAAAATGTATAAAACCTTGGGTCAAAATTAGAATTTTAGACTTAAATTTTCAAAAAAAATAATTCTAGTCTCTCAACTATATGTTTCAGCGAGTTCTAAGAGAAAACTAATATCTACAAACTTTGAAACTCTCTGAATTATTGATACTGCACATAAAATTTTATTCGTTAATCTTCAAATCTGTGGATAAGTATTCTTTTAACATTGTATATTAACTGGATTTCTAACCTTTCAAGGCTGGAGTATGATTGTCATGAGCAAAGCATTTCATAGGCTCATACCTTCTTTGGAGCCACTACGATCAGCATTTGGTCCTGTGTTTGGAGTATATTTTGTATTTCTCGTTGCAGTACTTTGTTTTGTCCAGTCAAAATTATCTGTATCATCTTGGGTGAACAAACAAATGTTACCATCTTCAAATCCACAATGAAATTCTCCTGTTAACAAATTTTAATTACAATGATTAATATTAATTTAATTAATACAAACATTGCAATATTCTTATAGGAGAAATTTGAAACATTATACAACAATAATGTAAGATTGCAGCAATGATACAGAGCCATATTTGTGGCTAAACATAAATGATTTCATTTTAATGAAAAGAAAAATAATATTGATATAAATCAGGCTCTTATTTAATAATTTAAACAAACCATTTTTCTCTGAAATATTCAGAAAGCTGAAATTAAAGAATACAATTCACTCTTGAATTATGGCTTAAGAATTTTCCTAACACTCATTTTTCAGTATAGGAACAATCCAAACTAAAATGTCAATATGAAAATGATTTTTTTAATTTACCTGACAGCATGTTAAAGCTATATTCCTTAAGGTCATCATTTTTCACACCATGTCTGAAGATGACCATTTGCACAAATAGAAGTTTACTTAGGGGAAGTTAATGGCAAATTATTTTAAAAACTAGTTATTTTTTATACTTTATTTGAATATAGATTTGCCAGATGTTTAAAATTCACTAGAAATGAAGTAACAAAAAGACTTTATAAAGACCCAGTGTCAGGACTGAGATTTTTTACATGCTTGTCACATGCTGAGTTCAGACTCAAGAAATTCAGAGAGAGCTTTCTTCAACTGTCCCTGAAATGAGGGTGATATTAATGTTTCTAGGTAACCAAAGGGTTTTCTTACTGGGATATACTCTGCTTTAAATATGGGAGTAAATAAAGGAGATGACAATGTCCACTAGACAAAAAATTTAAATTATTCTTAATTGAGAAAAATGAAACAAGGTTTATATTATTTCATTCAAACTCATTACTGCTCTGTGAAGTCACAGTAACACTATTCATGAGGCTCACAGTGGAGAAAACTTTGGCTAAGTTCAACTAATAAATATTAAAGTCAAAACCGAGTACAGATTCCCTGGAACTCATAGAGATATAAACATCTAAAGAACAGAGACTCCCATTTGTGCCCCCACCCCACCCTTCAATGAGTTAGACTTATCAGATACCCGTGGGAGTGGACTCCTTGAAGTGGGGCGCATGCCCCTGAATCAATCTTTGTGTTTCTATACACTAACAATGAATTATCTGAGTGGAAAATAAACTTACCCCATTTACAATAGCATAAAAACAATAAAATGCTTAGGAATAAACTTAACCAAAGAGATGAAAGACTTTACATCGGAAACTACTAAACAATGATAAAAAAAAATAAAGAAGACACAAGTTAATGAAAAGACATCATATGTTCTTGGATCACAAGAATTAATTTGTTAAAATATCTGTATTACCCGAAGTTATCTATAGAGTCAATGCAATCCTTATGAAAATAGTGAAGGCATTTTTTATGTAAAAATACAAAAATATTTCTAAAATGCATGTGAAACCACAAAAGACCCCAAATTGCCAACACAATTATGAGCAAGAAGAATAAAGGTGGAGGTATCACACTTACTCAGTATAAGATATATTACAAAGCAACAGTTATCAAGAGTATGGCACTTATACGCTGTTGGTAGGAATGTAAATTGATACATCTATTATGAAAACAGTATGGAGATTCCTCAAAAAAACTAAATATAGAACTACCACATGATCCAGCAATCCACCTTAAGAGCATATAACCCAAAGGAAAGGAAATCAGTACCTCGAAGAGATAAGTACTCCCATGTTCATTGCAGTTTTATTCAAAATAGCCAAGATTTGGAAACAACTTAAGTGTCTGTTGATGAATGAATGGATAAAGAAATTGTGGCAGATATATACAATGAGATATTATTAAGTCTTAAAAATTAAGGTTATCCCACCATTTGTAGCAATATTAATGAACCTAGAAGACATGATACTATGTGAAAAAAACAGACACAGAAAGAAAAAAGTGTATGCTATCATTTACATGTGGAATCTAATAAAAGTCAAATACATAGAAGCAGAGAGTAGAAGGGAGGTTATCATGCTGGGGGGGATTGAAATGGGGGAGATGTTGGTCAGAAGGTATAAACTTTCACTTATACAAGATGGGTCAAGTGCTACAGACCTGCCATTCAACATTGTGCCTGTAGCTAACAATACTGTATTGTATACTTAAACATTTGTTGAGAAGATAGATCTAATGTTAACTGTTTTTATCACGATTAAAAAAGAGAGAGAAGAAAGAAGGAAGGAAGGAAGGAAGGAAGGAAGGAAGGAAGGAAGGAAGGAAGGAAGGAAGGGAGGGAGGGAGGGAGGGAGGGAGGGAGGGAGGGAGGGAGGGAGGGAGGAAAGCACGGAAGGAGGAAGGAAGGAAAACATTAGCATTTACAAATGAAAATAAAACAGGACTTTCCTTTGAGTTTAAGGAATAAGTTTTTTGTTTTGTTTTGGTTTTCAGGTTAATGAATCACTGTATCTCTTTGTGTGTATTTATATTGTTTATTTTAAGATGGTTATAGGAAATATAAGCATTTCAGGGTTCCTAAATGAGTAAATTTTGGGGTAAATGCTATTCCATATAAAATATTTATGCCACAAATCTTGTACAAAACAAGACATGACCCCTTGACGCTGCTATCAGTTGAAGATCTAATGGTGACAGCAAAGTAGTTACATTCATGGATAGATGTCTTTTAAGCACAATATAAGATTCCTTTAGTTGTTACTTTGGAGTAATGATGAGGCAAATGTTTGATTTTAAATGTTTTCAGCTGCTTAATTACATATTACACACAGAAACAAAATGTCAAAAAAAGATTGAGGAATTCAGTTTGTAGACCTGCCAAACTTGACTTTTTAGGTGTTATTTTTAATTACGTATAATGAATTTTTATGACACCGTTTAAACATATCTTTTGTGTAATTTAATTTAGCCTTGTTTAAAAGGAGAAAAAAAGCCTGCCTTCAGAAACAAATTTTTGGAGTTTTTAAGTGTCTCATAGTAAAATTAAGCTACAATACAGTTTATGAAGACATGATATGCTTATAATTTTAGATATGCCCAATTTATTTCATAATTTGGGTTATTTTATTTATGACCTAAGTTGTTTACAATGAATTTGAAGGAGACCACCATAATTCACACTGGACAAAGAAACATAAGTAATCTCAATATTTCGTTGTTTTTGTTGACATATATCTTTACAGTGAAAAACATATTATTAGAGAGAGTTTATGAAATTTTGGCAGGTAAAATGGATAAAAGAAAACACTATTTAGTGGTCATAATTTTATGGTCATCCTGTCATTTTATATGAGGTAATTATAAATTATGCTAAAAGTCTATTTCTGAAAGTGTTTATTGAAATAAGGAATATCTTGATAGGTGATGAAAATCCACTCATCTATAGAAACTTATTCAGAGTAAATAGAATATTTAAATATTAAAAGATCTCATAAAAAAGGAAAGTAATAAATTTCAGGATTTTCACAAAGATATGGAACTGAAGGTTGACTTATTTTTGAATTTTTCACTAGGTTTCCATGACACCATGATTTTTGGCAGAGTTTAGGGGATTACATGGAAATTAATAAATATATTTGAAATATTCTGTATTAAGTGATCTTCAAAACTGCTTTATTTCCCTGAATCCTTCTCAAAATGTTGAAGAAAGAATGAAACTCAGGGGTAAGCAGCCTAACACCCAATAACCCTCTGTGCAATAGTCCTCTTGCCCACCTACTGTCTTTATTTATTTATTTTTTTTAACTTTTTTCAGCTAAAGTGAGGTATCATTGACCAAAAAAAAGGTACATGTTTAAGATGTACAACTAGATATTTTGATATACATCTACATTTTGAAGTTATCACCACAATCAAGTGAATTAATACATCCATCACTCCACATATCACAGTATCATGGTTACCATTTTTTTCTTTTCCTTTGTTTTCTCTTGTAGTGAGAATGCTTAAGATCTACTCTATTGGCAAGTTTCAATTATACAATACAGTATTGTTAAGTATAGCCACTATACTGTATATCAGATCCTCAGAATTGACTCTTCTTACATAACTGAAAGTGCATACATCGTCATCAACACCTTCTCATTTCCAACTCCCTCTCCTCTGCAACAACCATTCCACTCTATGCTTTTGACTTTGACTATTTTATTTTATTATTTTTTTATTTAATATATTTTTGTAATTACAGTTGATATTCAATATTATTTATATTAGTTTCAGATGTACAGCATAGTGGTTAGATATTTACGTAATTTACAAAGTGAACTCCCCGATTTTTAAAAAATGGGACTAAATTAAACAAGTTTTTGTATGACAAAGGAAACCATCAACAAAATGAAAAGACAACCTACTGACTGGGAGAACATATATGCCAATGATACATCCGATAAGGGATTAATATCCAAAATTTCTGAAGATCTCATACAACTTATTACAAAAAACCCAAAGAATCCAATTAAAAACAAGCAGAGAATCTGAATAGGTATTTCTCCAAAGAGGACATACAAATGACAAATAAACTTATGAAAAGATGCTTAACATCAGTAATCATCAGAGAAATGCAAATTATAATCACACTGAGTAATTGCGTCACACTTGTTAGAATGGCTATCATCAATAAAACAATAAAAAAACAAGCATTGGTGAGAGTGTGGAGAAAAGGGAACCCTTGTGCACTTTTGGAGGGATTGCAGATTGGTGCAACTACTGTGGAAAACAGTATGGTTGTTCTTCGAAAAATTAAAAATAGAACTACCTTATGACCCAGCAATCCCACTTCTGGGTATTTATCTGAAGACATCCAAAACACTAATTCAAAACAATATATGCACCTCTATATTCATTGCAGCGCTATTTACAATAGCCAAGATATGGAAGCAACCTAAATATCCACTGATAGATGAAGGAAAAAAGAAGAGGATACACACACAGACACACACACACACACACACACACACTCACACTTGCATAAAAAAAATGAAATTTTACCATTGACAACAACATTGGTGGACCTAGAGAATATTATGCTAAGTGAAATAAGTCAGATTGACAAAGACAAATACCACATGATCTCACTTATATGTGGAATCTAAAGAACAAAATAAATGAACACGCTAAACAGAAACAAACTCATAGATACACAAAACAACTGATGGTTGTCAAATGGGGTGGTGGTTGGTGGGGTGGATGAAAATGGTAAAGGGATTAAGAAATACAAATTGGTAGTTATGAAATAGTCATGGGGATGTAAAGTACAGCATAGGGAATATAGTCAACAATAGTGTAATGCTATGTATGGTGCCAGGTGGGTACTATAGGCTTGTCTGAGTTTGACTATTTTAGCTTCCACATATACTTGAAAGTGAGATCATGCCGTATTTGTCCTTTTGTGCCTGGCTTATTTCACTAGGCATAATGAACCAGGTTCATCCATGTTGTTTCACATGGCAGGATAACCTTCTTTTTTAAAAGCTGACTTATATTCCCTTGTGTGTGTACGAGTACACTGCATATTCTTTATCCATCCATCCTTTGATGAACATTCAGATTGTTTTAACATCTTTTTGGCCTTTGTGAACACTGCTTCAATGAACTTGGCATTGCAGATGTCTCTTCAAATCTGAGATTTCATTTCCTTTGGATTTTTAACCAGAAATAGGATTGTTGGATCACATGGTGGTTCTAGTTTTAATTTTTTGAGGAGCCTCCATACTGTTTTCTCTAATAGTTGTAACAATTTACATACCCCAACAATGTACAATGGTTAATTGAAGAGACTATCTTTTCTCCATTGTGTGTTCTTGAATCCTTATTGAAAATCAATTACCGGTAAACTCATGGATTTATTTCTGGCATGTCTATACTGTTCCATTGATCTAAATATGAGTTTTTATGCCAGTACTATATTCCTTTGATTACTATAGCTTTGCAATACATATTAAAATCAGGAAGCATGATGCCTCTAGTTTTGTTCTTATTTCTCAAGATTGCATTGGCTATATGGGATATCTTGTGGTTCCATATGAATTTTAGGATTGTTTTTCTATTTCTATAAAGAATCCCATTGATATTTTTTATAGAAATTGCATTGAATGTATAGAATAGATCACATTGTGTAATATGGACATTTTAATAATATTTTCATTCTTACCATGAACATGGTATGTCCTTCCATTTATTTTTCTTTAATTTCCTTCAATAATGTGTTATAATATTCAGTGTACAATAACACTTTCATTTCTTTGGATAAGTTTATTACTAAGTATTCTTTTTGTTTCTATTATGAATGGGACTTTTAAAATTTTCTTTTCAGATAGTTCGTTTTTAGGGTATAGAAAAGCCACTGTTTCTTTGTGTGTTGATTTTATATTATACCACTTTACTGAATTTGCTTATTAGTTCTAATATTAAACTGATACTTTAGAATGGATAATTATGATAAATCTTCTTTTTAGTTTTAAGTTGTTTCTGAGACAGGGAGGTTTTCAAGCATACTAAAATAATACAACATATTTTGTATATACATTTATATTATTATATCTATTTCATATATCCACATATACTATCTTGTACTCATTATCTCTAATATAAAGCCAAAGAGTCCAAAAAATAATTTTCCAAAATTTCTAAATTTTAAAAATTTCACAGATGCAGAACCTACATCAGACCAAATATACTTTTCAAAAAATTTGAGGGCCGGCCGAGTGGCGCATTGGTTAAGAGCTGGTTTTGGGATGCTAGCAGCCCCGGTTCAGATCCCACATGAGGGCCAATGACACTGCCCTCTACAGCTAAGATGGTGAACAACAGCTCCACCTGGAGCCGGGCTGTGCGAGCCCCGGCGATGGTGTAGGCTGCAGCCCCTGCTGCAGTGGGATGCCATAGGCTGAAGTGAGTGGCCAGCAGCCAGCGTGAGTGGCTGGCAGTCAGCGTGAGCTGCCCATAGCCGCGGTGAGCGACCATCCAGAGGCTGGCGACCGATCTGCCTCATCCGGGAAGAACGCAATGACAATACCAACATGGGCCAGTGAAGCAACATCCTCCACAACTAGACTGAAGAACAAAAGGACAGCAACTTGTCTGTTCCCCTTCCCTGATTCCCCAATGCTGTTCCCCTCCCCCAATTCTCCAATAAAATCTTTAAAAAAAAAAAAATTTGAAACCTCTTTATAGTAGAAAATTACATCTCCATTGCTGAGATACTTGAGAGATCCCAGAACTCATTTCAATCTGATTTCATATATATTTTTTCAATTAACAAAGTCCAATCATGGGCTAACCCTCAGGTATGGCCTGAGGGAACCCGACCAGAGGAAATAAGCAGGAAGGAGAGGACAGGGCAGCACTTGCTGGTGCCTATTGGAGCCTGAGGAATATGGTTTTCCTGACAACTAACCATCTTCCCTTTCATTTAATAATCTCAATCAACAGGTTTTTTTTAAACAATAAATAGAAGGCTTTCCTCTTTTGACTTTAATAAATAAGGTGTGTGAGTCTAATGAATCAGACTATGACAAAATTTCATGGAATTGCTCTATTAGATATTTTGGAAGTGGATATTTAGGATAAATCCACTTAAGGACTACGCAAGTTTATAAAATGCAAAAAAGCATTTAAAATGAGTTTGATATGTTGCCAATATATAAAGTCTCATATCACATTTAATATCATATTAAATATAATATATATTCCAATATACTCCTGTAATTATTTTTTTTCTATTAGGATGTTTCGCACAAACTATAATGTATCTTTTTTTAATTTTTTTTTTTTTTTAAGATTTTATTGGAGAATTGGAGGAGGGGAACAGCGTTGGGGAATCAGAGAAGGGGAACAGACAAGTTGCTGTCCTTTGATTCTTCAGTCTAGTTGTGGAGGACGTTGTTTCACTGGCCCATGTTGGTATTTTGATCATTGCACTCTTCCCAGATAAAGCAGTCAGTCGCCCGTCATTGGATGGCTCACAGCAGCTCACAGCAGCTGCCAGCTGCTCACACTAGCTGCAAGCCACGCACTGTAGCCTATAGCAGCCCACTGCAGCAGGGGCTGCGGCCTACACCATTGCGGACGACTCATGGCAGCCCAGCTCCAGGTCGAGCAGTTGTTCATCATCTTGGCTGTAGAGGGCACAGTGTCACTGGCCCATGTGGGATCTGAACTTTATTATGAAGGCAACAATCTTTTTGGGGAAGAAATATTGCTAAATGGTTTATAAGAATTCATTACATGTAATAAATAATATATAAGAAGTAAGACTTGGCAGTATTTTCTTCGGTTTAAGAAATAACTTAGAATCATAACAGAAGTCCTTATTGTTATTAATTTCATTTTTTTTCCTCAACTGCTTAATTTTCACTTTCTCTACAACTTCATTAACAATATAAGTACTGAGAAGGCGCGTTTTAATAAAATAGTAGAATGAACGATAAGTATATTATAACTAATTGAAATATAGCAAAATTATAGTAACAGTAAACAAGTTTGTTTGGGGCTGGGGTTGTAGGATTTTTAACTACAAAGCACCACAGGAAAATTTTAGAGGTGATGGAACTTTGTGGTGATGGTTACATGACTGTATGAATTGGTCACACTTCTTAAAGAAGTCCACACACAAAAAGCTGAATTTTATCATATGTAAAGTATACCTTGAAAATAAATGGCAAAAATTTAAAAATATATAGCAATTAAGAAGAAGCTCTCAGGTAAAACTGCTAGTCTGTTTAACCAGTCTGTCTAACTAGTGGGGGAAAAAAGTTAACTTTTCATAGCAAAATCTAAAACAGAACATGACCTTCTAAAAAACATGTTGGCCTATTTTCATCTCTTATTGAATAATGTCTGGCTATTTTATTAAAATGATGCATCTATAATGAATGGCTTTGTTTGATAAAAACAGTTTTCTTATAAGTGTTTAGGGCCTGAATATAATTGCAGGGTTAAATAAATCAATTAATAAGGGAAAATTCATGTAACTGTCAATAACATGAAAATAATTGCTCTTGATAACTTAGAGAAATCGTTGTGTAACATTCACTAAACTGTCATTATTCTAAACAAGTCTCATCTTCTACCATACTTATTATTCATTAAAAAATCCAGAAGTACACAGCCAATGGAAATTGTTCATATATAGAGTTATGCTACAAATATTTTAAAACTAAAAAATTCCAATCCATTGTTTGACTATAAGTAAATGCTTTTGGAGGAAGAGTGGTTGGTAGCTATGACTAAAAGTGCCAAGCTTTTAAAAGAAGCATTCAGGTTGTAAATTGTCTATCTTTGAAGCAGACTTCTGGCTTCTTTAACTTTTGAACATTATACTCCAGACACACTGAGTTTTTGCTCAGTTATTATCTCAATATGACCTTTATTTCAATGATAGGCCTCCCTTTCCTCACCTTCATCTAAGGGAGCTCTACTCAGCTTTCAGGGCCCAGTTCAAATATCATCCCTTTTGTAAAACTTTCTTATTTGCATTAGAATTAATGGTACTTACTATATTGCATTTAACAGATCTGTTAGCAAACCCTTTCTCTACTATATATTTATATATGCCTTTTGTTCAGGAGATTGAAGCTGTTCAAAAATTTTTCCTTAAATGAAATATTTGTAAGCTTTTTCCTGTATCTAGTTTTAATCTTCCTGTGACAACGCTTTTTAAACATTTCTACTTAATGTGCAGTCAGAGATACTACCTTGAAAGGAATTATAATCAATATAGTAATTAACTAGCAATAGTACCCTGGGCTGAAGTCTGGGAGAACCTTATTTATCCAATTAATTCATCCTGAAACAGTCATGTATTTATTCTTTTAGCAAATGATCATTAAATATCTATTAAATATGGAATGCTGTAATGGACACAAAAATAGTGAGATATAGGGAGAAATTGGAAACAGATTTAACACTTAAGTATTTTATAATCTACTTGAGGGTATGAGAAAATTTTAAAAAAAATCAGCTTACCACATAGATGAAGATAAATTGTTATAGGAAATCCATAAAAGGGATTGATCAGTGGAAGAATGCTTGTTTGTGCTAAACCCTATAAAAAAGTGAACCTCAAAGAGTTCATAATAATATCTTGCATAAAGTGTCATTGTGATGACTAAATGAACTTTACTGCATGGAGGCAATAATAAGCAATAAAATTCTATAAAAATACTCAGTATTATAATTTGGATATGCAGAAGTGGAATAAAAGAGGATCTTTGGCAGAAAATACAGCAAGAAAAAAGGTTATGTAGTTTTGTCTTTGTTATATAGTCAGAGAAAGACATTACAGGACAGGAAATACAAAACACGAGTAAAAAGACTTGGATGTTTTCTTTCCTAAGTGTATAGGTCATGGAGAATGTTGAATGGATGGGAGAAATAGTGCAAAGGGCTCTTCATTCTTTTATTAGCCAAGAACAATATATTCCTAGATACAAAATAGGAGATAAAAATCGATCCTTAATTTCAATGTGAAATATTACCAAGAGGACGGTGACCAGATTATTTTCTTTTTCATAAAAAATTGGGATATAGAATAGTGATTCATGAAAAATGTTGATTAAACCATTCAAATACCAACTTTCTAAGTAACAATAGTCTTTTATATGAGTGGAATGCAGAAATCAAAAAATAAAAATTAAAGGAAATAACAGCAATAAAAATGATATGAAATGCCACAAATGAAAAAATAAATAAACCCACAGTTACACAAATCACAAACGCTAAGCAGGCTGAGGTAAATGGCTCCATATTTAGAAAATCTTATAAAAATCAATTATCAATATTAAATAATTTATTTCTACCCATGTTCTTTGAAATTTAAAATTCACATTTAATGCTGGTTTACTCTTTCTATGCCAGTCCATTTTAAACTAAACAAGAACAATTGCTAAATAATATTTGTATGTTTATGAATTTTCTATTTTTCTTAATTGTGAAATACAGTGCCATTTTTAGAGTAAAAATATACTTACTCAAATGAGGATTAACAGGAGCTACAAGAAAAGCAAAAAAAAAATATATTAGCATAGCTTGAATGTCTTTTATAAATAAAAGTCTAATCAGTGTCTTATAGTTCTTTAACAAACTTAATGATCTTCCCTGCTGTGGCCATGGAGAATTATATCTGAAATCCATTTTGTTCTAGAGGATGAAATAGAATCTACTTTGGAGCTCAGTAATAACAGCCTTAAAATACCCCAAAATCAATGCTGAAAAGCATGTGGGATTTGTCATTTTCCAAAGAATGGAGCTGCTGACCTTTTATATCTTAACCAGTACTAAACAAAACCCAGAAATCAAAACTGAGGCTGGTAGGAGGCCAACATATAATCTAAGTCTTCTAAGAGTGAAAGCAATTATTCAACAGAGATCACACTTAAGTTTTTTGGCTGCTATCTGCTATCTCCTTGTGAAAATAACATGGTATCTAGGAAAATAAACCAATCTTTGTATCATGTCATTATATGTATCCTAAAACAAATAGCCACTTCAGTGGTACTTTGTTTAATTACACACACACACACACACACACACACACACACACACACACACGAGTTTTCTAACATTGAGCAACATATTTGCGGGTTTGTACGCCAGAAGAAATATTTATTTTAAAAGCTAGTTGTGTTTGCAATACAAGTGCCAATTGATCTCTACAGGAATGAATACTGTATGTTTTACTGAAACAATGAAAATATATCTAACCTAAGAGATAAAATAGTATCTGCATATGTTGATTAGGCATTTATCATTCTGAGAGAAAATTCCATTCTGGATGGAGGAAAGCAAGTTTACAATGGACAGTTGTTCCAACCTGTAGACGTTTGTCTACTCTGCTGTTAATTCCTAGCTTTTGCCTTTAACCACTTTGTTAAACTTGGACGTTACTAGTAAAATATGATGATAGTCAATAATGCTTATGTTCACGTATAATTGTTATATTAGTACATTGAGATCAATTTTTAATAAAGTGAATTAGTTTCTCTATTATTTTTGCCATTTCTACATACAGAAGACAGACCATTCCTACTAACTTTTTTTTAAATTATAGTTTATTAGGGGTGACAATGTTTAGTAAAGTTACATAGGTTTCAAGTGTACAATTCTGTAATACATCATCTGTCTACCTATTAACTTTAGTTATTTTTTTCTGATTCTGCACTTCCCATTGTAAGTTATGAAATACATAACATAAAAAAGGGACTATACATTTATTAGTTCTATTGAGGTAAAAAACACCAAAAACAATTATTTTCTTCCTTGCAAAATATCAATATATTTTATTTTCAAACTAATTAGTGAAAACTAAAATTATTTCATAATTAAACTAATATGAAATTATAAAATTGTCTATGTATTATCTTTCAAAGAAGTAAGCATCTTTGAATTATAATTTAATTCTAAGAAATATGTCACAACTACAGGCAATCTCTGATCAAACTGAATTTTAATTGTATCTTCTCTTACAATATTTTGTCTCCAAATTCACTATAAATAGCACAATTATCCTTGTGAAAATTTGCCATTCTAAATTCTAAATATTGCGGTGACTTTAGTTTTCTTCTTTCAATTGAATTTGCATGTCTAATTTCTTACAAATGCCTATATATCATTAAAGTGTACTTTATCCTTAATCTAATTTATATAAAATTAGTATTTTAATTAAAATGTTTACAGTTTTAATAAGTATGCCATGACTGTAAAGATAATTAAAGAAAATTGAAACTAAACATATCTATTTTTCCAGATTTATTTTTCATTTCAGTTTTTTAATAATAACTATTGAGTTCATGAAGAACTGAAGTTCAATAAAGACTCTTAAGTTCATGAAGAACTCAAGTTCATAAGAACTACTGAGTTCATTTGTTTTCTATATCTCTTTAAGACAAGTCATCATAATTTCTAAACTTAGTAAAGAAGCATAGATCTTCTGTTATGGACGGATGAGACTTAGTTCTACTCCATTTGTCATTTCATAGTTATTTAACTCCATAGGACACTGAAACTTTCTGCATCCTAATATCTTCATCTTTTAAAGGAATGAATATTAATGCATAGTTTCTAGTACCCCTCCATATTAAATAGTCCAGAGTTTTATAACTTAGGGTCAGGGAGACTAAATCTTGGGTATATAATTAATATTTTATAAAACATATAAAACTAAAACTTTAGAAAAATATACTGAGATGCTATCTAGTTGTCTGTCCAATGGAATTAATGGAGATGACCAAAGAATAACAATTGTTATTCTTCATTAAATTTACATCAATACCATAAAAAAAGGTATATTTTTACAGAAGTGCATTCAAGAAAAGATGTGCAGTGACTCTAATGCTTTTACAAACATATATACTTAAAGGACTACATTCAAGAAAAAGATATGTGGTGATTCTAATGCTTTTACATTCCTTGATCTTCTTTGAATATTCTATTCTACATTATATATGTTAATTTTAAATAAAAATTGAACATATCATGCCCAATATACTAAACAATGAGAAGAGGGTGAAGATAAGTGATTTTGTATGAAAAAGCAACTCTAGTAAGTTTTTCATAATTTCATTTAATTTTTTACTTTTGACAGCACTCACTGTTTCTTAAATAGGAAAACTATACTTAATGCTAAACAGAATGGAGACTTTCAACTGGGAAAAAAACCACAGTGTTATCTTTTAAACCAAACTCTGATAATCAATGATAAAAAAAAGAATAATATTTTTAAAAGTTTTTCATTATCTTTGAATTTTTTCAGTTTTATACTAGTTTCAATTTTTTGCTCAAATAAGACATTTAAATAGTGAAGAAATATTAAATGCATGTAATTTATAAAGCTAAGCGATCAATGACACACAAACACACACACATTTAGATATTTTAAACATTAGCAATCTAAAAAAAAATGAACCCCCCAAAATGAACTAAGGAGTTTTATGATAGGTGAATGGATAAACAAACCATGATACATCTATACAATGGGATATTATTTAACAAGAAAAAGAAGTTATCAAGCTCCAAAAAGACATGGGAAAACCTTAAAAGTGTATTGTTCAGTGAACTAAGCTAGTTTGAAAAGGCTACATGATTCCAACTATACAACATTCTGGAAAAGGCAAATCTATAGACAGTAAAAATATCAGGTTGTGGGGGTTGGAGGGGGGAGGGAAGGATAAACAGGTGGAGTACAGGGTATTTTTAGGGTAGTGAAACTATTCTGAGAGGTTCTGTAATGGTGGATGAACAACATTATACACTTGTCAAAACCCACACAACTGTAAACACAAATAATAAGCCCCAAGGCAAACTATTTAATAATAAAATGTCAATATTTGTTCATCAGTTGTAACAAACATACCAGACTAACATGTTATTAATAAAAGGGAAAGCTGTGCTGTGGGCAGAGGTCATATATAGGAGCTCTCTATACTTTCTGCTGAATTTTCTGTAAGCCTAAATTTATTCTAAAAAAATGAAGTCCATTAATTAAAAAAAAAAAGTTTTGATCACATTTGCTAACTTCTTAATGTTATAAATTTCTACGCCATCAAGAATTTGAAAAAAAATGTGGAAATACTACATCATAACTTAAGGAATAGAAAATAAAAGGACATTGCTGACATTATCACATAAGTTTAATGTTAACTGAAACACTATTCTATATTTCTACATTTATAATCAACTATTACAATGTATAATGATCATTTTGTGGGTTTTTTTGTGGGGGTCACTTGGCTGATGACCCAGAAAATCAATATACTGAATTTAATTTGGTAGATAGCTGCAACCTACATATTCCAGATAGCTTAATGTCCAAATTAATACTATTAAATAAAAGGCTACTTACCACTATATTTAATGACACGAATTGTTGAATCTCCTTCGCCAAATTTGGTGAGAGGAGTTAGTCGGACTTCATAAGCCTCTGGTTTAATTAGTTCAGTCAAATTGTACGTAATTAATTCTCCCTTTTGAATATTTCCATTTATTTTAATCTCTTGTTCCCACCAACGCTGCTGTCCAGCCTGAAATGAAAATAATTATGTAATAATGTTCCCAGTATTTTATTCAGAGGTACTTATTGTGTTCTAACAAAGTGGAAAAAGAGCATTCTGAAGTTTTATAAGAAAGTACTTATATGAATGTCTTTTCTTTACGTTCAAGTTTCTATAATGATCAACAAATTTTTCAGAAGTTTGAAGATAATTACCAAATGATCGCAGAATAATTTGGCTACATAGGCAGATTTACATGTTATCTAATATTAAGAGTCAAGAGATATAAAACAATTGTCTCTACTGAAGCCTCAATCAGGAGGCTGGAGTGATATGTTTACTTCTTACTTAACATATTTATAGTCAACTGATTTTTGGCAAATAAAATGGAGCAAAGACAATCTTTTCAGCAAATTGTACTGGAACACTGGGCACCCACATGCAAAATATTGAACCTCAATACAGATATTACATTCTCCACAACATTTAATTAAAAATGGATCCCAGACCTAAATGGGAAATACAAAGCTAAAAAGTCCTAGAGGATAACAAGAGAAATTCTAGAAGACTTTGGTTTGGCAAGGACTTTTTAGATACAAAACCAAAAGCACAATCCATGAAAGAAATAAACTGATACACTGGATTTCTTTAATTTAAAAATTTCTACTCTACCAAAAGACATTATCAAGAGAATGAAAAGACATGCCACATACTGGGAGAAAATATTTGCAAGGCACAACTAATAAAGGACTACTCAATATATATAAAGATCTCTAAATTTTAAAAAATGCATTTAAACAATGGGCTACAGATTTTAACAGCAAGGATGCTTCACATTATATGTCATCAGAGAAATACAAATTAAATCAACAAATTAAATCAAATACAAATTGAAATACTACTACACACCTATTAAAACAGTCAAAATCAACAACATTCAAAACCCGGAAATCTGGCAAGGATGTGGAGAAACAGGGACTCTCATTCACTGCTGGTGAAAATGCAAAATTGTACATCCACTTTGGAGCACAGTTTGATGGCTTTTTACAATACTAAATATTCTTTTACCATATGATCTAGTGATTGTGCTGCTGGGTATTTACCCAAAGGAGCTAAAAACTCACATTCACACAAAAACCTGCACATAGATATTTATTGCAGCTTTATTTATAATTGTCAAAACTTGGAAGCAATTCAGTAGGTAAATGGATAAACTATGCTACAATCAGAAACATCAGGATATAATTTAGTGCTAAAAAAAAAAACAAAAAAAAAAACAAGAGCTATTAAGCCGTGAAAAGACATGGAGGAAACTTAAATGTGTATTACTAAGTGAAAGAAGCCAATCTGAAAAGTCTACATACTATATGATTCCAATTATATGACATCATAGAAAAGGCAAAACTACAGATATAATAAGATCAATGGTTGTCAGAGGTTAGGGGGGAGGGAAGGATGGCTAAGTTAATCACAGAGGATTTTTAGGCCAATAAAACTACTCTGCATGATGATATAATGATGTATACATGTAATTTTAAATTTGCCCAAAAGCACAGACTGTAAAACACCAAGAGTGAACTTAATGCAAACTGTGGACTTTGACTGATAATGATGTGTCAACATAGGTTCATCAATTGTAACAAATGTTCCACTCCGGTGGGGGCTGTAGATAATGGTGGAGGCTGTTCATCTGTTGAGGTTGGGGGTATGTGGAGAATTATTGTACTTCCTATTAATTATTGCTATGAACCTATAACTACTCTAAAAGAACAGTCTTTTAAAAAATCTGTTGTGCCAGTTTTATAATTTCCTGTTCTTGGCTTACATTTTAGTTTCCTTTTTTTTTTTTTTCCTGAGGGCAGTGTCACTGGCCCTCACATGTGGGACCCAAACCGGGGTCACTGGCCTCCCAAGCCAGTGAGTGCCCAACCACCGCGCCACTCGGCCGGCACTTTCGTTTCCTTTTTTATATACGTATTGTAAGTATAGTTACCTTATAAAATGTACCTGATACTTAGTATATCTGAAGTCAATGGCATCCTTGTTCCTAGAGTTATTCTCCGTATTCGCTTGATAATTTTTAACTGTGTGTTGATCATGTGGCTAAAAATACTACTACTCAGGGTTCTATGGGGCCTAGGACAAATGTGTCCCCTGAGCGATGCACCTTTGCTTCTGACGTGCTCCTAAGGAATCAACAGTGTGCTTCACTTGCATGTTGATTATGAAACCCTTTGGTGTCACGGATTAAAGTGGAGATGATCCTTTGCTTTGAGAAGGTCTTGGGTTTTTATTCCTGTTTGCCTCAGAACTGCCAAGCTATAAGAATCAAAGTTCAAATTTGTCTGGGTTGGTAAATAGGTGAAGGTAAAAGAAATTTGGGTGGGATATTTCATTTATTAATTTAAGTTTCCATTTTGCTTTACATTTTTATCTGGTAATTTCATAACTATCTATCTATCTATCTATCTATCTATCTATCTATCTATCAGCACACACACACATAAACTATGTGTGTGTGTGTGTGTGTGTATTTGCTTGATTTCTAATTATATAGCCTAAACTGCTATTTTTATGGAAATGAAATTCTCAAATATGTGCCATTAGCACAGGACTAGAAAAGTGACAAGTAAAATAATGTAGTGGAACAGAAAGCATGTGCACGCGTGCACACACACACACACACACATATAAATACATGGGGTTGTTCACATAGAAGACAGGAAAAGATATACCATTTAATGGATTATAGGAAAAATACAAACTTGATCCCTATCTCACATCTTATACAGAATAGACAGTCTCAGAAGAACCAAATACTCCTGAGTTAACAAAAGTTAAATCATTCAGAAAAAGTACAGAAGAATGTCATTATGATCTCAAGTAAGATATTGCTTACATAACACAATAGAGGAACACTATTAGGGAAGGAAAAGGTTGATAAATTAGCCAATCTTAAATCTGAAATTAGTATTAAATTTAAAATTTTGGTATAACATTTTCTTCTCAGCAGTGCTCCCTATTAAACAGCGAAAATAAAGGCAGTGGTTTGAAGAAGATATTTAGAACATGTATAACTGGACAATATTAAGACTCCCATAACTAAGTAAGAATAAAGTATTCAATAACAAAATGAGCCTAATAAAAATTAGAATTTCATAGATGAGGAAATCCACATAACTAATTAGAGAAAAGGCTCAGCCTCACCACGAATCAAGGAAATGGAAATTAAAACCACAATACTATTCCCACGTATCAGTGAAATCATATGGTTCTCAACTTTTCCTGTCTGACTTATTTCACTTAACGTAATAATCTCAAGATCCATCCTCATTGTGAGATATAGAACTGAAAGCAACGAAGGAACAAGACAAACAAATGAAGAAACAAAAACTCATAGACACAGACAATAGTTTAGTGGTTACCAGAGGGTAAGGGGGGATGGGGATGGTAGAAGAGGGTAAAGGGGTCAAATATTTGGTGATGGAAGGAAAACTGATTCTGGTAGTGAACACACAATGTGATATATAGATGATGTATTACAGAATTGTACACTTGAAACCTATGTAACTTTACTAACCATTGTCACCCCAAAAACTTTAATTAAAGAACAAAACAAAACACAATACTATTTCCCACCATCAGAAAAATCAAAATTTATAAAAACAACCATGTTAAGGCTTGGTATAGATGTAAAACAATGAGAGCTTTTATGCATGTCATGAACTAAGAGAGCAGGAGGAGGGAATGGATGGGTAAGAGTTTCCTCTACTTACAAACCACCAAGTTGGCCTACATAGTATCATGACTAACAGAAGACTGGAGACTCCTGGGTCAAAAAAAGGACTAAGGACACAGCAGACAGATGCAGTATATAGATGCATTATAGCACTGTACACTAGAAACCTATGTAATTTGACTTACCAATGTCACCCAATACATTTAACGAAAAATAAAAAAAAATTAAAAATAAACTGAACAAACAAGAACTTAAAAAAATAATAAGTTTTACATTCGCTCTGGTTCCCCTTGTCTTCAAGTCCTACAGGAGGGGTGCAGAAGTGTCCAGTGGATTTTGCAAATGACTTGGGTGTGCATCATATCTGAGAAACGCTGAGCTTAAGAAACCTTAGTATGCTATGATTGACAGTAACCAAACCTGCTCAGCCATTACCCAAGCGGGAGACATTCTATTTATTATACTGGACATAAACAGCCCTTCCCTGTACTCTACAGAGAGACACTATCTCCACAGTCTAAGGATGTTTGCTATGCATATTGCCTTGAGAAGATAGGCTGCAATAAAAAGACAGTGCCTCTGCACAATGATATGCAAAAAAAGCAAGCCATCCAGAGAAAACCATCTTCTAAAAATATAGTCTTGATGACTATGCAAACTGATACAAGTATGGAGAGCAACTCGGCAATAAAAACATTACAATGAGAACAGTTAAACTCTAGCACATGTACACAAGGAAACAGGAATATTCACGGCATAGAAAACATCGAAGATAATCTAAACAGAATATAATCTAAACATCAGTAAGTGGTAGAATAATCAAATTGTAGACTCTTCATAAAATATAATACAAATAACAGAAGAAACATGAAACTAAGTTACATACATCATCATGAATGAATTTCACAAAAGTAATATTGAGCTAAACTTAATTTTGAAGTGGGAATATTAAAATTGAAATTCAATGCATGCATTTTGAAGAGGGATACATAGGTATATGTTAGAGTATAAAGAAATACAGAACCTAGTAATTACTAAGTCCAAGGTACTGGTCACATGGCTTAGGAGAATATCAAGACAAGAAATGCAATTGTGAGAGGTAAAGAAAGGACTTTATTCAGTGATTTTTGTCTCTTTAGAATAGTAGTAGATATACAAATTATGATTATATTATTTTTGTGTATGCCTGAAATGTTTTTCTTTGTTTTTCAAGGAGAGCATTGGATAAGTTGAGCTAGAGAGAGGCATTTTTTTGTGAATTTTCTTCGCTTCTTCCTCCCTTGAATTCTAAGGCCATGCTCTCTTGCTGTGCTTCCTGTCTACATCTGTGGCTACTCTTTCTCCTTCTCTTGCACGGCCTCTGTTCATTTTAGTGAGCTAGTAAGTGATGATGATCTTCCAGATTTTACTTGTGATGGTTCTGATACTCTGTGCTAATGGTTCTCCTATTTAGGCATGAATGAGACGAGTCTTAACCACCAAGAGTTCTGCTTTAATGTGGTCTAGAAATAGAATTTTTCAGTTTGTTTACAAATATAATTCATAAAAAGCACCTTCTCCTTACAAGGCCACTTGGATGCAGGTGATTTAGGGGCTACCTCTGGGGAGACACAGCTCAGTCTTGCTAGACAACCTCATTAATAGTGGTGGCTTTTTCTAACACCTCAGCATTGACATGCCTTAACTTGTAAGTTCAGGTCATAGTTCAAGACAAAAAAACAAGAAAACCCCACGACACATATGTAAGTCCTTATTATGTGCCAGGCTCTATGTTAACTATATTATGCTTATTATTATATTTAATCTACTATGCCCCCCAGTAGGTAGGAACTAATACTAGTGCTATTTTATAAATGAAAAAGCTGAGGCAGATGGCAGTTAATGCGACTCACCTAAGATTGGACAGCCTGAGAGTTGCAGCTGCAAAAGTTGGTTACACCCCAAATTATTGTTTCTAGCATCACTTCCTACTTTGCTTCCTTAGAATTAATCACTCCCTTATTTTTTTTTCTGCTTTTCTTTCTTTTTTCTTTTTTCTTATTTTTTATTAAATTTATTTTAATTAGTTTCAGGTGTACAACACAGTGCAATAGTTATACTTTTTGCCCCTCAAAGTGACAACCCCCTCCCCCAATTCACCACCCCACTCCTCCCCCACATATCATACATATCTATTACACTTCCTCTGACTCCCTTACACAGTATACCTTAATTTTGTTTTACCAGAGACTATTTAGTTATAATAAACTTATAGAATCATTTTTTGTTTGTTTGTTTTTACATATAGATTATAAGGGAGAAACAATTTCTTATAAATTGTTATGCTTACAGTGTCTGGTCGTTCTCTTGATAAAGATGTGATGAGATTAAATTCCAGCATAGTGTATATTTAACTGGCTTCCAAGAAGTGAAGCAGGAAATTCAACCAGTAACACAATCACTGAATTTAAATACACTGGCAAAAAATGGACATAAAACCTAATTGCAAGGAATGTACTTTACCATGCATGGTTGATGTTAGATACTATGACGTTTCTACCAGTTTTGGAGGCTAAAGATTCTATAAAACAATATAATGCAAATGATCATTTCTTTCGCTGTTTTTAGATTTTTAGATTAGATGCATGAACCAAAGGCAAAGTACTGTTATTTCAGAAGATAGATAAAAGTAGTTTAAATTCACAAAAATATATGCAGAATAATTTGATGTTTTACTATTATCTAAAGACACACAAGTTTAATCAAGGTGTACTTTTCTGAATGTTAATGTATGTTCAATACCACTCAATATTTGTAGTAAAACCCAAGGGAGACTGTGCATACTCTGTTGTTATAATGAGATGCTTGCCTTGAGTAATTTTAATGAGCAGACACACTAATGTTACTGTACTTATTACAAACTCTGAAATACAGAACTTCGTATGTGTATCAAAAAAGCACTGACTTTGATTCCAAGTCTCTAATTTAAAGTTTTGATGAAAATATATACTTCAGCAGTTGAGGAATACACAATTAAATACCTCATAGTGTATCTCAGTGAGCTGTGCAAAATGTAAAAATGCAAAAACTAAATACAGTGTTTGCACATACACAAAAGAAAATGCAGTATTAGCTCACTGTTTGGAAGTAATACCATAAAACTCGCAGAGAATGTAGGACCCAAACCATAACTGCAAATGACAGTCCCAGAGCCAACCCATAAGTATGTTGACATGAAAGCAATGTGTTAAAACTTTTTTATCATTTCTATTAAAATTTTCTGTTTCCATTTAACTTTTTATTTTCCAAGGAGGTATGTTCCTTTCCCATGACTTAGGAAGAAGTCACAAAACCTAACAAATCCCCACAATGAGGCATTTTGTGAAAAGCTGCGGTTTGCTGGTATTTACGTCAGAGGGTAATTAAAAAGGCAATTGTTGCAGAGTCATCAACTGCTGACTCTTCTCAACTAATCACAAAGACATTGGCACTTTATACTTTTTAAGAGGGCAAACCATATTAATTTTTTTTTAATTTTAAAAGGAATAAAATTAACTCCTTTTAGCAGAAGGGTGCAACAGACTCTGAAATGTGAAAGAAAAAGAGCTGCCGTCTTTTCCTTTTCGTTCTGGACTGCAAGCCTTTTTCAGCATGGTAAGAAACTCCACTGAAAAATACTGGATAAGAGAACGCAAAGGAGAAGATGAGGGATGCGTCAACACACACCAGGCATATACACGTGTTTATGGCATTTATTTTTCAAATCATCCTGTAAGAGAGATATTGATATGCCCATTAAATGGGAAACTTTCATTCATGTTTACCAGCCACACTGCTAGTAACAATAATAGCTAGATAAAAACTCACGTGATGCAGACCCCAAATTATACACTATTATGATTATCCCATAAACTAGCTAGGATAACATTTTAGTGGATTGAAATCCAACTGCTTTGTGACCTCAAATAAAGGTGACATGAGTTGTAAGATGCACTATTATTTTAATAACATCCTAGGGGCTAACAGGATAATAAACGACATTGCATGAAATATACCATATTTCTATTTTCTACTCATTAATAAGAGCATACATTTACATATTTAATTACATACGCTTTCTTCTTTCATTGCTACAAACTTGAGTCTTACTTCACATTCAATATGAATTTTTCTGAATGAGTCACTTTTTCAACCCCTTGGACATATTTTGTTTTTCATACTTTGGTCATGATATTAAGGCTTTTAGAAGTGATAGTATATATTTTTTAGATATACAGATGTTTAATTATTTTTGTTTACCCTTTCTCTTTGGAAGCTTATAGTATTTTTGTTAATTGAACTATATCTAAGAGAGCTAAAAAATATTTTCTTAAAAGTTAGCCTGAAGCTTTGGACAGACTGATTTATGACTAATCTTTCAATAGATTACATGAACATCTACTGATTTTGAAAATTTTGTGCTATTTCCTGAGGGATGAGGGCAACATCTATTACTTTTCATTGCATTTCCATTGTCACAAACCTCATAGTCATTGTCACGTACATAATATCTTTTGTCTCTCTCTCTCAAAGTATGTATATTGCAATATTATAAGTTTGTTTTAAGAAAGCCTTTAGGGATCCACATTTAAATCAGAATTCAAAGAATGCAAATAATGCAACTGTGATGACAATTAGATTGACAGAAATCTATGCAGAGCAGAGTTTGTATATGGATAGACAATAACATCTGCTAAATAACTTTATTACCTAAATGTTGGCAAGCTTATTTTAAAAACTAGCACATAACACATTCTAAATATGGACTATTAAAGTGATATAGTCAGGGGATATCTTTGAATCAAGAAACTATAGCAGTGCTATCTTTCAGCACAAATGACTGTGTATTTTGTTATAATATTTTTTGGTAAAATTCAGTAAGAGCCATGGTGACACTAAAATCTTTTGACTTGAAAACATATCCTCATAATGGAATATAAGGGGATGTATGTATTTAGGTATATTTTAATTTCAGACTTATCCATAAGCAATATTTAAGTGCTACCTAATATGGATCTGAGCTAATAGTTAAGGTACATACTTTTTAAAAATTATTAAAAAGTTATAGATTCATAACTCGAAATGTACATAATACCTAGAAACCGATTCCAAAGGGTGAGGCTCAGAATAATGTTACAGCATGAAACTGAGGGGTATTAGTAGACAGCTATTTATACTCAGTAGCAATTAGAGAAAGGGTGACTTTCATAAGCACTAATTTGCTTTCCCTAAAAATGGAATATTCTTTATTTTTCTAAAATCTATTTTCAGTTACCTCATTTCTGATGATGGAAAACTAGTTCTTGCCAATTCAAAATAAAGTCAGTGTGTTTAAGATTTGAACTTGATAAACTCGGGTTTGAAACTGAATCACTTCAGTACTGGGTGCTACCTGGGGAAGTACTTAACGCTCATTCCGCAGCTGAGTGCTTTTGTCTGGATGGTAGGAGATGCCTAGTGCTTGGATTATCTGCTCTACTGACTTTGTCTCAGATGTAGTTCAACTTCTTCTGGCCTTTCTTGTCCTGTGCTAGCTAGCATCCTTTGTTTGCCTTTGGGACAGGCTTGGCCTTTGTTCAATTTGTATTCTGTCTGCCCCTTTCTTTGGAAAATCATAGGTTCTTTGGGTGTAACAGCATGGTCTCTGTCCTCTTTCAGGGGGCTGGTGAATCCTGACTGCTTCACCTGCACCACAGGGAAGCAAGAGACAAGCCAGGCCCCGAAAATCGAAAATCGCCCTCTGCCACCCTGCTTTTGGGGAATTTTGCATCTTCCTGAGCTACATACTGGGCTTGAGTCCTTCCTACTCAAGCAGGTTGTAGGTGCCTTTCTCAGGGAATTTCTAGGACTAACTCTATTGCTCTTCTTTCACTTTTACTAAAGTATTCCTCATGCCTGGCAACTCCATGTATTTGCTTTGGAATTTCTCCCAAAGTTTTTATTCCTGAGTAAAGGCTTTTGTAACTCAACACTTTTCTCTCAAGCACCTCCTGCCCACTCCCGCTCCCGAAAACTCCCATTTGATTTAAAGGCTTGGCTTTCAAGGCTACTGTTTTTACTTAGATTTGATAAAAATCTATGCATGCTCATTTTCCCTCTTTTTAGCTTTGTGCTAAGTGTCTTTGCAAATTTGTCTTCACATTCTTGGGCCATAAACCTGTAATCTTAGATAATGATAGCGCAGCTGATAAAAGAGAATTACTAAAAAAATTTAAAAATGCATATTTCAATTTTCCAGCTGCCCTTTGCAATCAAAGGGCACATAGTATACATAGTATACTAATAGTCTGCATTTAGCTTTGAATATCTTGAATGTTATTTCCTGTAGTTGTTCTAATTTATATTTCTAATCGTAATAGTTACCTGATTACAAAAGAAAACAAACTATCATGGCCAGATAAAGTCATTGCTGAGTGGGACCACAGCGTCAGTGGATCTCCAAGTTTTTCTTGAAGTTTAGGAAGTTTACTTTCTTTCCTTGCCCGCCTCAGCGAGTCACTGCTGTCTGGATGTGAACCAGACATGCAGGTGGAGTCGCTGGTAAATATCACTGGTATAAAAATGAAAGACCTCGCAAATAGATTTCAAGGGTGGTTTAAAAATAAGACATAACTTTAGGCACATACAGTTTTCAGTCCCAACCAAATGAAATGTTTTTCTCAGTGATTATAGAAATGAGAGTAATAAAAGTAGAAGAAAAATACAGGCTGAAACTTCCTAAATATGTTAAGAGTGCTATGACTTACAGTTAAAAAAAATAGTTTAGGAAATTGAGACAAATGTTAGAACAGAACTTGGTATAAAAGGAGGTTCTTTAGCACCCTGAAAACTTTAATGTTTATATAATAGCTAAACATTAAGTGAAGGGGTTGAAAACAAGAACTAGTATTATCTATTTAGTACATATTTTTTACGTGGCTTAATTTTGCACTCCCGATGTGACTGTTTAAAATAAAATGTATTAGAAAAGTCACATGAGAATATTTTAAATATAGGTAATATTTATAGAGTGACTACCAAGTGCTAGGATTTGTTACAGCATTTTAGTTATTATTTAATTTAATCCCAAACTATTCAATGAGGTAACTACACAATAACTTTAAATTTTATCCAAATTATTGTATTTTTACTTTTTCTAGAAAAATGTGTAGAATTATTGTTTCTAAAATAAAAATATCTGGAAAAAGTGAAAAGTAAACGTAAAACGGGTATCTCTAAAGACATACAGAGCTAGTTGAATGTTCAATGAATCTTGCTAGCTTTCTTTTCCTATTCCTTGTATGAATATTTTAGATCCTTGTGACATACATGGCATTGGAAAGGTGATTGCTAAAACTTAAGGAACGCTCAAGAAAACACTTTTTTAACTTTGCAGAACACATTTATCTTAAGTTATGTGAATGTACGATAAAACTTTTTATTTTATTTTATGGAGTTACTTAGTAATAACTTTAGTGATGAGTTGTAATCATGAAATTGTAAATTATATGGAATAACATAGTTTAGCCTCATGATTTGGTCGAGTTTAAAATTTGATGTGTAATAGGGCGTATGGAGGTAAAGTTCAGATAAATTTTGATGTGATAATTAAATGATCTTTTTCAGTTTATAAAAAATAATTTCTTTTTGTTTAAGTGATAGACCATATATAAAGTTCCAATAACTACAATTTCATCACCCATAGCATTCCCTGATTATTGAACATTTTTTATAATGATGCATTTATTTTTACACTATAATTCTAATAACATATTTTAAGGTTTAAAAAGAGAAAAAAATTTGAGAATTGGAAAAAGTTCCTATCTAAACTTATACAAGTATATGTGCTATTGAACTGAATATGGGTAATTCTGGCTCAGAAAAATTGACACTTTGGAGATAGAATAACCTACTTCTACCCATGGAAAAATGGTAGCATTATGGGAAACATGAATTTTCAAGATACAAGTAACAACTCTGTTAAAAATACAGTATAAGCTTCTTTTAAGAAACATAATATAATATTGATATTAAAAAATAAAACTGCAGTTACAGTACATTTATATTTCAATACTATAATTATATTTCTAGGAACAAATTTGACAACTAAATTGTTCTTTACATAGGAATTAAGAAATTAATAAAAAAGATTAAGTTTATATAACCACTTTAGTGATTTTAGTATAAATAATACTAAATCAGCCTCTCTCCAATTCATTGTGATGCCAGCCACAGTAAGATTCCTAAATATTAAAAAAAAAAAAAAAAGATTCCTAAATATTGACTTCTATATAGTATTCCCTTAATTAAACCACCAGACATCAGAAAGGCTGATCTTTTAAAATTGCTTTGATTCATTTTCCAGTTTATGGAATTATAGTTTGTAGTGGTAGTTGAAATACTCAACTAAAGTACTTATGTTTACTAAGAAAAATTAAAAATAATAGCTACCAACATTTTGAGTATCACTATTGCCAAACATTGTCCTAAAGATTTTATACATTATTTCTTATTTTGTTCTTATAAAAATTCAGTGAGTTCAGTATTATTATCTTTATTTCTTCAGTCAAGGCTACTGAAACTTAAAGAATTGATAAATTTTCCCAGGTCATATGGCTGGTAAGACACAAGCAATGATGTAGAAACCCAATATTGTACAATTTCAAGGCTACCCTCTTAATCAATGTTTTAATTTCCTATCATTATATTAAATATGCTGCTTTCATAAGTTTTTTTCTGACAATGTGCACTTTATTCACATTCCCTTCGAAAACTGATAAAGGATTTTTACATTAGGGAGGCCTAATTATGATGAACTGAATTACATAGCAATGGGTGATAGACTAAGATAATTATACATCTATCTTTAGGAAGAGAGTTAGTCATACAAAAAGCTTTTGATTTTCTGAGTCCTGAAAGTTTAAGAGAATTCAGACTCTGCTTTTCAATTTTATTTAGCACTCCACTGAATGTATGCTCTGATTGTGCTGAGTTCTGCACTCATAACTGTTATATAAATCATGAAGTGACAGGGTATTTCAATATTGCCTCAGGAAAGAATTTGCGTGATTACTGGCATATCCCCTCAACCATGCACTGATTATGTTCATCTATTAGAACAAAATAACAACATTGAAAACCACCCACGAGACTATGTATAACACTAAAAATAGTCATTCTTTAGCAGGTAATGATAAATTACTGAGGAAGAGAGACTGGTTTCCTATCAAGTTTGGAAATAGCACAGTCTAATTATTTTCTTGTCATGCTTGGATCAGCAGGTGGAAGGATACCTCAACCTAAAGACTGATTCACTATAGATTTCAATCTTATAAATTGGAATTAAGCAGCTCAGTCAGCATCTTTCTTCATTGTTAGTTTTTCCAGGATGTGCAAACAGATCACTATTCAGGGTTTTGATGTTGGCATTTCATCTTGGTATTTTTCTGATATAAGGGGACCATAATCACTTCCTTCAATTATTTTTATGAATAACGTGGTTACCGTTTTACATCCAAAATATATTTTACTAGGGCTATGTTCTGGGTTTACTACTAATAGTTTTGTATTTTGATCCTATAAATGCATCTGACCATTCCACATCTCATCAACAACTCCCTCTAAAAGCCTTGTAACTAAACTCCTTACTTCTAGTGAATTATGATTCCTACCCATCCTACATTTTGCCACCGAGGTACAGGAATACCTTGTTTTATTGTGCTTCATTTTATTGTACTTCACAGGTATTGTTTTTTTAAAAATGAGAGGCAAGTATCTCCACCAGCAAAAAGATTACAACTTGCTTTATTGCAGTGCTCACTTTATTACAGTGTCCTGGAACCAAATCCATGCTCTCTCTCTCCAAGGTATGCCTGTAACTCACTTGGGATGATTTATGTATTTATTTATTTATTTATTTATTTATTTATTTATTTAAGATTTTATTGGGGATTTTGGGGAGGGGAACAGCACTGGGGAACCGGGGAAGGGAAACAGAGAAGTTGCTGTCCTTTTGTTCTTCAGGTTAGCTGTGGAGGACATTGCTTCACTGGCCCATGTTGGTATTATCATTGCACTCTTTCTTGGTGAGGCAGATCCGTCGCCGGCCTCTGGACAGCCGCTCACAGCAGCTCTTGGCAGCTCACACTGGCTGCTGGCCAATCACTGTAGCCTATGGCAGCTCACTTGAGGCGATTTAAAACCAAACTTGCAATATTTCTGAGTTATGCCAGTAATTTAATCTTATTCTCCTGCTCAAATTATCTGAGGGATTATTCTTTTGTAATATTATTGATAATAATAGCTAACATTATTGAACACTATGTACTTTGATGAATTATTCATTTTAACTTAGTTGAAATCTATAATGTCACCATTAATATTTTTATAGTTTTGTTATACTAGTTTAGCTTGATATCACTTAAATAGGTATATATTTGGGCAATAAATTTGACACTCATAGGGAGAAGTTTCAGGTCAATATATTTTTATATACTTTATATAATAGAAAGTAATGATATGAAATTTTAAATGTATTGATATACCATGGGTTTAATTCAATTATTGACAATGATAAAAAGTTGTGATCATCAAAGTGTTATTAAATTATAGGGCTAGAAGAAAAATCAGTAAGAAAATCAATCAATGTTACACAAAAGTGTAAATAGAGATTAGCATCTCTTACTGCATTTTGGATAAAAATGTCAATAATACTCTCTTTTCAGGAAAACACTGCACAACATTGTCTACTACATTCATTCATTCATTCAAATATATCGAACTAGGCTGAAGTGAAAAACAAAAGCAATGAGGAACCAAGCTCTTTTTATCAGGGTTAAGAATATTGGAATGTTATATAAAACATATTCAAACACAGCTTAAATGTGATCTCTAACACTGTACATTTTTTCTGAGTCTTAGAAAATTTAGATTTTGAATTTTTATGAAATATAAAGTATTATTTTTAGTGATTTTCATAGCCAATGAGATACAATAACTTTTCTTAGTGAATAAATAGAGGAATGTCACCAGAACTGCTACGTCCTGACCCATTCCCATGCCCTTTGCTTTATAGCAAGAGATTCCAGTTTTCAGTTGTGCTACATTTCTGAGCCTCCCTTTAAACAAGATGTGGTCATGTGACCCAATCCTGGTCAATGAGATGTAAGTACAGTTTCTGCATGGTGCTTCTAGGGAGGCTAGTGAAGACTGCCTAATCAGTTAGGAAGGGTATTTATTAATTTTTTTCAGGATTTTAATTTTTTTAATACTTTGTCTTTACTCTTGATTATGATCTGTGATTCATTTGTGATGGCTCAAGTGCTAGTAACTACCTTAGATTGTCAGGTAACCACACTATGAAATACATGCCATCTGATAGAGAAAAAAAAACTATAATCTTAGTTCTATTATGATACTGTGGAGAACATGTCAGCACTAGACTGCTGGTATCTGAACTGATTCTTTGTGAGAGAGAAATAAACACCTCTCTCTTTTAAGCTCCTATTATTTTGCTATTTTCAGTTATACAGAACTATACATAATGTTAATTGTTATAGATGCTGATAACTGGGGTTTTCCCCATGTATCCTAAAAAAAAAAATAGACTGTTGAGTAGACTGTTGAGTTTACTCAATGAAAAATTGTAAAATACATTTTTTCTAGATATTTTTAATAAAATATATTATGATTTTGTTAATATTGTCTTCTATCAAAGATTCTCTTTGCAAAATTGCAATATAAAATATGTCAAGGAAAACATTAATAGTATGTTTGTTTCATTCAGCTGTTGCATACCATGCTGTGTAACAACCAGAAAAATCTTAATGGCATAAAATAATTAACATTTATTTTTGAGCGTCTGTAGGTTGGTTGGATTTCAGCTTATTTAAACTAGGCTTGACTGAGCTTATTTCCAGTCATGGGTCAAACTCAGGTCAGCTCCAAATATTTCTTACTCTTCTTGGACCACCAAGCTACCTAAAGCAGGTTTGTCTGATTGATGAGGTCAGATGGTCCTAGTGAGCAAGCAGAATCATATAAGGCCTTGTAAAGCCTTGACCCAGAAGCAGTATCTATCATTTCTGCATATATTCCCAAATGACTAAAGCAACTCACGTGACCAACGTCAACATCTGTGGGCATAGGATTTACTCTTCCCATGAAGATGAGGACTGGGAAGAAATAAACTTCACATGAACAATAATCTTATATGTTAAAATGTTGTGTTAGACCTTTGAGTGTATCACACAATTTCAATAGGAAAGTTTCCTTATTAAAGGGACAGTATCAAAATATGTAAGTTCTTAGAAGTTAAAATAAAGATGTATCATACTGTCATATATAATCACAGTTTTATACTTCTTTTTGCATACCACCATTAAAAGCAAATACCATATGATCTCACTTATAAGTGGAATCTGAAAAACCAAATGAATGAGCAATGTAAACAGAAACTGTCTCATAGATATAGAGGGAAAACAGGGTTGCTAGTTGGGAGGGGGTGGGGATGAGGGAGAAGGGGAAGGGATTAGACAGCAAAAATAGGCAACTACAATATTGCCACAGGGATATGAAAGACAGTTCGGGGAATATAATTAACAATGTTGTAAATATTTTGTGGGGTGTCAGATGGTCACATTCTTGTTGGGGAGACCATTTCATGGATGGAGTAGAGGCTTGATCACTGCACTGTACACCTGAACCGGAGGTTGTATACCAACTGTAATTGAATATATATAGATAGTCATGTGATGTGGATTACACTGTGGAAGGGAGTCAGAGGAAGTGTAATAGATATATATGATATGGGGGGGAGGAGTGGGGTGGCGAATTGGAGGAGGGGTGTTGTCACTTTGAGGGGTAAAAAGTATAACTATTGCACTGTGTTGTACACCTGAAACTAATTAAAAATAAATAAATAAATAAATAAATAAATAAATAAATAAAATAAAAGCAATGTATTTAGAAACCAATATCTACCTTACTCTAAACAAAGGGCATCAACTATAAATAATTAGCTAGATATATGTATTTTCTGTAAGATGAAACTAATTCCAATTTTAGGGAAGAGAAATTACTAAAATTATTCTACAAATGTTCATTAGTATATATTAAACAGTAATATATTAAGTCTTTGTTTAAAGAATTGCTATTTTGTGCAACCCAAAATGGCCCAAAATAATTGATAATTGAAGCAACAAATGTTTTATTACAGAATATATTTAATTTCTTTTCAGAAAACTCATAATATGATAACTGTATTTATCCATGTGTTAAACCATATTTATGTTATTACTCTTTATTAACTTATTTTATTTGTCTTTGTTAAATGTGCAATCTAATATCACTCTCTACCAAAGTATGGCTATGCTTAAATATTATTTTAACTTGATATTGTTCTCATATGTATACCCTATATTCCTGTCAATGTCCATAAAAAAAAGTCACAAGAGTGAAAATGTTCTTAAAATATTGCTTTTGAAAACAGTCAGATAACATATGTTATCCCAGGGTGTATAATTAAGGTCATTTGACATTTTGAAACTGCATTTTCGATAACAAATGTCAATCATATTTTATTTTAATGAGAAAATGTTGCACAATATCATTGACTGATTAATTCATTCAAAACCATCTATTGAGAGCCTATTACTGAAACAAATTAGACAGAATGTTTGTTCTTCACAAAACTTAAAATCAAACATAGTAATTGCTTCATTGAGATGAGATGTTATGATTATTAAGCATTAATACATGTAGAGTGCTCAAAAATGTTTAATGCAAAGTAAGCATTGCATAAGTGGTAGCTGATATAATAATAATTACATCTTCTAGTCCTACTACTAGTGTTACTATTACTGAAGGGTAATTGGTATGTATATGGAAAGGGTGAGATGAGAGAGAGTTTAATTTAATTATCACTCAAAAATGTATAATTATATATTGAGAATGTATAACATGATTAACATGGGCATCTGACCTATTATAGGAGATTGTAATCATCTTTATCCATTTTATTTAATTGGAAAACTTACTTAGATAAATTACAGCTAGATCTTAACTTTAAAGTAAAAAATGAAACCATAAAAGTATTAGAAGTAATCAATTGAGATTTTGCTTAGATCTTTGTCCTCAGCTTTACCAAGGTGACTTAAAACTCAGAAACCATAAGATGTAAAAATTCAGTTGTATAAAAAATTTAAAAATATGCACAGCAAAATGACATAGAAATGAGAAGATAAATGCATAAAGAATATTTCCAAAATATATGACAGAATTCTTAATATATACAGTAGAAATTATATAATCAAAATGAATACATCAGCAATTAAAAGTATAATGGTTAATTACAGAGTACAATTTGGAGGAGACAAGAGTTTATTTAGCAGGATGCTCTCATAATTTCTCTGGCAAGAAATTGGACTTGGTGGTAGAGATAGATAAAGGTGAAAGGATTTGAGGTATATTCAAAATATACAATCGGCAGATATTGATTATGAACAGGTAAGTGTCAAGAATTATTCCAAGTTTTTCTCTGGCTTAATGGGATGGACGATGGGACTGTTCATTTAATGGGGACACTGAAGGAAGAACAAGCTTGAGATAGATTAGGTTAAAATTTAGACCTGCTATGTCTGAGAGGTAAGTAAGGCATCCAAGTACAGATTTGTCAGGAGGGTGAGTCTAGGGAGGTTACATTAACATTTTGAAAACATTATTTATGGGCATGTTCTTTGGTAATTGTTCAATAATGTAAGATAATGGAAATCATATATTGCATAGTGGGTTCATTAAAGAAAAACAATGGAAGTTGGAAATCACAGCAATTAAAAGCAAATACTCCAGGACTGGCCGAGTGGCTCAGTTGGTTAAGAGCTCGCTCAAGAGTGTGAGCTGAGCTCTGAGCAATGGCGGTTCGATGCCACCCTAAGCTGAGTTGCCGTTGAGCTGCCAACAGGTGGCAGGATGGCTCAGCTGAAAAAAAAAAAAAAAGCAAATACTCCAGGGCAAGATTGCAAGACTAGATGGTGAATGGGGTTTTGGCAGAAAAATGAAAAATGGCATGAAGATCAGCCAAGTAAATTAAGACAAAGGGTGTCAATAATTTTAATGAGACAGATAGCATCAACAAAAATATTGGAGCACAATATAAATTTTAGCTCAGATTAAGCAAAGGTAGCATGAAAAAGTCAATAGCGCAGTTCTTAATAAAAAAGAAATCTAACAGGATTTTTGCCGCACTCCAAACCCAACTGGGAGACACAATGAAAACAAGAGGGAGGTTAATGATCTGAGGGGAGAAAACTGCAGACCCCACAGAAACCTTCTTAGACTTCCAGGGACATGAAGTGGTTTTTTTTTTATGGTTCTTCTTCCATTTCAAATGGAACTCTTTGTTGTATTTGTTCTTTTTATGGTCTTTATTAAAAAATGACAGGCTTTGATGCTATAATGTGGCTCACATATTACTAGAATTTTATTATAAAAACTAAGGGCATTACCTAACAAAATTTGTTAAACAGAGATTTTAGGAGAGAAAAGGCATTTAACTGAATTGAAATGTCTTAAAAGCAAAAGTCTCCAGGATGCTTAAGGATTGAATAAGTCCAGTTACTTGGTTTCTATTTTTATTTTTATACCTATTAACTGCTTGTATTGGGCACATCAAGAAATTTGAGGGCTAATTTTTCCTTAGCAGTTACGTAAGAGTAGTCTTTGAAAACTGTTGTCGCTGAAATTGGTGAGTATTTGAACACTGGAATATCTAATTTTGTAGATGAGATGTACTATTAACACTTTAGCAGAATCACTATTAGCTTTTTCTTCCTGTTAATAACTGAGGTAGCTGAATATTTGCTATAAGTGCATGAAATTCACTAATTAGGCTGTGTAAAAACAAAACCAAACATCTAAATCATGGAAGCATGTCAATTTAAAAAGTTTTAAAGCTATGAACAGTGTTAAATTACAGAAACATATTGAGATACTAAGCAATTACTGTGAGTGTATCAATAAAATTAACACAATATTTTATCATATTTTGCTCAGATCTCTTTTAAAAAAGAGATATGATTTTACAGATTTGTGGAACCCCACATTCTACCTCTTTCTGGATACATTTCCTCCCTCCCTCATGGCATGAGGGAACTATATACCGAATGTATTTTTAAAAATATTTTCCCTGTACTCCTGAAACCTATTAGCTTTACTAAAAATTGTCACCCCAATAAAGTTTAATTAAAAAAAAATCATCAGCTTTCACAAACATTAAAAAAACCTCCCTAATATGGTTTACACTTTTCAAACATACATTTGAATGCGTAGAAGTTATATTGTTTCTAAAACTATACAAATCTAAAAAAACACAAAAACATGAAAAAAACACCTATTTTCTTCCCAAATAGCTTCTTTTTTTTTTTTTTTTTTTTTTTGAGGGCAGTGTCACTGGCCCCCACATGCTGGACCTGAACCGGGGCCACCGGCTTCCCAAGCCAGCACCAAACCACCGCACCACTCGGCCGACCCATCAAATAGCTTTTTTGCTATACTAAATTATTTTTTTTCTGCAACAGAAATTTCTCTTTTTTTATTTTTCCCCAAAGCAACTGAACTAAAGTAGGTATGGCATTGTATTCATATAAAGTGTATATATAACACAAGAGTTAAACCAGGAGTTTCTTGTCCCTATTTGTCTATCTTTATTGCTTCTGATATGGCCATAATATTCTCATGCTATCAGCTAATAATGGTTAATAATCTGTTGTATATTAAAGATAATGTTACCCAGCATTTTATAGTAGCGGAAATACGCATTTTCTCAAGATTTACACTACTTTGTATGGTAATACTTCATTTGCTGCAGTCTCTAACTAGATCTGAGCATCCACAGATCTAGTTAAATATAAAGATAATCACTTTCTTTTTTTAGTTATACAACATAATATCCTTTTTAAAAATAGATTTTTCCAGAAAATGAAGTTTATAGTGTTTTTAAAGTATGAAATATATTATTTTAATTTTAATATTAGGACACAGTTTGCTTAGTGGAGCTTTTACAGATAAAATTGATAGTTGGCTATATGCCTTGACTTTTACTATTCCAAAGCAATACATTTTATTTTGATACTTCAAAGTTTTATTTTCTAATCTTGACCAAAATGTCCAAGCCTATACTTAACCTAGGGGAACTTCATTCTGTTTCTAATCAAAGAAAGTACTTCTCTTACACCACCATTATAGCATCGCCAAATCAGCTAGCCAACACATTTCTTTTCCACAAAGGGTGTCAGATGGACACTTGTGTTATTAGGGAGACCACTTCATGGACCGGTAGATGCCTGACCACTGCACAGTACACTGAAGCTGAAGCTGAGTAACACTGAATGTCCTATAGTATACATATAGTCACAGGATGTGGAGTACGGCATAGGGCAATGGAATTGTAACAGCTATAATATGATGTCAGAGAGTTAGTAGATTGGGGGAGGGTATATCACTTTGTGAGAGGTGAAGTGTCTAACTATTACTTTGTTTTGCATACCTGAAACTAAAAAAAAAAACAAAACAAAACAAAAAACACTAGTTAAACTTATTGTCAGTCTAATATATGTGCCCCTTATATTATTTGTATTAGATGGCATATTAGAAGGCTTTTGTCACTCCACCACAAAAGTTACTACTTTATCTTGGGTTGTGGCTTTGCTCATTAACTAAGCATTGCTTAATTATTTATTATGACCTGGTTTCCAAGTAACACTTTTTTGAAGTTGAAATGATATTAAATACCTTTGTGTATAGTGACTGCTTGACTGCTGTTTTTTTAGGTGTTCATTTAATAGAATTGTCAACTTCAGATGCCATAATTTTATATTAACTAAAAGAACAGAAGAAAATTTTAAATGCTATTAAGTGAATTAGAGTTACTATATAAACAAGGGTGGCTTCAAAATATACATTTGTTAAAAAAGAGAAAATTTATAAAAATTGTAAAATTTCTTTGAAATATTTGAAATCTGTGCAAATATTAATATTAAATATCACAGCATTGTTATTATTATTGACACTTGCAACAATAATAAATGCTAATGTGGGCCGGCTGAGTGGCTCAGTTGGTTAAGAGCTTGCTCAAGAGAGCTAGCTGAGTTCTGAGCAACAGCAGTTCAAGGCCCAGCCTGAGCTGAGCTGCCGTTGAGCTGCCAACAGGTAGCAGGATGGCTCAGCTACAAAAAAAAAAAAGATTAATTTTAAAAAAGTAGATCTAATCCATACAAGAATATATGGACATCCAGAGTGTCAGTGTGGCAGATTGAGTAGTTCCTGAGCCTAATACCATTCTCAGGTGAGCAACCCAAAATAAAAGCATTCAAACATACTAGGAATATTTGATGAAATTCATATCTGAGACATTTATTGTCATCAAAATTTTCTGATGTCTTTAACATACGGTGTGACATGCTTCAGTATTTTTAGAAAATTAGGGGTTCATAAATAATGAATAGCATATATTCTTAAAAAGTCCTGAAACTCAGGAGAGGAAGTTGGTCTAGAAACTCTGGACTCAAGTGAGTTCTCCTTCAATACATCCAATTTCAGGGTCTCAATGTCCTTTCTTATTAGAAAATTCATACTTGCATCCTTGGAAATCTACATCCTACTCTCTGAAGTGGTATTACCTGGGTAATCTACGTTAAGACCACAGGAAATAAATGTGAATCTCTGTTGCTATGAGAAGGCATGTAGAAGTCTCAGCTCTAATAAAACAAAATTAATGGAACATGCAGGGACAGCCCTATGCAAAACAGGCAATTAAGCAAATTTTTCATCTCCAAGAAGACTCTTCTCAACATTTAGGTGATTATCCTTCATCTCATTCCAGTCTCACAAGACCATTATCTACTAACTTATTACAAGATAAATTGCTAAGTCTTTAACTTAGATGAAAAGTCCAAGATTATGCCTTGTCTGTAGGACTCACTTTATACAAGACGACTAATAATGATAGAAAAGATTTCAGATATTCAAAGCAATTTCCAGTGGTTGGTGCAATGTCAAGATTGGGAAAGTTACTTTAGAGCTGGTGGGACCTCTTGAAATCCAAGTCAAAATACTATGTACTAATCTATACATAAGCACAAATAATACCATGTTTCGTTTTTTTCACTTGGCAAATAAACTCATTATGTTTCCAAACTCTATTTTATGGTTTTATTTATATTCTTTTGAAGTTGAATGCAAGACATCTCACACATAATTGTTGATATCAAACACTGTGTATCATCATGAATATTCCACTAAACCACACACAAATTGGAAAAAGTTGCAAATATAAGTAAATTAAAACAGAGTATTGTATAATATTTATGGAATGTTAAACTTTATCAAGAGATTACCTACGTATACAAAATACTACTAATATATACTAAACTATAATTACTTTATTGTTAGTTGTTTTTGACAATATAACTGATCAGCAAGTACATAAAAATGATGCACTCATAAGTGTGAAGTCCAATTCATGATGACAAAGAGAAAAAAAGGTCATGTTTGCTGAATTCTTTGAAAATTAGATAATTAAAACCAAATCAAACCAAATCTCTTCAGCCAGGAACAATGGTTAAATTTAGTTGATGGTTATAAAGATAACTGAAGGAAATGTAAATTCCTGACAGTCAATAGTTACAAAATGGGCATAAAATATACACAGAGGTATAAATAAAATTGTTGAAAAGTTTAAAAAATTATGTTACATTGATAGAATCCACAAAATTTTTCTTAATTTAAAATAATGGCATGTAGAAATTTCCAGTGAAAATGGCAAAGTATGTTAACACTGTGCTTGCCTCCTCTGATGACCACATCAAAATTGCAATTAAACTACGGAACAACCATCATTAAAAATTGCTGGAAGTCTAGCTGAACAGAAGTCCTACAACTAAGGACATACCTAGCTACCTCGAGACTGATGGGTGAAGCAGAGATGTGGAACAGGCTCATACTATACCTGTGTGTGACCATTAAAAATTGAGAAAGACATCTTGGCTTCAGAGGTCCCCCCAGAAAAGTAAGGGTTCCCAGCCCCACACGAGATGCCTCAGCCCAGGGTTTCAGTGCCCCACAACTTCTGGCTTTGAAAACCAATGGAAATTGTGGCTGAGTGAGAAGGAGGGCTGCTATATTTCCAGGCATTCCTCTTAAAGAATCCACACACAGACTTACTGGCTTACAGACTCACTCACTCTGAGCTCCAGTGCTGGAGCAGCGGCTTGAAAGGTGCAAAGGATATGGGGAGGAACTGAGTTGTCTGACTGCTGGTGAGGGCTGGAGGTACAGCTTTCTCCTGAATGGAGGAGCTGGCGGAAGCCATTGTTTCTTTGTTGAGTCCTCTCCTCTTGCAGTGTGCAGACACAGGTGTCCACCATATCTGAGTCTCCATCATCCAGGCTAATACCACTCGTCTGCCCTACCCTGGTGATTCCCTGAGACTTTGCATCACCCAACTTGTGGGCACTCCCAAGCCTTCCAGTGGCTTTGCATACAAATAGCCTATCTTGGCTCATGCTGTAGACTTTCCTAAAATTCCTCAAAGGTTCACAAAACTGAAACAAGCCATGTATGGATTTGGCGTGTCCTCTACCTCTTGCTGAACAGACGCAAGCTGGGCAGCTGGCCTCAGTTTGCAGTTTGGACTCTTGAGACACCTCTAGAGATTGCTTTCTGGCTCATTCCAGGCATCCCCAGGCAGGGCATAGGCTGAAGCTGCAGCTGAACTTGGCCTATGGTGCAGGATCCCTATTTGGAGGCCTGGGGCTGGCACTCCTGGTAGTTGGATTCAGACAGAGCTGGAGCAGCACCTGGATGCCTCAGCAGAAGATACATCCAAAGGGAAGACTGGACAGTCACCAGAACCCTGCTAAAGCAAATTCTGCTCTGTAAAGTCAGCCCCTGCATGACAGCTTCTCCATTGTCCTCACAAACTATCAAACTAAAGGGCCACCCCTGCCATTGACATGCAGTCAACAACCAATGCTCAACTCCCCACTGGAGGGCACACACAACCCGTACAAGGGACACACCTGGAGCACCCACCTCAGGTGACCAGGAAGATTCTGCCACTGGGCCCCACAAGACACCTACTACATAAGGCAACTCTATTAAGACTGAGAGATGTAGGAGCTCTACCAAATATATAGACACAAACACAGGGAGGCAGTCAAAATGGGGAGAAAAATAAACATGTCCAAAATGAAAGAAAAGAAAGGTCCAAAAAAGAACTAGCCAAATTGGAGACAAGCAATCTAAAAGATGCAGAGTTCAAAACACTGGTTATAAGGATGCTCAATGATCTCAGGGAGAACTTCAACAAAGAGATAGGAAACATAAAAATGGAGAAAGAAAACATAAAACAGAACCAGTCAGAAATGAAGAATACAATATTGGAAATGAAGAATACATTAGAAAGAATCAACAGATTAGATGAAACAAAGGATCAAGTAAGCAATTCAGAAGACAAGGTAGCAGAAACCACCCAATCAGGACAGCAAAAAGAAAAAAGAATCCAAAAACAAGAAGAGAGTTTAATGGGCCTCTGTAACAATAGCAAGCATACCAACATTCTCATCAGAGGGGTACCAGAAGGAGAAAAGAGAAGCAAGGAATTGAGAACCTATTTGAGGAAACAGTGATGGAACTTCCTGACCTGGTGAAGGAAAGAGACATACAAGCCAAAGAAGTGAAAGAGTCCCAAACAAGATCAACCTAAACAATCCCACACCAAGACACATCATCATTAAAATTCCAAAGATTAACACAAAGAGAGAATCCTAAAAGCATCAAGAGAAAAGCAGTTAGTTACCTACGAGGAAGCCCCATAAAACTGTCAGCCAATTTCTCTATAGAAACTGCAGGCCAGAAGGGATTGGCATGAAATATTCAAAGTAACGAAAAACAAGGACCTACAACCAAGATTACTCTACTCAGCAAAACTATCATTTAGTACTGAAGGTCAGATAAAGAGCTTCTGAGACCAGAAAAAGCTAGAGAAGTTCATCACAATCAAACTACAAGAAATAGATAAAGTTACAAAAATCAAAATATGAATAATAAAATGTCAATAACTACATATCTATTAATAATTACTTTAAATGTAAATGGATTAAATGCTCTAATCAAAGATTCGGATGGCTGAATGAATAAGGAAACAAGGCCCTAACATATGATGCCTACAAGAGACTCACTTCAGATTGAAAGTAAAGGGATAGAAAAAGATTTTTCATAAAAGTGGAAATGCAAAAACAAAACAAAAAAGCAAAAATGATGGAGTTGCAATACTTATATAAACAAAATAGACTTTAAAACAAAGGGTATAACATGAGTCAAAAATGGACCCAGTAATCCCATTGCTGGGTATTATTCCGAAGAAATCCAAGTACTTCCAGGGCATGTGTGCATCCATATGTTCATTGCAGCATTGTTTACAATGGCCAAGATGTGGAGGCAGCCTGGGTATCCATCAATGAATGAATGGATAAAGAGGAGGGGTACATACATACAGTGGAATATTGTTTGGCCATGGAAGGGGATGGACTCTTGCCATCTGAGGTGGCATGAATAGACCTGGAGGGTATTTTGCTGAGTGGAGTATGTCAAAAAGAGAAGGACAGGGCCGGCCGAGTGGCGCATTGGTTAAGCGCTGGTTTTGGGATGCCAGCAGCCCCGGTTCGGATCCCACATGAGGGCCAGTGACACTGCCCTCTATAGCTAACAACAGCTCCACCTGGAGCTGGGCTATGCGAGCCCCGGTGATGGTGTGGGCTGCAGTCCCTGCTGCAGTGGGCTGCCATAGGCTACAGTGAGTGGCCCACAGCCAGCGTGAGCGGCTGGCAGCCAAGCCTGAGCTGCCAATAGCCGCGGTGAGCGACATCCAGAGGCCAGCGACTGATCTGCCTCATCCGGGAAGAGCGCAATGACGATACCAACAGTGAAGCAACATCCTCCGCAACTAAACTGAAGAACAAAAAGACAGCAACTTGTCTGTTCCCCTTCCCCGATTCCCCAACGCTGTTCCCCTCCGCCAATTCCCCAATAAAATCTTTAAAAAAAAAAAAAAAAAAGAGAGAAGGACAGATGCAATGTGATTTTGCTTATATGTGGAATCTAAAGAATAAAATAAACAAACAAAACAGAAACTGATAGATACAGAGAACATTTTGATGGTTGCCGGATGGGAAGGAGTTTGGGGGAGTGGGTGAAAGACAGGAAGGGATTAAAAAGTACAAATTGGTAGTTATAAAATAGTAATGAGGATGTAAAGTAAAGCATAAGAAATATAGTGAGTAATATGGTAATAACTATGTATAATGTCAGGTTGGTACTAACCAGTCAGGGGATCTGTTCTTAAACTGTAGATGTCTAATCACTATGATGTACATTGAAATTAACATAAATATTGAATGTCAATCGGAATTGAAAATTTAAAAAGGGGGGAATTAAATATGGTAATATGTGTAAAGCACATAGAACATTATCAGACTATAGTATATATACTTCATGCACAGCTATTAAAAATAGCTAACAGCTCTTATATTCAAACTATTACCTTCAAATTTCTACTCAACTTCTTGACTCCGTCTTTTGAGAAATGGTTTCCATAACGTGAAATAAACTAAAGCAACTTAAACATTTTATTATATTTTGCCTTTTTTGTTTGAACTTTGTAAAACAGAAACTTGAAAAACCTAGTAATCCTTCATGAAGCAGTTGTACAGTAGTAGGTTTTATGTAATTTTATCAAAATCAGTCATGTTCAACATTTATTATTCAAAGGTAAATATTGACCATTTTAGTCAAAATATTTTATTTTGACTGCTGAAAAGTCATCAGGTTTTTCATATAAAAATAGTGTAAGAGGGCCAGCCGAGTGGCTCAGTTGGTTAAGAGCTCATTCAAGAGTGCGAGCTGAGCTCTGAGCAACAGCAGTTCAATGCCCAGCCAGAACTGAGCTGCCCCTGAGCTGGCAACAGGTAGCAGGATGGCTCAGCTAAAACACACACACACACACACACACACACAAAAACGAACAAACAAACAAACAAAAAAATAGTGTAAAAATTTGTAGGACTCCACATTTACACAACTTAAGAAACGAAATACAACTGAAAATGATAAATAGTAATTTATGCCTAAAAAATGAAAAAAACGCAATAGAAATGGTTATCAATTTAAGACAACTCTGAAAAATCATTCATTCTTGGAATTTGAGGAAATGATCATTTAGGAGTGTAGCAGTGTTTTGAGGTAGTCATACTCCTTTGTAAAGCCCGGAATTAGTCTTCAGGAAACTACCAAATGCAAGTTTTAGTTTGCACATACCACAATTAAGTACCTTTCAATATCTCATTAATAGGTTTCATGACAAAAATGTTCTGAAACCTATACAAAGATAAGCCTATATTTGTGTATACCTTGCTCAGAGGAACTAAAGAAAATATATGCAGTTGGTTTTTTTCTCAGTCTATTGGATAAATCTTGAAAATCAAGAGTGAACTCAGAACAATATTTTAATGATCACTGGTCTTAGAAATGTATAAATCCAAGCAAAACAAGAGAATGAATCTCTTGTTGGAACACAATATTCAGTCATTATAAAACATAAATTTCAAATTAATTTATTCCACATTTTATTGAGCATCATATGCCAAGCACTGTGCTTGAAACAGTATTTACAGTACTGTTTTCATGGTGAGATTATCTAAGAAAGTTAGTATAAGGAAAAGACAAAAGATGAGAATGAAATCTGATATTAGTCTCTTCATTCTAGTATGAAAACATAAAACATTGGTTCTCAAAGTGTTGCCCCAAACCACCTGTATCAGCATCACACAGGAAGTTGTTAGAAATACAAACTCTTGGGAATTTGGTCCAACTGTTTTAAAAATCCATATAGATGATTCTGACACATGCTCAAATTTGAGAACTACTACTATAACACAAAGAAGACAGTGTGTTCAGTTTATTAATAAATATAATATGTAAAGTACAAATTCAAACAACTTGGTAGTGTGAAGCATGAAGAAAAAATTACTATTAATCTATGCTCCATTTTAAGTTCTGATCCTTTTTTTTCCTTAAAAGTATTTGAATGAATGACTGTTTTCATTGAAGGTTACACTCCTAGTCATTTAAGGCACTGAACACACATACACACACACACACACACACACACACTCACTGGCCTGGCCTATTGGATAATTTCTTTGATTCGGATCAATGTCTTGGAATCCATAATACTATAGCCGTATATTTACAGACTGGAAAAGATACAATTTAAGCATTTAAGAAGTGTTCTTACATTTAAAGGAAATATATCAGTCTTCTCTTAATAAAATACTGATTCAAGTGGACAGCCAGGATAGGCTCTGGTCAAGTTAATTAGATTTATAATCTGTTGACCTTGGCATGTTTAACCTATCTACAATCTTTTTCTTTTCCTCCTATGCCCCTCTTAAGTTAATTACCTTAAATAAAAATTCAATACTGATTTGTTAGTATCCAGTATTTTAAAAATTTAGGGCTTTATAACCTTTTCAAATTTTGTTTAAAAGAAATACCACCTCCTCACACACATACACATTCACACACTCTTCCCTTAGTTTTCCTGACATTGGCAGATTTTTCTACCTATCAGGTCTTTCTTTTTCCCTGGAACTTCTATCATTACTATCTACATAGAGTAAATTTATGTCTCTACATTTTTGTCAGCTCTAGTTCTCCCATCTAATGCTTCTACCCTATAATTTAAATATATAAGGGCAAGTGTTCACTTAAATTCCAGTAGCATGTTACTAACTAGGGTACCTTTACTCATTTTAAGTTCTTCTATTGCTCAAATTTAACAAGTCTAATTTGAAAATACGAGCATACTTGCTATCTTTGATTCCATATTTTATTTCTGTCAATAATTTAATACATTTGCTCCAAAAGCCTCTTTGAGGTTGTTCGCTTTTCCACCATATTCAAAGCCAAAAAAAAAGAGAACTTCTAATTAATTTTCCTATGCAATGTTACAAAAAAACATAAAATGTGTTCAAAGAGCCACAGACTCAGAAAAAATCCTCAGAAAGTACTTGAAATTTTCCAAGACAAAGTACCCTTATTTCATGAAGCCACCTCCACCAGAGGCACATTGCTTATCCAGGTCTTTCAAATTTATCATGTTTGTACCTTCTAATAGATACGTTGTAAAGTTAGTGTTTATAGGATTGAAGAGAATATGTATAGTGCCCTTCATTTGGAAAATAAAGGTAACTTCATTTTATACCAACTGGCTTGTGGCTTATTTCTTTTCCAGGGACAAAGAGACCATTTAAAAAATGGTTTCTCTACATTTCTCTGTGTCTCTTGCTCTCTTCTTCATCTATATATTTGATGATTTCCAGAACATCCATTAAAGAAATTAAAGTAAATGGCAGAGAACATAAGGTCATTGTACTTTTTAAAATTGTTTCTCAAAATTAAATCAATAGTCAAGATCTGCCCATTTTAATATTTTTTTAATTCAATAATTCTTCCTCCCCACCTTCACTACTCTAACTTAAATCTGACTGCAAACATGTTTAACTGTGGTCTCTGCCTCTATTGTAATATCATTCAATATACTATGTATAATATGAACAGATTGATCTACAGAAATGCCATTTTACTCATGATTTAAAACTATACAATGACTCCGGATTATCTATTAATTATCCACAGATTTAGTTAGATTGGCATTACATGCCCTATGTCAAATGGTACCTCTAAACATTTTCCTAAAGAAAATCTGTCTAACTGGCTTAAATCAATCATGTACATTATTCTAGTTTCATTTCTATCTTATCCTACAATTTTCCTTCAGCATCTGTAGACTGTGACATAGAAGCTAGTACTTTTCCATGCAAGTTATTAAAGCATAAAAAGTCATCTCATATGACCAACTAGTTATACTTGCATGCTCTTCAGTTTGTTTGTTTTTTTGCTTCTTCTATCAACACATTAAACTAGGTACTTAGCAGTATTAATACCACAATTATCATGTATATGGTCATATATGTACATAATAAATTTATACATTTTAATTACTATGATCTCTTATGTTAGGCCTTTAATAAACAAAAGTAAGCAATAATAATTTAATAAAATAACAAAATTGTTTTAAATCAAAGAGGAAATAAACTGTAGGTCAGTAATTCTAGTCACATGTTTAAAGTCCAAAATAAAATTTATAATAAATTCATCCAATAATCAACTATACCAAAAAGTATATTTGAGATGAATAATTTCTTGATTAGTAATTATTAGTCATTACTATTTATGAAGAGAATTTGAATATAAACCTATAAAAACTAACAAGCAAACCAGCCTACACCTTGACGATCATGTTACTGCACCCCACTACTCTGCAATAGTAACTGCTCTCATATCTGTTTCTATGGCATTTTGTACATATTCCTATTTCAATCAGACAATGAGGACTATGTTCTTTTTTAAAAGTTTGGTAATTACTATATGATGAATTTACTCAAAGTTTTATTGACTGGGTAAGCAAATGAATACAATAATTCTAAGCACTTTAATATATCAGGACTTAAGAAGATAGAAACAGGGGCAATTAAAGCATTTTATTCAATAAAATACCCTACTTTCCAAAGGCGGACATCAAAAGTCACATTCATTGTATATCTCTATGGCAGAGTATAAAAAATAACCGTATAAACTCTAAAATACCTTATTATTAGAAACTGAAGTTGTGTATGTTTCAAATAGAGTCAAATGATTTTTATGTTGTTTGGTATATTCAGATAACTTAGAAACCATTTTGCTTGTTTCTCAAGTCATTAGATACCAAGGAAAGCAGACATTGAAATAACCTTTTTCTCTTTCCTATTAAGCAACAAATGAAGCAAATGATTGGGAGGCTAGTAGCTGTCTAAGGAAATTAAACAATTGCTTAGCTGAGCCTAAAAAGTATAACTTAAGGACGTTATGATTTTGAGAAAACTTTTTTCCACACATTAATTTATTAACTTCACAGGATACATTTGTTCTCTTTTCAAGTTTCTTAAGGCAATGATTCCAGAATCCCAATGCTTTTTTTCTAGATGTTCTGCAGCAATTTTTAAGATAAGTTACTAGCCAGTACTCAAATTTTGAGACAATTTTCCTCATCATATTTAAATATAGACCATACGGTTTAACCAAGAGTCATCTAACTTTACCAGAAAGCTGAAAAAACATTAAGTTCACTTTACTCTGCTCACCCAGCTGTGGGTTTAATGGCACATCAGGAATTTTATAATCTTACTTAATCTCAGAAGAGCTAATAAGGTTTCTTACAGTTTCTGGATTAAAAGCAAAGTAGGACTCTTTAGAAGTGAATTTGCCATTAGTCTTAAAAGATCAAATTTGCTTGTTAGATATAATCTAATAAAGAAATGTATTACATAATTAACCCTCCATTGGAAACAACTGATTTCACAGATTCATTGCACACAAATTTTCAAATATCTAACAATTAAGTATCACAACTCATCCCTTCTGTACCTTCCCCCTCTACTGTAACCTCTTACCAGTTGTGTTTGTGTCTTAGTACAGTAAACATGTATTTCATAGCAGCATCTTTGTGTGCAATGAATCTGTGAGATCAGTTGCACCCGATGGAGGGTTAAGGCTATATTTGATATTAAAAAGGGAGGTACTTGGAACTAGATAACCTAGACATTTTACAGATAGAAAAATTTATTTAGATACATAAACTCAAAAAATACACAGGCTAAAATAAAGACTTTAAAATCATAAAATATATAACATAAATTATCAATAATCCCTTGAAGAAAACTTGGTCTCATAATCAAAGATAAAAATACTAATTATTAGGAAAAATATAAATTTTTTAAACATGTTGCTTAGGTTATATTCCTAACATTGTTTATTTAAATATCATCCACCTTATGTTGATTACATTCAAAAGCTCATTGACTCAAGATTCCGAGATAGTTTGAAAGATGAAAAAGGCATATAATATATAATCTTCATTACCATGATCATCAGATCAGATTTCCAAAAAGATTTTTTAAAGTGCTGGTATCTGATTGTCTTTTAAAACAATGCTGATATCTAAGTGTACATATCTGAGAAAGAAGGAATCTAAATTTCCTAAGATAATATAAAAAAAAATCACCTTATTTTACAATAATCCTTTTGTTTCCTATTATTAAATAGGGAATATTCTTAAAGAATTATATAAATTTCATCCTAAACTTTGGTGTGTAAGAGGATCTTCAAAAGAAGTGTTGTGTACTAAGGCCATTTTGCATGTCAAGATTTTCCTGTAAGGATGAAGTGTAAAGAATATGGCAGTAGGGAAAAGACAAGTGTGTATATATGCTCTCTCTGTTCTTACAAAGAATACCTTCCTGCTCACATGGACAGAAGGCACAAGGTCATTACACTTTATTGAGTGTATCCCCAAAAGTTATATCAAAGTTTCTCTCCATGGCAAGATATGGTATCTGAGCAATATTACCAATTAGGGTATTACAAAATAGCACCCTTGAAAGAAATAATATTTATTTCTAAATATAAAAGAAAACCCTAAGAACAAAGAATCCCAGAAAAGTGCTATGTCAAGTAAAAGAGTCAGCTTCAAAAATGATGTAAGAGAAAGGAATTCTTTTCTGGGTCATAGTTTATAACACCAGTAATATGTTTTCCTCTGGTGACTACCATGAATCTCACAAATTTGGGAAGTGCAGTATTAGCAGCTGACTTACTGATCTGATCAAGGAGGCTTTAAATTAAGACTCAAAGTGGAAAAGAAAAATGTGAATCAGGGCTGGCCCAGTGGCGGATTGGTTAAGAGTTGGCTTGGGATGCCAGCAACCCCAGTTCAGATCCCACATATGAGGGCCAGTGACACTGCCCTCTACAGCTAACAACAGCTCCACCTGGAGCTGGGCTGCGTGAGTGCTGGAGATGGTGTAGACTGCAGTCCCTGCTGCAGTGGGCTGCCATAAGCTTCAGTGAGTGGCTGGCAGCCAGTGTGAGTGTCTGGCAGCCAGCTTGAGCTGCCAAGAGCCGCCGTTAGCGGCCATCCAGAGGCCAGCGACCTATCTGCCTCACCCAGGAGGAGCGCAGTGATAACACAAACATGGGCCAGTGAAGCAATGTCCTCCACAACTAGACTAAAGAACAAAAAAGGACAGCAACCTGGCTACTCCCCTTCCCCAAATCCCCAACACTTCCCTTCCCCCAATAACCCAATAAAAATCTTAAAAAAACAAACAAAAAAAAACCCCACATGATTCAGAAAAATGGATATTATGGAGGACAACTGGATTGAAACAAAAATAGTGAAAAATAGTGAAAAATATATCTAGAAATTAATTTTGGCTTGGAATAATACTTAGGCTGGGATATATAGTGTACTAAACAGAACTAATATAAAAATAGTAGAAATGTTAAGTTCTTAAAATGCACTCTTTAATCCTTACACAACTCTGGCAGGTGAGTGTAGGAATTGCCACAAATATTTGTGGAAGGACATGCACAAGGGAACCTGGCCTGGGGCACAAGTAAGGGATGTATTTCACTTTCCATTTCAATTACCTGGTTGGTATCATTATCTTCACTATACCAGGTAGAAGCCTGGGCTTAGGTATGTTTAGAAATCTGCTCAAGATTATGTAGCTAAAAAATAATAAGGCTAGATTGGCTAGATTGGAAGCCAGATGCATCTAGAATTCATTTTTTTAGCAGAATATAATAAGGGGAAATTTACATACACATGTATAATTTATTCCAAAGAAGCAGAGTAGGGGGATATTGTCTAACTAATTGTTCATGAGGGACATCACAGTGACTGAAAATTGTGTGTCACTGCATATCAGGGAGTTATATACTAATATTATGATCAGAAACATAAAGACCGGAAGTTAGAGGAGATGCTCATGTTAGGAAAGAAAAATCAAAGAAGAAGAGAAAACATATTGGAAAATAACATAGCAATCCTAGCCAATTTATTGCAGAAGATATGAGCACAAGATATGGATCAGAAGGAAGGACTTTAGTTGGTTCTCTCTTAGGAAGGTGTCTAAGCCTGTTAAAGTCAGTCTATTTGATGGGGAGGACCCCAATGGTAACTATTTTTCTATTAATTTTGACGTATAGAGAAGGTGACTTGCATATACAATGGAGACATTGGGAACAAAAGGATGTTAGAGTAAAGCATGGAATGATGAGCAGAGTTGGGTAAACTCTGCATACTTAGAACAGACGGCCATCCAGGACACAGGGAGCAATGCCAGTAACCCAGATATTCTAAAAAAAGAGAAATGAGGAGGAAAGTGAGAAACTAAAGATAAAATTATGAGGAGATATGAAATACAGTATGGGGAATATAATCAACAATGTTGTAAAGATCATGTAAGATGCCAGATAGGCATTGGATTTATCAGGGGGATCACTTCATAGACTCTGTAGATGCCTGACCAGTATGTTATACATCTGAAGCTGAAGTAGAATAATATTGAATGTCAAATATATATATACATACACATAACTATATATATATATATACACACACACACACACACACACACACGCACATGCACACATCAGGGGTGCTAAAAAAACGTACACAAGTGGACACAAGTGGTCAACGTTGCTGAAGCAGTAGTTTGCCATAATCAGAAGTGTCGAGACACTGATGGTAACCTCTTTGAGCATCTCTTGTAATTGAAGAAGTCAAATGTGACTTGTGTTCATCTTTTTTTATGGGTATATACTGAGTACTACAATTTTAATAGTTTTTCTTTCTCAAAATGTGTATACGTTTTTGGCACTTGTGTGTGTGTGTGTGTGTGTGTGTATATATGTGTGTGTGTATGTGTGTGTGTATTATATATGTTATATATATATTATATATACATATTATATATAATAGCTACTGGATTATTGGAAGTGGAGTACAGCATAGGGAATATAGTCAATGGTATAGTAGCAGCTATGTACGATGTTAGAGGGGTAGTAGATTGTGGGTTTATTACTGTGAGGGGTGTAATGTTACATTGCTTTGTACACCTGAAACTAATGAAAAATATAAAAATTAAAATAAAGATAAAATTAACAGTCTATCATTGTAAATAAACCTATAACTAGAAAAAATGAAAAGATACTTAAAATAATTTAATTTTGCAAAGAACAATTTGGTATTGTGTTTCTAGTTTTTTCATAACATAGATAATAAAAAATGAATATGAACGACCAAATCATGTGGTAAGGACCTGGAAATGAGCATGAGGTGTCTAGAGTCAAAAATTTCTAAGATGTTGCAAATATGAAAGATCTAAAATATTATATATTTTAAGAAAAAAAGGGGTAAGCCCGGTCAACTGAGGGAAAAAAACCTGTCAATCTTTTTTGTTCACATCTTCTCTAACAAGGAAAATTATGATCAAATAAAAACCACTTTGATATGGATTTGGAATTTACTCAGGTATCCTCAGAAACTGAAGTAAACAAGAGAGAAAAACTTCTTGAATGATCCCCTGCTATTAGCTATGTCAGTGATCTGTGAGTGGTTAGACAAGAAAATAGTGATTATCAAAGTTAGGATGTGTTCACTCGGAAAATATATTTTTTTAGATTATTAGACATGTAGGGTAAAAATATTCAACACAAAATGCATCTCAATTTGAATGAAGTATCTTATACAGTCTTTTATTATGACTTTGTGAACAAGATAGAGAAACCTTGGTTTTATGATAGTATGGCTGAGTGGAATGCTGATGGTTGATCAGTCCTTCTCCGAACAAAATTTGCCTTTTCTACTGTCCAAACTCAAAATGTGATTCTGTGATTTGTTTAAGGAAGTGCAAAACACACTTTAAAAATCTGTGGATAACACAAAGTTGTGAGGGAGAGCTAAAGATTATGTGGTAATCAAGTACATTTTCAAAAATGTGATGCTATGCTAAAACAATAACCCCAGATAATACACTATGTAACAGAAAACAATGTAAACACTTACATTTAAATTTCAAAAATATCACTTATGCCAAGAAAGGATAACTGAGTTTAACAGATATAATTTAAATATTTAAAACAGTTACAATATTTTCACATAACCTATAACGTTCAGCTACCTTAGGAAACCATCAGACTTGATTGTTTTTTCTCATTTTACTAAAATATTTCTATTCTTCATACATATTAAATTATCTTTTAAAACATCCTATATACAGAGGGTGTCAAAGAATGTATACACATTTTAAGAAAGAAATAATAAAACTGTATTAAAATTTTGATACTCAATACATACTGATAACAAAGATGAATACAAGTCACGTTTGACTTCTGCAATTACAAGAGGTGCTCCAAGTGATTACCATCAGCGTCCAGACATTTTTGATTCTGGTGAACTACTGCTTGACCAAAGTGTTAACATCTCTGAAAATGTGTATATATTTTTTGGCACCCTCGGCATACCTTGAACCCCTTAGAGTAAAAAATGTTGTCTTCTACTTTCTTAGGCAACAAGAAAAAGAATTATGAAGTATAGATAAATGTGAGCACACCTTAAATAAGTTTCTTTCATAGCAATTATACCATGGAATTTCTAGAGCATATCTAGTGCTGAAAGATTTAGAAGGCTTCAAGAATGTCACTTCAGTATGTCTGTTATCATAGAGGAATATGCATAAATTAACTTCAAAGATTTGTAAATAATTAGGAACAGTTCTGTGGAGAGTAATATCATCTTTGACATAGGAAAATATATTCTGGAATTCATGCAAAATAATTTAAAATGTATATCAAGAAATCAATGTACAGCAAGGTCTTCATTGAGGATCACAAAGAAAAAGAAGACATGATTAAATTTCTCACCTGCCTAATACCCAACCGGTATGCAACGATCCGATCCACTGCATCAGGATTCATCTGCGTCCACTGTAGACTGTAGGAATAAACACGGTGTCTGTTTTGCCACACAGGATTGTAGGTATCATAATAGAATTCTGGGGCATAGGCCTTTCCTAAAAACAGAAAGAGCTCTTAAATTTGAATGATGACATGTGACACTTAAACACACTTGTTCTTTTTGGCCTTTTTACCACTTTCTACTCTGTGTTCCATTAGTCACTCTTTTATTTGGAAAGTCATATTATTAAAATCTAATAAATTTTTGGGAGAATTTTGAGAATAGATGCAATGTCAGACAAAAAGAAGAAAAAACAAGTTTTTTTTTGGCCTAAAAATTGAAAGAATAGTTTCCATCAACTGTGGTGAAAAGCTATGGGAGGACCAAGCTTTCAGGAGAAGATCAGCAAGTTATTTTTAAACAGTTTGAATGATCTAAAAGGAGACATCAAGTGGGATATACTAGTGTAGAGTTCAGGAAAGGCCAGGGCTGGAAATATAATCTTGCTAACCATTGGAATATAGATAGATTTTAAATTTAAAGCCATGGGACTAATGAAATCATTTAAGGAGTGTGAGTAGATAGAGAAGAAAACCAGGTCTGACTCCTGGGGCAATTGAAGATTAAGAAATATGGGAAGAGATAAGAATCCCCAAGAAGGCCAGGGACAGAGTAACCACTATGTCGGAAAAAAATAAAAAAACTCCATCCTACAAGTCAAAAGAAGTGTATGTCATTAAGTAAATGATCAATTCTGTCAAAAAAAAAAAAAAATCAGTAAAAATTAAAACTTTGTTTTATCCATGTCTTTGGTCAATAACCAGACAAAACTTAACAATAGCACAAGAACTTTGGTTTTATTTAGGTTTTCAGAATATGTCAAGTGCTTATAGCACATACAGCATATATAAAACATCTGTTCTTTCTTTTTATTGACAAATTGAAAATTTTACAGACCATTTGGAATAACGGGTCCAGCTTCCTGATATTTTGAAATGTACATTTTTGTTCACATCTTCCAATGTTTTTTTTTAACCAATACTATATTTATTTCTTAAATCAACAATATTTAGTTGATGCCAAATAGAGTACTAGGCATTGTGGATACAATGAATGAGGAGGGATGGCCTCTGTCTCCATAGAAATTGCTTAATTTTCTTAGATTTTTCAAATAGCTGTGCAATTCTTACTGGATAATGAGTTAATAAGTTATACATTTATCATTCCTTATTCTACCTCTTTTTCATTTTTTTCTTTTTTTAAAATTAGATTAAATATTAAATGTCCTCCTGGGTGTTTCCTCTTGAGTTCCTATACACAGGACCTTTTCTTACCTGTGTTTTTATATTTATTGAAACGTCATTAGGCACCTATCATTTAGTCATTGCAGAAAAGTTGATTCATAAAAATTTATCACAGACAGTTAAAGAAAGAGGTTTGAACACTAAGAATGGAAGTGGTGTTCTCTATTATCCTGCAGAGGTTCACCAGGAAAAAAATAATGTGAGATGAAATGAATCTAATTTTTGACAAGCTTACTAGTAAAATTAAATATATTTAATTAAATATCTGAATTTTAGTAACATTTGAAAAAGTCTCCTGCATTAACATTGTGTGCATTAAAAAATGTTCTATAAATATTCATCCCGTTGAACTGAAAATGGATTCTCAACTTTATACAAAGAGTCTTGCATAAAAGTGTCCAAAAATGTTATTAAGGAGGTGAATTTAGCAGTAGCCTAGATAAAGAGCTAGGGGTTTTGATTAAAAAATCAGCATCCAAAACTTATACGTGAAGTAAAGAGCTACTTAACTGAATAATGTAAACCTCTAGAGTGTTTTCATGAGAAGGAGGTGTCCAGATTGAATTGAGGTAATAATCTCAATGTTTATTTCTTTTGTGGGGGGAGGAGTGGAGTTGTTCTTGTTTTATAACCAAGGGAGAAATACAAGGGCTATTAGATTTAATTCTAAGTCGCATTTTTCATAAAATGAATGGTACATTTACATAGAAACAAGAGAATAGATTCAAAACCATGGGCTATGTAACATGGAAAAGAAAAGAAAAAATCTTCTCAAAAATGGGCAAACAGAGTTTTTCAAGAGTTGAAACTCTATCAGGGAGAAAGAAAATCAGATTAAATATTAACAGGTCTATAAAATATAATGAATACCAGTGAGAGGCTTTAAAAATAATACATATTTTGACTTAGAAATGTTCTGCCAATTCTCTCTGAATATGGAATGGCTTACTTCGATAGACTATCATTTCCCTTCTTTAGAAGTATTTAGTCAATATCTGATGCCATTTAGCAGGGCTGAAATTGATGACTGTTCAAAACACAACCGTTAAGGTATCTCTCAGTCTCACATTTCTAGGATGCTATGGAATTAACATTTGCCTACTGTTTAATTGTATTATTTCAACTATTTTAAGCATACTTATTTATGAATTCCATTTCCTGTTTCTTTTATCTGAAGTCCAATCCTGCTTTTTGTTGACTGCCAGGAGAGTAATTGGCTGCGTGTCATAAATGCAAATTGCCATTCTTCTAGGACTGCTTGTTTTTCTGAATAAGTACTTTTAAGATTATTGAAGCAGCCTGACCTTGAAGTTTAAAAACAAAAAATCCTTATGACCTTGTTAATGTGAATTTGTTTGTCAAGACCTATTTTCAAGGTAGTGAAAGATGAAGTTACAATCTAACCCTCATTTAAATAATTCCAATAGATCAAATTATACTGTAAAATTCCATCATCATATTTATATTTAAATACAGACAATTACAAAAGCTTTCCAATGTACTTTTAAAAATACTTTATTTTATCTGTATGACATATCACTCATATCAGATGAATGATATTATATGTAATAATTTTTTATATAACATTAGATTAGAAAATAATTTAGAGATGATATACTCCAATGTCTCATATGACAGATAAAGAAAATCTAGAAATAGAATAGAAATAATGATGATATTCAGAAATTGATGTAAATAATCAAATGCAACAAGACCCATTACAAATTTTGACTTTGATTCATGAAATTAAAAAAAAAAAAAGTTTTATTTTAGTTGAATAATTGCACCATGTTAGAATTAAATGTGAAAAATGTTTTCACATGGTACATAAATAATATTAATTAGTAAAAAATAATTACTGATAAGAAATAATTAGAAGCAGTTATACTTAAATATAGATATGCCTGCTTATGTTCTAGAGATACTTTGTACTAATCCTCTTTCGGATGAACTTTACAAAGAAAACATGCTTTCTGATTTCAATTGAGAAATGTGTCTTAAAATTAAACACACACACACTCAAATTTCTTCTCTGTTTCAGAGAAAATCATTTTTAGTTTTTACATTCATTTTGTAAGAAGCACACAGTAATACTAAGGAAATATCTTTATAATAATTCTAGGCTCTTACAACCAAATGTGACCCCTGCTGTTTGAACAAGGAAAGAATTCATAATATATTTTTTTCTTTTCTATCCTCCATCCCTCCCCCCACTTTTTTTTTGGTCCGTCCAGCAAGTACGCCAATACATTTTTTTTCTTTTATATTCTAGTTTTATTTTTATGTAACATTGTTCCCGTTTAAATCTTTTTAGTCTAACTGACCTAGAATTGCATTAATTATCCAAACTAGCAGATAATTTTTAGATATGAATGATTACATAGAGATCTTGGATTTTAAAATACTATGAATAGAGCCAGCCGAGTGGCGAGTTGGTTAATTGGCTTGGGATGCCAGCTCTGAGCAGCAGGGCCCGGGTTCAGATCCCACATGCGGGCTAGTGACGCTGCACCCTCTATAGCTAAGATGGTGAACAACAGCTCGACCTGGAGCTGGGCTGCTGCGGTTGCCGTGAGTGGCTGTCCAATGGCTAGCGAGCGATTGCCTCACCCAGGAAGAGTGCAATAATACCAACATGGGCTCGTGAAGAGAAATCTTCCACAACTAGACTGAAGAACAAAAAGGACAGCAACTTGCCTGTTCCCCTTCCCTGATTCCCCAATAAAATCTTAAAAATAAATAAATAAATAAAAATAAAATATTCTTAATATATACATAGAAAGGAAATTTAATTATTCAAATTTTTTTTTTTTTTTTTTTTTTTTTAGAGGGATGGTTTTTTTTTCTTATTGGGGAATTGGCGGAGGGGAACAGCGTTGGGGAATCGGGGAAGGGGAACAGACAAGTTGCTGTCTTTTTTGTTCTTCAGTTTAGTTGCGGAGGATGTTGCTTCACTGTTGGTATCATCATTGCGCTCTTCCCGGATGAGGCAGATCGGTCGCTGGCCTCTGGATGTCGCTCACCACGGCTATTGGCAGCTCACGCTTGGCTGCCAGCCGCTCACGCTGGCTGCGGGCCACTCACTGTAGCCTATGGCAGCCCACCCACACCATCACAGGGGCTCGCACAGCCCAGCTCCAGGTGGAGCTGTTGTTAGCTGTAGAGGGCAGTGTCACTGGCCCTCATGTGGGATCCGAACCGGGGCCGCTGGCATCCCAAAACCAGCGCTTAACCAATGCGCCACTCGGCCGGCCCAATTATTCAAATTTTTAAATAGGATTTATGTAAAAGTACATTGTATTTTGCAAGTAGCTTTTGAAAGTGATTAAATTGAGATTTCAAAATATGATTTTATGCATAAAGCTCAAAGTAAAATATATTGAGGAACTATGACATGTCACTTTCCTAATATAAAAATGCTTGCTTAAAATACAACAAAAATATTTTTTTAGATGCATACTCAGACTTGCAAGCACAAAAGAAAATTATTTCTCAGTGGTCAGAAAACAAAGAACTTGAAATCAGACACTGAATAAGAGTTTAGGGAGAAAAGAAGTGTTTTTGTTTGGGAGCTGGATTTTAGGCCCAAAGATGAGGTTAATGGGCCAGTTCAAGCTGAGAAGTTTGAAATGAGGCCACCACATACGATCAAGATCAATAAAAACAGCAACAAAAGCTCATAGACACAGACAATAGTTTAGTGGTTACCAGAGAGTAAGGGGGAAGAGGGATGGTAGATGAGGGTAAAGGAGGTCAAATATATAGTGATGGAAGGAGAACTGACTCTGGGTGGTGAACACTCAATGTGATTATAGATGATGTATTATAGAATTGTACACTTGAAACCTATGTAACTCTACTAACCACTGTCACCCCAATAAATTTTAATTTAAAAAAAAATGCAATTGTTGGAACCATAGTTACTTTTTCTTCAGGTTAATGAATCTTGAGTCATTCTAAAAAGAAAAGAAGTGCTTCTACATAAATGGGGATTTTTCTAAGTTTTTAATCAGTAATATGATATAAACCCATTTTATATTTTACAACTCTAACTGGTTGAAAGGAGAGAATGGATCAGTTAGTAAAAAACTGGAAGGAAGGCCGGCCGAGTGGCTCAGTTGGTTAAGAGCTCGCTCAAGAGTGCGAGCTGAGCTCTGAGCTGCAGCAGTTCGATGCCCAGCCCGAGCTGAGCAGCGGCTGAGCTGCGAACGGGTAGCAGGATGGCTCAGCTAAAGAAACAAACAAACAAACAAACAAAAACCTAGCAGGATGTGAGCAGCTGGCAGCTGGTGTGAGCCGCCAAGAGCCACTATGAGTAGCTGTCCAGAGGCCGGCGACCAATCTGCCTCATCCGAGAAGAGCGCAATGATGATACCAACATGGGCCGAGAAGCAACGTCCTCCACAACTAGACTGAAGAACAAAAAGGACAGCAACTTGTCTATTCCCCTTTCCCAATTCCCCAACGCTGTTTCCCTCCCCCAATTTCCCAATAAAATCTAAAAAAAAAAAAAAAAAAACCTGGCAGGAACCAGTAAGAAGATATTGTGTTTAAAACAAAAAACATGATTTTGGGAAAGAAGAAAGACTGACAAATTCAAAACTCACTGCAGATAAACAACTAATCAGCACTTGTCCTCAAAGTGGATACTATCATCACACTCTTAAACTTTTAGTCTTTGGAGACTGAATGGACACTAGCGTTTCTAATGGAGACAGAAAAGGACTTTATGCATCTCATCCTGGGAAAAGAATGAAGAATGACATTACCTCCTGGGGTCCTATTCTGAAAGCTTATTGTTTTGATTTAAAACTATGGAAAAGTTAGTGTACAGATTTAATGCAATTTCATCAAAATCCTAATATCATTTTTTAAAGAAATAGAACAAAAAGTCATCAAATTTGTGTGGAATCACAAATGACCCTGAATAACCAAAGCAATCTTAAGGAAAACAAACAAACAAACAAACAAAACCCCAAAATACAAGTTTGGAGGTATCATACTCCCTGGCTTCAGAACAACAGCAATCAAAACAGCATGGTATTTGGCAGAAAAACAGACACACAGACCAATGGAATAGAACTGAGAACTCAGAAATAAACCCACATATATATGGGCAGATAATTTTCAACAAAGGAGCCAAAAACATACAATGGAGAAAAGAAAGACTCTTCAATAAATAGTGCTGGGAGAATTGGAAAGCCACATGCAAAAGAATGAAACTAGATTGCTGTCACCATACAGCAAAATAACTAGAAATGTATCAAAGACCTAAACATAAGATCTGAAACAATAAACTGCATAGAAGAAAACAAGTACTAAACTTAGGAACCTTGGGTTCAAAGAGGATTTTATGAATTTGACCTCAAAGGCAAGGGAAGTAAAAGTTGAAATAAATGAATGGGACTATATCAGACTAAAATGTTTCTGCACAGCAAAGGAAACCATTAACAAAACAAAAAGGCAACCAACTGTTGAGAGAAGATATTTGCAAACAACACCTCCAATAAGAGGCTAATATACAAAATACATAAGGAGTTCTTTGAGAACAAAAAAGGTTTAATTTTGTGAAGTCAAAGGGAATTGAAAATAAACAGAATAAATGTGTTCATTTGTGTTATATGTTTGGTACTTAGTGTATGATAGTTAATATTATTCTTTACTTCATTAATAGTAAGTAATAAAGGAATTATTACCAAACCAATGGATTCTGCCTATTTTCCTTTGACTAAAAAGGTAGTAGATTAATATGGGAAACAAATGAAAACATGCAAGTCATACTTATCAAAAGAAAATATTGTACACTTGAAACTTATTAACTTTACTAATCATTGTCAACCCAATAAACTTTAATAAAAAAGAAAATATTGTATCTGATAAAGAACAACGTATCGTACAACTAAGATGAATATCACAGCAGCAATAAAACTGAATGACATCAAGAGTTTGTTCAACAGCAATAACTTGTCAATATTTATTGACAAAAACGTAACAACTAAATTACACAGATGTGAAGTCAATGACAGTTCTTAAATGATTGTTTAGAGTCTGGAAGAAAATTGCAAGACGTGTAACAATTTATAACTCAACTAAATCATTTAGGTTAAATGGCTTTGTAGTGGAGACAGAGAAGTGTTTATATTTCCCTTCCCATTTAGTGACAGCCAATATGTTTTCAGATGACCAGTCATTGTTATGACATTATTTTAAAATTGCAACATGACTTATTTTATCTATCCCTTACATGGATCCATTTTCTTCTGCTGGAGTCAAAGCTCTGAAAACGACATTGAAGTATGACTCAGGGATCACACTTTGGCTCTCAAGAACTTCCTTAGAATTCATAGCCCCGGACACAAGTTCTATTGATAGGTTAAATAATAAAAGTATTGACACTAGATTTGTCAGTCTCTACAAATCACTGGGATATTGACAGAAAGCTTTTAAATTTGCCCAAGCTTAAGGTATACTTGCTTTAGGTACATTATGATTTTTCTTTGTAGGTTATGCCTTTTGAAAATAAAACTGCTAAAGAAATAGGTTTGTCACTCCCCAAAAAATGACTTTATGAAAACAATCTGTATTAAGGTAGTGTTCCTATTTCCTATCTAGAAAAACTTTAAAAAACAAATTTTAGAATCATTTAAATAAAATCTAATCACTAAAACAATATTTTAACAAATATGTGTACATGAATTTACTTTATGAACAGAGAAATTCCTCATACTATGTGTAAAGCATTTTTACAAAGGAAGTACAATAGAAACTGGAAACAAGCGTTATGGGATTTATGACTAAATTCCTTTGTAAAAGGAAACCTTGCCAACTCATCTTTGTTTAGCTCTTGCATTCGCAGATTCACCTTTTAGATTGTCTATTGTTTGTAACTATTACAGTTTATTCAAATAACATCTAATTTGACTCTTCTCATTTCACACCAAAAAAGACTTCTAACTCATGTTTGTTGAACAAATGAATCAGTGAACTTTTTCCTTAATTGTGTTTCTCCTGCATGCACTCTAGTGACCCAATGAGTCAATGACTGAAAGTTTCTAAAACTCTAGCTTATACTCACACAACTTGACCCCTTACACAGAAATGCTTTCCCTGTGTAATTTCTATATGCTTTTCAATTCTTATCTATTTTTGATACCCAAATCAAGACTATCTTTACTTTTTTAAAATATTCTTTCTTCTATGATAACATTAATATTATTGATGAAAATGTCTCCCCAAAGAGAACAGTCAAAATAGGTACCACCAATTTCAGTAGGACCTTGAGAGACTATTTCATCATTTCCCAGTTGTTATGTAGAAATAATAGTTAACTCAATTCCTTTCAGTTTATTTTTTAGGATATTTTCTTAATGGTAAATAAGATGTCAGTTTAGTTATGGTCATGTCAATGAAAACCATCACAAAAATTTCCCTTAAAAATTTATTTAAATAAACAAAATTAGCTGGATAATTGATAGCTGATCAAAGAATATTATTAGAATAACAGAAACTGATCTAAAGCAAAATGGAATAATGGTGTGTACATTACCTAGAAGTTAACAATCTTAGTTATTAGGCATTAACTTTTCTTGCTTGATCCATACAGGTGTGAAGTTGATTAAGATTATTAACATAATCTTATAAAATGCATTTGGAGAAAATGCTACATTGCAGGCTTCTCTTTATATGCTCATGAAATAGCTTCATACAATTCACATTCTTTATTAAAATATATTAGCATAAAGTGCAATAGTAATTAATTAAAGAGATATCAATGCTTTTTTCCTAATTAACAAAAGGAAACATTGAAAGAAGATACTTAAATTTGTATGAAAACTTATAACTTAGACTTTTAATAGTTTGCTTCAATAATTTAAGTTCACTTGAATATAATACCTTATAATATAATTCAATTTTCCTTACAGTTACTTCTAAAATGATTAGACATTTAGAGAAAATATGTTTATAGACATACCTACTTGGGAAATTATTTAACTATAATGAATTTAAACTGTCAAAATCAAAATATTTTTTTCCAAATTTGAAATGTGGAATGAACACAAGATCAAATTGTATAAATTCTGAAAATCATTTTTATGTATCAGTAATTTAGCTTTTTCCTTAATTTCTAGGAAGACAAAGAGGCCAATAAAATAAGGCCCAAGAAGCTGGCTTCTCAGCCTATTTGCTAAAGACAAACTCTGAAAATGATGATCAAATGCACAGACTATAACTTAACAAGAATCCTGCCATTGGTTATTAGGAGACCAATCACTCAGGCTAAAAAGGGTGAGTAGGGCTTTCAGAAGTAATTTGGATTAGTAATTGAAAAAAAGGTTTCTCTAAACCAGTACATACTTAAGCCACACATTCCCACATCAGTTGGAAGCTAAGGTGATGTTTCCCATTGTAAAAATTCTCCCGTATTTTAAGACAGTTCTCAGAAGAGTTCATGATTTTATTTGTGTAGGTATCTGCCATATAAAGAACTAGTGAATAGAGAGAAATCAGAAAATAATAATAATAATAAACTGATTCATTCTGTTACTAGTAAGGACTAGTTAGCTGGGTTAAAGAGATACAAGTTCTGACAATTAAGTTCCCGAACTTGTTGCAATGATGTTGCTACCCTTTTTTTAATATCAGAGGGATTATTTATTATGAATTTGTACCAACTGGACAAACAGTTAACCAAGTTTACTTTTTGGATGTGCTGAAAAAACTGCATGAAGAATTTAGACGGCCTGAACTTTTCACCAACAATTCATGGCTCTTGCATCACAACAATGCACTAACTCACAAGGCACTGTGAGGGAGTTTTTAGCCAGGAAACAGATAACTGTATGGGAACACCCTCCCTACTCACCTGATCTGGCCCCCAATGACTTCTTTGCTTACCTAAAGATAAAGGAAATATTGAAAGGAAGACATTTTGATGACATTCAGGACATCAAGAGTAATCCGATGAGAGTTTTGATGGACATTCCAGAAAGAGTTCCAAAATTGCTTTAAAGGGTAGGTAGACTAGGCACTGGCATTGGTGCATAGCTTCCCAAGGGAAGTACTTCGAAGGTGACCGTAGTGATATTCCTCAATGAGGTATGTAGCACTTTTTATAAGATGAGTTCGAGAACTTAATTATCCGACCACATGTGTCAGAAGATTCAAATGGATCAAAATATACAGTATATTCTATTTAAATTATTTAATGTAGTCTATATAAAATAACTGTCATAGCACTGGGGAAGTATAAGTATTCAATAAACATTAATCTCCTACCACTGTACCCTCCTCTACAAAACCAAAAAAAAAAAAAAAGGAAAAAATAAAATAAAACAAAACTTTCTAGGAAGAGTTCTATATTTGGTTCCATTGTCATAGTTCAGAAGCACAGGGACTTGAAGCAATTTAGAAAGTAATCTAGATAAATTTAAATGAGTTCCAATTTATTTTCTTTAAACTTTAATGAAGCAATTTTCAACACAATTGAGTCACCTCTGACCCCTTTTTGGCACCAGCCTAGAACACAAAACATTTACACAAAGTATTTATTGGCTTACACATCAAATATATATAGTTGTCTTGGGTAATAGAAAATAAACACATATATTTACCTGGTAACATTTCTTAATGAATGTTATCTTAAATGAATAACCTTTTTTACTCTAAAATCCTGAATGTACTTTGCCAAAAATAATGCAAAATATGAATAACATTTTTTTTTTCAAAATGGGCTTAGATTAGGCTCCGGTCCAAAAATTTTAAAAGATGATTTTGGTTTGATGAAACAATTAGTTTTCACTTTTGGCATGTAAATAGGAAATTGCTACAGGTTTAGAGAAAGCTTGGAAATAAAAATTATAAACCCATTGATATTTTACTTGGAAATATCTAAGTGTAACATGTATAAAAACCACATGTTTTAAAGAAAAAATAATCTGGAGAGCTCCTTTGGGAATAAATGGTTGACCATTGGTACAAGAGAGACTTTATGAAGAGAAAGAAGTCAGGTTTTTAATAATAATTCTGGATTTCAATGGTCCGGTTAGGTACCATAGTACTTGCACAAGGGTCCTCACTCACCACTACACTATTAAGTATTTGAGACACATACCAGAATTATATGTCTGAAGTTGCTGTTTAAAAGTTATTCTATTTAATTTACCACTAAAACCGTAGACTCGTGGAGAAAGAAAAATCTTGAGAGATGAAAATTGTATCTCAAATTTATATAGGAATTTAGAGTTTACAAAGTACTTTCAAAAATATTAACTCATTTTAGTCTTTACAGAGGTTGGGAAGGACAACATGCAAATGTTGAAGGTTAGTAAGAACATCATAATTACTGTACTAACATAGACAACTCTCCTTCTGGCCTGCAGATCGTCTGTCAAGAAGGTCCAAATGAATATTTTGTAAGAAAGTAGAGAAAGTACACCATTCACCTAAGAACACAAAGAAAGATGACTTTCAAACTGAGAGCATCTGAGCCCTATCTTCCCCAATGTGTAGTATTTCAGGAATGTCAGAATAAAACGAAATTATTAGAAATATCTTGTTTTGGAAATTATGTAGTAAATATTCCCAAGACAGAGAGAATATAAAGCTTTTTGCTTCCATTTATATTTTTGAAAAGCATTCAATTAATACATGTCAATTTTGAGTGGGTGAGGGAAACACACCAAACTTTGTCAGTGGGTGACAGAAGCACGAGATCGGAGTAGCTAATCTGGAGTGCTACACTTTGACTGTGTCACAGTGATTTTTCTAGGTTGAGTTCATGATTCTCTTTCCCTTTATGTAAAGATTTATAGGCTATCCTTTCATGAGGTAGGTCAGTTTTTCATATATCACAACCTTGTTTGTTAATGAGCCAATTATAGAACATGTGTGTGTGTGGTAACATGGGGAGCAGAGACATAACTGGGACTGCAGAAGAAATTCCACAGATGTCATTACATTTCACAAGACAGAAGCAGATCCAGAAATACAATAGAAAATGATTATAAACAGGGTGGGTGTGCAGTTCCTGGGAAAACACAGATCTCCTATTTTGTAGTGACTGCACCCTTGTTTGTAGTAATAGTGAGCACACCTTGTTCTCTGACCAATTCTATTTCCCCCGACTCACCCTATGCATCCCACACCTAAGCAATACTGCTGGAGAATCAAATCACTGAAGTATCTAGCAACTGTTTATTTAGAAACCTGACTGCTAATTCTTGTATGGAACAGAAGAGAAGCAGAAACAGTATCTGCATCCCCTTTAAACATACAAGAGTACTATTGAGCCAGTATTTGAAATAACCAAATAACCTACTTGTTTACTAAGGCCTATGTTTTTATAAACCTCCAAACCTTTCCCCCTTCCTTTTCCTGGGAATCTACGAAGGACTTCTCACATGTAATCCAAAAGTCGGTCACTTCAGTTTTCTTATCGTTCCTTTCTTATTCCAGCTTCCATCAAAGGGACAGACAAGTAATAGGCAACACACCTTTCCCTCGAGGTTGCATACAGGGTGGGGAGATTTTACGTGAATCTGAATTATGTCACTGAAAAAGCGTGTGAAAGAAATACCAATATACAAAATTTGAAATAGTGTATGTCCAAAAAAGGAAACAAAAATCCCACTAACAATGTAATATTAGAAACTCAATATAGTTTTGTTCAGCCTTAAAATATCTGATACTAAAGGAGTTCTCTTTTCTTATGCTACAAATATATCTGTGTATATGGATAACTTTTCATGAAATTCTCATGAAACAATTTGTACTGGTGTCTTTCTATTCATAACTTTGTAAGCCAGCTTCCCAAGCTTTACCTGGTCACAGAAAATATTCTCATTGTAGCTTATAAAGAATTAAGAGAAAGATTAATCCAGGGAATAAACAGTACTTTGAGGCTTAGGAGGAAATGATGCTTGATCTTTCCCAGACAAAAGCAAGACATTTTTAAGGCACTTCTGTTGCTAGCATTTGCTATTTGTCAGGTACCATGCTCATCATCTTGCATGCTTTACAGTCCTTGCAGGATGAGAATATCCTTATCATTTTCCTTTTACAACAGACAAAAGTAAAGATTAAAGACATTTTTTATTATTAAAGTTTATTGGGGTGACAATTCTTAGTAAAGTTACATAGGCTTCAGGCATACAATTCTGTAATACATCATCTATATATCACCTATGGTGGCCACGACATGGAAACAACCGAAGTGTCCTTCGGTAGATGAATGGATAAAGAAGATGTGGTATATATACACAATGGAATACTATTCTGCCACAAGAAAAGATGAAATAGTTCCATTTGCAACAACATGGATGGATCTTGAGATTATTATGCTAAGCATAATGAGTCAGACCTAAAAAGTAGAGACCCACATGATTTCACTGATATGTGGGATATAAAACTGAAAAATTAAAGATCGTAACAACTTGCCTTATAATAAGCAAATAGTGAGTAACAAAAGCTACATTCTGAACTCATGCTGTCCAAAGCCCTTTTTAATTCTCACACCAGTGTGTTTGGATAAAGCTCCACGGCAAAGTGTGCTGGAGTAAAGGGGTATGTGGAGCTGAAATCCAGGCTACTCTTCTTGCTAACCACTTGTGCTCCGGTACAGGAGATACCAGATCTGCTTCAAGAAAGGGGAACTTTTCCCCTAATTCGCACACAAATACTATACAGGCTGGCAGATTTCCTAATACGATGCTACTTCCACTGATCTGAAAAGGATCCCTTCTCTGCCCATTGAGTACAGAAATTTAAATTCTAATTCATCCCTGGGACTCAACCAGAATTGCCATATTTTATCATTCTCTGAAAGTGTTATCAATTCAGGAGCTTATAAAGATAAGGATTGACTAAATGTCTAGAATTAGAACTCCATGTAGTTTATTAAGCATTTAACTCAGATGTAATGAATATATAATAAGATGCAAATAAATGTATTCAGTCTTCCCTAAAGGTATACATTCCCTAAAAACCTAACAGTTCCAAAATATCTAAAAGCCTTGTGATCATTTAGAAGAGCACTGTGCATGGAGGGGGAGCAGATGAGTGTCCTGACCCAGTGGCTCAGCCCGAGAGAACTGAATGTTCAATGGTGTACTTACAGACCACATTAGCTTCTTGGCATGGCTGCTGCTACACAGGTGGGTGGTCCACTGATGAATATGAATGTGCTGAATATCATTTAGGCAGGGAGCAAGAGGTGTTCAAGTGAGTTGGAGAGGAGCCCAGAAGGTATGCTGTTTATCTTCTAGGAACATTTATTTTCTCCAAAACATATAACTTGAATTAATAAAGTGGATTTAGATGTGAATACAGAAAACTAGTTATTGAAACTGAATCACTGTGACTCTCAAAGAATAACCAAAAGATCTGTGACTCTTAGCATAAGAAAAGCTTAGAGCACAAATAATGGTTCTTGTCATATTGCAAAGAAGTGCTGGCCTGGATCTGACTGCAAAGCAGGTATCTGCCTGCAGTAATATCCTGAGGCTTCTAGTAATTATCATTTAACGGTCCTTTAGAGATTGACAAAGTTCATTAGAATGACGAAAGAAGATATCTGAAGTAATGGGAAATTATAAGACTTTGGTTACGTCCTATCATCTGAAACTCAAAGAGAATTTATATTAATAAAAGGAAAACCTCTATTCATTTTCTCAACTTAGTGCTCTGTCACAAAAATCTTCCTCGAGCAAAGACTACAGATCAGGTTGTGGGCAATCATCTGTGGAATCTCTCTCCCAACCATGTTAGGCCTGGTTTCTGGCATGCCTTAGAAACAAGTTTTGCACTGTTCTCATCCATTAATCATCCTTGCAGGATGATCGACAGAGGCCAGGTGCTTAACTAGATACTTGAACGTTTGGGAGATGGCTTTGATTCCACAGAACTGAAAAGTCCCCTGATTCTTTCACAGATTGGTTTTATTATTATCCAATCCAACTCTATGAAAAGCTACTGAAAAGTCCAACTCTATGAAAAGTGCTAAACAGACCCTTAGAAAATACTAGAAATACTAAGCATATAGTATTCTTATACATATGTGTCCATTTCTACATCTAAGTTTCTTTGTTTTATTCTTACCTGGTGTCAATGAATATGAAAGTTCTTTTCTCTCAGGGGACACTATTTGTGACTTCAGTCTGTAACCCTCTTATTCTCTACAGACTGGATCTAACGCCTGCCCAAAATAATATGAGGGCTTCCTCATATTATTATCAAAGTTATTACGCGAAATAACTTTGGAATCCTATGGCCCACCTTGTTATGTTGATGGATATCTCTGTCTTCCCTTTATTCTACTCAGCTGTGACAGTCTTGCTTACAAAATGGTAATCCTCTGAAACCTAATTTATATTTTTCTGATTTAACTTGTATAAATGATTTTTGTTACCAATATGTTAGAATGTTCTATATTTATTGTAACAGTCACTATGTCATCAAGGAAGGGGTATGATTGAGAAAGATGATAGTGGTATCCTCGGGTCGGGGGGAAATACTGTGAAGATAACCAGTTTAGTGTCTCCATCTAAAGGAAAATAATTTAGAGGTTAGGGGAGGAAAAAGGAACAAAGGATACTTGCAGAACAATCCATTTGTTAAAATTACCTTGACTATACTAACACAATATGGATAAGAAAAATTATATACATGATAGCATTAAATAGAACAAATGCCATAGATATTATGAAATACTTCCTAGTCCCAACCCTACCTTAGTTATCAAACATCATCCATGTATTCAATAATGCTTTACTGAGATATAATTAAAATATATTAAAACACACGTTAAGTCCAGATTTTGATGAGTTTAGAAAAATACATATTACTAAGTAATCAGCACACCCAATCAAAACAGGACATTTCCATCACTGCAAAAAATTTACCTCCTACCCCTTTGTAATCAATCAACCCCAGGCAAACAAGAATCTAATTCCTGTTACTAAATATTAGTTTTGGTTGCTCAAGAAGTTCATATAAATGGAATCATAAAGTATGCACTTTGGTGTCTGGTTCTGTTCCTTCAATATATTGTTTTTGAAATTCATCCATCCATGATATTGTGTGTATCAGTAGCTATCTCCATTTTCATAGGTAAGTAAAATTCTATTTCATGAGTAGATCACAAGTTGTTTATTTATTTGTTGATGGATATCTGGGTTGTATCTATTTAGAGGTTATTACAAATGCTATTAAAGTTTGTGCATAAGTCTTTGTATAGACATACGCTTTCATTTCAGTTGGTAATCGTCTAGGAGTGGAATTGCCAGATTACTTGGTAAGCACATGTTTAAGTTTATGCAAGACTGACATGCTATTTTCAAAAAAGTAACCCCATGTTACATTCCCAGCAGCAGTGTTTGATAATTTCAGTTATTCTCTACTTCATCAACACCTGGTATTGTCTTTTTAACTTTAGCCATAATGTATATGTAGTGTTATCTCACTGGGGTTTAAATTTCATTTCTGTGATAAGTAATGGTGGCAACCAACTTTCATACAATTATTGGTCAATTGTTTGCTTGCCTTATTATTGAGTTGTAAGAATTATTTATATATACTGGTTATGAGCCCTTTGTCACATACATGTATTTCAAACACTTTCTCTCAGTCTGTAGCTTGCCTTTTCTTTTTTTTTTAAATATTTTTATTAGGGAATTGGGGGAGAGGAACAGTGTTGGGGAATTAGAGAAGGGGAATTAGAGAATTAGAGAAGTTGCTGTCCTTTTGTTCTTCAGTCTAGTTGCAGAGGACGTTGCTTCACTGTCCCATGTTGATATCATCATTGCGCGCTTCCCGGATGAGGCAGATCAGTCACCTGCCTCTGGACGGCCGCTCACAGTGGCTCTTGGCAGCTCACTCTGCCTGTGGGCCACTCACTGTAGCTTAAGGCAGCACACTGCAGCAAGGGCTGCAGCTACGCTGTCATCAGCAACTCACAGCAGCCCAGTTCCAGGTGGAGCTGTTGTTCACCATCTTAGCTGTAGAGGGCAGTGTCACTGGCCCTCATATGTGGGATCTGAACCGGGATTGCTGGCGTCCCAAGCCAGCTCTTAACCAACATGCCACTCGGCTGGCCCGCCTTTTCTTTTCTTAATAGTCTCTTTTGAAGAGCCAAAAGATTGTAGTTTTAGTGATATCTGATATTTTGTTTTTTGTTTTTTGTTTTTGTTTTTTTTTGAGGGCAGTGTCACTGGCCCTCATATGTAGGACCCAAACGGGGGCCGCTGGTTTCCAAAGCCAGTGTTTAACCACTGCACCACTCGGCTGGCCCTATTATTTTTAATGAGTTGTTCTTCTGTTTGCTTTCTAAAAATTGCTGCATATTCCAAGTTTGCATAGATTTTCTCCTGTTTTCTTGTAGAATTTTACAGTTTTACATTCTTATTTTACATCCACAATCAATTTAAAATTAATCTTATGAGTAATGTGAAGTATTATTTAAAGTTTTGTTTCTTTTTTTAATATAAATATTCAGTTGTTCTAGAACAATTGATTCTAAAAACTATCATTTCCCCAGTGGATTATACTAGTTACTTTGAAGAACTCAATTAACCAAATATGTATCATATATGTGACCACAGAGGTCTATTTCTGGATTCTGTATCCTGTCTCAATGATCTATGTGTTTATCTTAATACTAAAACCACTATCTTGATTACCCTTCATTGAAATGAGCCTTGAAATCACATAGCGTGAATCCTGTAACATTGTTCTCTCTCTGCCCCAGCATAGGTCTAACTTGTTGGACCTTAGTTTTCCAAATAAAATCTAGAGTAAGCTTTCAAATTTAAAAAAATGCTGAGAGTTTTATTAGGATTGCATTGAATCTACAGATCAAGCTGGAGGGAATAAGCATTGAAACAATATTCATTCTTCCAGTCTATGAACATGTTTTATGTACCCACTTATTTAGGTTTTGTTTCATTTCCCTCAGCAGTATTTTGTATTTTTCAGTGTATGTGTTATGCAAAGTTTATTAAATTTATTCACATTTTGATATCATTGGAAATGATACTTCTTACAACTTCAAATTTTTTGTAGCAATTATACAGAAATATGATAGATTGTACATACCAACTTTGTATCTATACTATTGCTACATTATCTTATGAATTCAAGCCAATTTTCCAACAGATTTTTTTAGGATTGTCTATAACTATAAAAACAACCATATGATCTGTGAATAGAAGTACTTTTACTTCTTCCTTTCTGATTCTTATGCATTTTATTGACGTTTCTTGTATTATTGCAGTGATAAGGACCTGCAGTACAATATTTGTGACTGTCAAGAGTGGGTATTTTTGTATTGCTCCCAATCTTAGAAGAAAAATGGTTGATTAGCATATTATCTATCTTGGTGAGCATTTCACATGCACATGAAATAATGTATAGTTTACAACTTTGGATATAATAATCTATAAATATCATTAGTTTAATTTGCTTGATAGTGATTGCTGATTTTCTAGGTACATATTCTATCAATTATTCATAGATAGATGTCAGCATCTTCAGCTATATAAGGAATAGTCTATTTCATCCGGCACTTTTTTATTTATGAATTTTCAAGCTCTCTTACTAGAGATGCACATATTTGAAACTGTAATGTCTTCCTTATAAATTCCTCTTTTATTATTATTAAATGTCCCTCTTTAACACTTATAATGTCAGCTTTCTTATGTCTGTCATTTACATGTTTATATATTTCTCCATCCTTTTCTTTTCATCATTTTTTTGTCTCTATTTAATGTGCGTTTCCTGTAGACAGAAGTGTGCATCTTGTAAATATCTTGTTTTTTTAAATCCAGTCCTATGATTCTTGACAACTAAGTTTGTTTACATTTAAGGTAATTATTGATATAATTGGGTTAAAATCTACCATCTTGCTCTTTATTTTCTTGTCCGTTTGTGACTTTTTTGTTCATCCACTGTTCTTTTCCTGTGACATTTTGAGTATTCGTTTAGTTCTTTTGATGTGGTATTTAAAAAAAAACACACTTTTTAGAAGTTTCTGTATGACCAAAATTATGCAACATTAACTTATTCACTTTATTTAGAGTCAATATTATATCACATAATATATCTCACTTAAATCATGGTTCTCTGAGGTCACTATTCACTTCTCCCTTCCCACTTCACAAATGTTATAAATATACAACAATAAAGTTCAAATTAATCTCATTATTTGTGCTATTGTTATGACATTTAATTGTAAACTTGTTATAAGACCTAACTTATCATGTTATTGTTTTGGAAAAAAAAATAGAATTGGCTGATTTTCCTTAAAGGGCTGGATACTAAGTATTTTAGGTTTATGAGCCATATGGTTGCTGTTACAACTACTCACCTCTTCTGTTGTAGCATGAAAGCAGCCATGGACAATACATAAACAAATGGTGAAGGCTATATTCCAATTAACCTTTATTTACAAAAACAGTTGGGGAGTCCCCAAGCTGTAATTTGTTGACCCCTGTTTGTACAGCTGTTTGTTAAGGAAATTACAAGAAAAAAGGAAATTACAAGAAAAAAAATAAAAGGTCTTTTATTTTTATCATTTTATTGACTAGAACTGATCTTCTTCATTTCATTTTTGCCCAAGCTTTTTAGAGGTATAATCAGTATACAAAAAACTGCCCATAATTAATGTATACAATTTGATAAATTTAGGCATATGTATACCTTATGTCACTACCTCCACAATCCAGGTAATAAACATATCCATCACCTCAAAAAGTTTCCGTGTGTGTGTGTGTGTGTGTGTGTGTGTGTGTGTGTGTGTGTGAGAGAGAGAGACAGAGAGAGAGAGAGAGAGAGAGAGACAGAGAGAGAGAGAGAGAGAGAGAGAGAGTTCTGAGCCCAGAAATAAACTTATTCATATGGGTCAACTGATCTTCATCAAGGGTGCCAAGAATACAAAGAGAAAAGAATAGCCTTTTCAATAAGTGGTGTTGAGAAAACTGGATATCCACACCCAAATGACTGAAACTGGACCCTTGTCTTTCACCATACACAAAAATTAACTCAAATAGATTAAAGATTTGAATGCAAGATCTGAAACCATAAATTCTTAGAACAAAATATAGGATAAAAGATCCCATTTTTTTTATTTATTTATAAATCCTGGTTTCCACTGATAAATAAACCTTCCCTTTAGTATGAAGAGTATCCTTTGGCATATTTTGTGCTGTAGTTTTGCTGACTACAATTCTCTAGCTTTCATTTCTGAAAAGTATATTGATTTGATCATACTTTTTAATGTATAATTTTACTGGATATAAAATTATACACTGACAGTATTTTAAAGATCTTTAAAGGTATTGTTCCATTATCTTCTTGTTCCACATTGTTTCTAAGGAGAAAGTAGTTGTCATGTATATCATCAGAATATCATTTTGATCCCAGCTGCTTTGAAAATCTGCTCTGTCTTTGGTTTTCCACAATTAGATTATAGTGTGCATAGGTGTGGTTGTTTTTCTTTTTCTTGCTTTGGGTACCATGATATGCTTGGTTCCATGTGTTTAAAATATATATATATATATATATATATATATATATATATATATATATATATATATTCATTCCTTTCTTTTAGAACTGTAATTGCAGTTATTTTAGAGCATTTTATATAATCCCTCCAGGTTCTTAGGTGTTGCCATTGTCAAATTCTTAAATGATTTACAAGTCTATCTATATATAACTGTAGATATACTTTTTGGAACTTGTAAAAATTCTCCCATAGTAAAACATGGTAAATGGTGTTTGGGTTCCTATAATAGTTCACAAAGCTTATTTAAACCACAAAAGAACTATGCTTAACATCACCATAACGATATTAATGAGCAAAACAATTAAAAATACGCAGTGTAACATGGACAGTGCACTACAAGCTAGGCTAGTTACTATTCTCAAAATACTTTTGCTTACTTTATTCTTTTTCTTTACAGAAAAATAATCTCACAACACCTACGAGTTCTCAGTGAACACAATTCCACTCTCCCACTTCCATTCTTCCATATATGTGATATAAATGGAGAAAACAGGTCTGAACTTTTGAGCTTTCCTGGGAACTAAAATAAATATAAGTATGAGGGCTGCACTTGACTTTTAGTTCCATTCTATACATTTTGGTATGTAATGAGATCAAGTCCAATTTTGAGTGACTGTATAGCTTTCATGATTAGTGAAAGAGTGATCTTGAAATTGGTAAAATAATTGTAATGATAATGATCCAAATTTAGATTTTTCTTAATAATTTGGTTCTCAGAAAGTAAACAGGGCTGTCTTCAAATATCTGTTTTGTTGATAAAGAATATATGCATAACACTATAGGTATTGCTGAATATATTATATTCCCTCTCTTTTGTATAGCTTCAAAAGGTTTTGAATTGTGGAAAATTCATAAGGATTACTAATTCTGATATGTTTTAGTAGAAGAAGTAAATGGCCTTTTAAAGTTTCTTTTAAACATCTGTTTTTATAGTATCATTGATTTCCTATTATGTCTTTCAGATTACACTGTATTTGGAATTCAATTATTTCCTTGTCTCTTCAAAATTATTTTAGATTGTATGTGAAGATCATGAAACAATGAGGTTGAGCTGAAGACTGAAAAGTAAAAGTACACACTGGAATCAAATTAATATATGGTGCTATTTTCTCTCCCTCTACAGCACAACCCTAACAGATTTATTCTTTTTGGAACTACTGAAATCTACTTACTGCACCCCATGATGAAATAGGAAAATGGAACTAATTTTTCTCCTGGTTTCTGCTTGTATTCTAGTTCAAAAAAAAGGATTTGAATCACACAATAGACCAAATGAAAATCTTGCAGAGTCAGCATAATCTAAACTAGCCTGAAGTTAGAAAGCATTGTCACCAAAGAAAATTTAAATGTGTATAATCCCCAAAAGTTTGAAGAAAGAGATGTAGCATGATTTATGGGCTAGTTTTGTTTTGGGGGATTAAAGAAAGAATTGCAGGTGCTCTACTTGTATCAAAAGATAAAAAATTGAATGATTCTTATTGCTGTGGGACAAATATAGCAAACAAAAAAAAATCAATAAAAGTACATCATATTATTTAAATTACCCTATAGAAAAATAGAACATATTCTCTTTTAAGGATTTTTAGGGACAAAAATGAGTAGTTAGATCACCATGTAAGTAATATTGTCCCAGGGACTTTTGGTTTTCTTTTAATAGTCCTCTTTAAGAATCAAAGTAGAAAAGCTTTAAATTCAACTGAATGTTACTAAAAATAATTTTGAAACAAAGAGGTGACAAGTTTCAGCAGAGAGGACATCTTTTTTTTATTTTTTAATTAAATTTATTTATTTATTTTTAATTAGCTTCAGGTGTACAACACAGTGCAATAGTTATACTTGTTACCCCCTCAAAGTGACAACCCCCTGCCCCCAATTTGCCCCCCACTCCTCCCCCCCATATCATATAGAGGACATCTTTATGCTCATTGGCTAGTCAATTATATATGATCTACCTAATTATACATTTCAGGAAGCAAAAGTATCTCAAGATGATTCATATCTAGAGATTTCTCTTATAAGTAAGATCTTATTAATAAGAATTTATATTACTACTGAATGAGTTTTAATCAAGTCTGAAAAATTTTAGCAATAATTTTTATGATTGCTTTTCAGATTACATACTATGTCCAGTTTCTTAATTTTCTAGCATAAGCACTTTAACTACTTAACTAATACTTAGAACAACATAATGAAAAGGAGGGACTTCTGGTCAATGAGGTAGAGTAGGTAAATGAAGTGCTTGCCTCCTCTCATGGCCGCATCAAAATTACAACTAAACTTTGGAACGACCACCATTGAGAATCACCTGAAGTCTACCTGAACACAAGTCCTACAACTAGGGACATACAGAACAAGCCACCTCAAGAATGGTAGGAGGGGTGGAGACACAGAATGGGCTGGTCCCACACACATGTGTGGCTGTTAAAAATCAGGAGGAATATCTTGGTTATGGAGGTTTCTCTGGAGGAGGGCACCAGGGACATATAGGGAAGAACTGAATTGTCTGGTTTCAGGGCTAGAGCTGGAGGGGCAGCTTCATCCCAGACAGATGCACTGGCAAAATCCATTGTTCCTTTGCTGAATCTTTCTCCAAACCAGTTTATAGACTTACACAGGCACAATATCTGAGTCTCCATCAACCAACTAACACTTTTTGCCCGGCCCTGGTGATTCCCTGAGCCCTACCCCACCCTACTTGAGGGTCCACCCAAGCAGCTTCCATTTGCTTTTCTATACAAATGGCCTGACTTGGCTCATGCTATGGGCCTTCTTAAAAATCTCACAAAGGTTCACAAACCCCAAACAAGCAGCATGTGGTCTTGGCACGGTCTGTACCTCTTGCTAAACAGCCCCAAGTCCTGCACTAGCAGCGGCCAGCCTCTACTCACAGATTAGCTTCTCCCACATACCTCCAAGCACAGCACAAGTGGGAAACACCTACAGATCACTTTGTAATTCATACCAAGTGGCCTTAGGCAGGGCAAAGGCAACGGCTGACCTTTTCCTGCACCAAAGCCCCATACAAGAGACCCCAGAACCAACACCAGGCACAAGAACAATACAAATGAAGAAACAAAACAGAAACATACTCATAGATGCAGAAAACATTTTGATGGTTTCCAGATGGAAAGGAGATTGAGGAGATGAGTGAAAAAAGGGAAGATTAAAAAGTACAAACTCATAGTTACAAAATAGTCATGAGGATGTAAAGTATAGCATAAGTGATATAGTCAATAATTTTGTAATAACTATGAATGGTGTCAGATGGGTACTAGGTTTACCAGTGTGATCACTTCATGAGTTATATAAATGTCTAATCACTATGTTGTACACCTGATACTACTATAATATTGTATATCCACTGTAATTTAAAAATGAAAAAATTATTTTAAAAAAAGAATACCTGAATAGATTTAAAACCATTTAAGAAGCTGAATCATTAGTGAAATTCTATTCTAACCATCCCATCAGCCTTCTCTGCCATAGGAGTGAACTCTGGTGGCTTCATAGGTGACTTCAATCAAATATTCAGGAAATAGCTAATGTCAATCTACAAAACTGTTCCAGAGCTTATAATAAGTTATGTATTTTACTTATTTTGTACAAGTTGAAGACATTTCTTTGACAACAATAAATGCCTAAAATATCATAGAGTTTAGCCCTACAGAGAGGCAGAGAGTCATGTGATCAAGCTGTTACATATAGCATAGTTTGACTGTCCTGATAATATTTTCTTAGTCTAGTTGATAGACATACAAGTGTTTTTGTTTTACTACTTTTTATAGTTTTTTATAAATATGAAATGTTTCATAAATTATTTTTTAAAAACCATAAAAAAGGAGTATGTCTTTTTAGGATATGCCTAAACCCTAGCTAAAAAAATAACAGATTTACTTTGGTATACAAATTACAAAAATAATTAAAATAAGTACCTAAGATTTAATAGGCTTGATACTTCTTTTAATATTTAAAAATAATGACATGAAAAAGCATTGAACTTGTCTTTAATTATGATACAACTCCACTGCTTACCCTTTAAATATTTGAGAGCCTGTGGTAAGCCAAGGACAAAATGGAGATGCACCATATATCAAGAGGCAATAAATACATAAGTAAAAAACATTAAAAGAAAGCACTCTTTCTGCAGGTAAGAAAATCACAGCAGGTGTTGGTCATAAGGAATTTTAAACTTGTAAAAGAAAGAAAATATTTATTAGTACTTGCAATTTGATTTAGATAAAGCTAGTTAAGATTTGTTACTTTATTATTGAAACACTCAAAATAACCGACCTCATCTCCACATCTACTTGAGTTTGCATAAACTGTTTAATTTTATAGACACATAAACCATCTCATCTACTAAAATAGATTTGCTTCGAAAATAAATGACCAGTGCTGTAACTCGAGCAAACTGCTCATAGTATCTGCCATCGATTTGCAAAATGCTTTCATTTTTATATTGACATAAGCCTAAAATACCTTAATCTAAAAAATACACCTAAAGCAAAATATTTGGAATCTTACCTGTAACAAGAAAGCTGCATCTCCCAGCTCCAGCTTCATTTATGATGCTACAGTTATAAACCCCATAGTTTTCATTGGAAAGACTCTTCACCGGGTATTCCGTGTACTCCTGGGAGTCAAACTGACCTGTCCGTAATAATTTGTTGCCCAAGCGCCACTCATAGGTCAGTACCCGTATTGGATAGGCTCTCAGAACCCGGCAGCTCATAGTCACACTTCGTTCTTGTCCTTGTCGAATTTCAAGGAATGCTGGTTCCACTGCAGGAGGATCTGTAGAAAAGAGAAGTGAAAACAAAGACAAAGTCTGTAGATTGCAATAAGCCAATGGCTATTCTTATTGTGAGACACTATTTTTAAGAACACATCCAGCAACAGGGAAAGAATATAAGAAGCAGGTGGAGAACATATTTAGGCCCAGAAATTTCAGATGGGGATGGGAAACATAATTTACTGAGTGTGAGCCATGAATGAGACTCATTGCTTGAAAAAAAATTTGCAGGTGAAACTAACAGTTTGTTTTATCTTGTTAACTGATTCCCAGAAAAGATTGCCATGACTGTGTTTGGTTGACACTGTTAGCAACCCAATAATATTCTGGATATGAGATGCAGAGTCTCCAAACTAGCATGAAACTTTGAAGCAGATTAAGCCAGTCATTTCTGCATCCTCTGTATCCATCAAACACTTAGCATTATCGTTTGTGCCCAATCGTTACTGATTGAATAAATGAATGCATAAATGAATGAATAAATGAATGATGTAAAAGAGTAAAGATGTCCACAATATCTTCAATAGTTCTCCCATTAAGACCTGGGTTCTATGTCTACTCTATTATGTCTAGATTGGGCTCTGTGATTATTTTGACCAATAGAATATAGCAGAAATGATGCTGTGTCAATTTGTGGGCCAAGGCAAAAAAGACTGGGAGATTCATTTCCTAGCTCTTCAAATATTGTGGGAACCCTTACACATGTTGTAAGTCCCATTATCCTGCTAAAGAGACCATGTGAAGAGGCCCTAAGATTATATAGAGAAGGAAAGGGCAGCACTAAACCCAGCCTTTGGCGGTCTCCACTAAGGTTCCAGGCATGTAAAGACATTCTAGACCTTTCAGACCACACCAGCCATATGCAAAGTAACACCAAGTTATCCAGGTAATACCATAATCTACATGAAGCAGAAGAATAGCCCACTTAGGCTCTGCGCAAATTCTTGACTCACTAGAGATTACATAATGAGACATAATAAAATGTGACTCTTTTGAGCTCCTAACTACAATATATTGGAGTAGTTGGTTACACAATAACAGATAACTGCCACATGCCTTTCAGCCTTCAAAATTCAAGAGTTTGGTTTTATAAGTGAGGCCTCAACAGACTGAGGCAAAAGGACAAGGGAACAGGGCAATTGAGGGGACACAGTTTAAATGACAGACCAAGAGATCTAAGCTAGTTCTGGAAATAAATAATTTTTTAAAAATTAATGAAGGAAGACAGTCCATGGATTGAATTACAAGGACAACTTGAAAACTTGAAAAATAAGTACACTGAGAACAATGGTGTCAGGGCAGCCAGAGTCCATAAATAGAATTTGGTTGGAATTTAATATATATTCTTATGAGTTTCTATTTAATTGGAAAAATTGATAGATGTAATTAATTGTACCTAACATGGAAGTATCCTAAAATGAATATTTACTTTTTCTAAGAATGATTTTCTGTGAGAATTCTTTGAATATATCTAACCTATTGGATTACTTCAAATAATGTAGTTTTTAGACCCTGGCTGTATATGAAAGTGTGATGCACACAAACCTACAAGACTCAGCCCACTTGATTATTAATGGTCTGTAAAGACATCTGATAATGCTGGGTTAAAACTCTTCAAACACAGCATGTTTTCATAAAGTTCAATAGAGCCTAAGTTAGAAAGCATCCCTCAACAAAAGTAATTATTACTGCTATTTAAAATGCTGCCCAAACTATTTGGATTCCAGGGTAGTTTCTTAACCTTAAAAAAACTAAAGGATGTGAAACTGTGCACACTGGTTAAAATCCAATAAAGGTTGCCCATGGATAACTTCTCCTGTGATATTAATGAGCTCAGCATTTTATTCTTCGGAATACCCATCGAGAAGGTTAGACCTTTGCAATTTTGATTAAATGTTGTATTGTGAAGACTCAGAACATGATGAAAGAAAGCTTCAGAAAGTTAGACTTCACTTTCTGAAAAAAAATTGGTTTTCATGGTGTAAGAGTTATTCAGTATGCTTTATTATAAAATATTTAATTTTAGGAAGTTGAAATTTAAAAACTATGCCAAAAGTCTACTTAGATGTGAAACACTTAAAAGTGGGATTGCTACCACAAATAATGCTGCAGTGAACATGGGGGTACATATATCTTTAAGTATAAATGTTTTCAGATTTTTTTGGTAGATACTCAGAAGAGGGATTACTGAATTGTACAGCATTTCTATTCTTAATTTTTTGAGGAACCTCCATACTGTTTTTCATAGTGGCTGTACCAATTTACATTCCTACCAACAGTGTATGAGGGTTCCTTTTTCTCCACAGCCTCTCCAACACTTGTTATTATTTGTCTTGTTGATGACAGTCATTCTAACAGGTGTGAGTGGGGTGGCATCTCATTGTGGTTTTGATTTGCATTTCCCTAATCGCTAAAGAATTTGAGCATTTTTTCATATATCTGTTGGCCAGTTGTATGTCTTCTTGGGAGAAGTGTCTGTTCAGGTCCACTGCCCACTTTTTAATTGGATTGTTTTTTTCTTGTTGAGTTAGTATGAATTCTTTATATATTTTGATTATTAGCCTTTATTGGAGGTGTTCGCAAATGTCTTCTTCCACTTGGTTAGTTGCCTCATTGTTTTGGTCGATGGTTTCTTTTGCTCTGTAGAAGCTTTTTACTTTGATACAATCACATTCAATTATTTTTGCTTTTACTTCCTTTGTCTTTGAGGTTGATATATGGAAACAACCAAAGTATCCTCTGATAGACAATTGGATAAAGAAGATGTGGTACATACATACAATGGAATATTACTCAGCCATAAGAAAAGATGAAATAGTGCTATCTGTGACAACATGGATGGATCTTGAGATTATCATACTAAGCAAAATAAGCCAGACAGAAAAAGTCGAGAACTATATGACTTCAGTCATATGTGGGATATAAAACTGAAAGCAACAAATGAACAAGACAAACAAACAAAGAAACAAAAACTCATAGACACAGATAACAGTTTAGTGGTTACTAGATGGTAAGGGGTGGAGGTGTGGTAGAAGAAGGTAAAAAGGGGTCAAATATATGGCAATGGAGGAGAACTGACTCTGGATGGTGAGCACACAATGCATTATATAGATGATGTATTATAGAAATGTACTTGTACTCTTGAAACCTATATAATTTTAATAATCATTGTTACACCTATAAATTTAATACAAAAAAAATAAATAAAGTTACCTTTTCTCTGGAAACAAAATATGTAGGATTGTTTAGGACAAATAAATAGAAGCCTGTGTATCTTTTCTTGAATTAATCAAAGTGATTCTAAAAATAATACCATTATATTACATTGAATGTATTCACTTATATTAAAAATCTCTGGTTCAAAAGTTTGTCAAACTGTCTTCCTACATGTATATTGAAGGATTATGGTGATAATAATTATTACATTTTTTATACTGATTATTTACTAAGTGCTAAATATTGCATTAGGATAGTCAGTTTATCTTTTTATAATAGAAACTCTTTTTATAGAAGAGATTGAGGCATAGAGAAGTTAATCAAAGTCACCCAGCTATAAAGCAGCAGAATAGGATTCAAACAAGGCAATTTGTTTCCAGAAATGTATGTTCTTAATAACATTCTTTCCAATTACAAATAATACCAATGTTTCATGATTTAGCTTTCTCCCTCAAAGAGGATTTTGAAAATCTTGTCTTATTTGTTACTGAAACTCATCGATTAAAATAGACATTGGCCTGTTCACACCATTATTTAGAATTCACAAACTTGGTTACATTAAAAATCGAAATCATATTTTGTGGAAAGCATAAAAATTGCAACAAAGTTGTTGGTTTAAAGAAAGGTGTTATTAATGATGAATTGCAAACCAGATTCAAATTGCAGTTTATATAGCAATGTACTTCATGTAAATGAATGTATGTATTACCCATATATTAAAATATATGGTAACTCCATGTAGGTTAGCTGTCTGGAGGTAAAGTGAACCTTTTAAAGTTATTAAGATTGTGATTGGAATAAAGTCATTAAAGTAAAAGTGCTCAAAATTAATTCTGATTTTTGCATTTCTTATTCTTGTACCGGCTGGTTCCAGATGTCTGGTAAATGTTCCAGATGGGGAGAGGGGAGATGTCTAACTTATTTGAAAGAGTAATTCATGAAAACACCAGATTATAGAGACGTTTGTGCTAGTGTTCAAACTTTAAGAAAAGAAATAGTGTTCATTTAAGGGATAATAAAGATGTTTAAATAAACATGAAAAACATATTCAAACTAATATTAAAGAATATTAATATAACCCATTTTTATCTCTTTATGTCAGTATGAGGTTATGGATGTTAAATATGCATAGAGCTATCTTCATTTTATTTCTAGTTAAAAGAGGAGAATGCACGCCTATTTGGAGAACTTCAGTGTGAGTATGATCATAATTATTTAACCCTTAAAGGATATACTCCTAATCATGTATACATTGGGGTCATATCTTCTCAAGCCATTTCTTCTCACTAAAACACTCATCAGCAAAGAAATGAAGATAAATCGTGCTCTTCATAATAATAATAATGATAAAAAATCCAACACAAAGATGAGAAAATCCAGGAGTTGGCATGCTTACAAATTATATTCTTGCCTGTTCAATAAAAATAGTGAAATTGCTACATATAGTGTATGACAATCTTACTTTCTGCCTCTCGCTCTTTCTGTGTGTATGTATCTTTCTCTCCAGTCTTTTCATTGGTCTTGTAATTATATCCATCATAGTGGTAAGGAAAATGAAACTCCAAAAGATGAATGTGAGTAACCTGTTTATTACCATGAGGGAACACTAAACATAATGTATTTTGCCATGTATAATGTGCTCCCATGTATAACATGCACCCACGTATTTGCTCCAAACTTTCAGGGGAAAAAATCGTTTGTTTTAATTTTTTAATTACATTTTTTTAAAAATTTTCATTTGTTTACATTTAGGTACTTGTTTTTTGTATTATAGAGGAATTTTAGCAATTATTTTTTAACACATTATGCTACAAGAAATTTTATGTTCCGGTAATAAATTTATGATATTTACACATCACATAAAGCCAAGAACTCTTCGTCCTTGCAAGTTTGTTGCAAGTTCAACAAAACCGATTATTGGGCCGGCAGAGTGGCGCATTGGTTAAGAGCTAGTTTTGGGATGCCAGCGGCCCCGGTTTGGATCCCACATATGAGGGCCAGTGACACTGCCCTCCACAGCTAACAACAGCTCCACCTGGAGCTGGGCTGCGTGAGATCGGGCGATAGTGTAGACTTCAGCCCCTGCTGCAGTGGGCTGCCATAGGCTACAGTGAGTGGCCGGCAGCCAGTGTCAGCTGCCGACAGCCACGGTGAGCGATCATCCCGAGGCTGGCGATCCATCTGCCTCATCTGGGAAGAATGGAATGACGATACCAACATGGGCCAGTGAAGCAATGTACTCCTCAACTAGACTGAAAAACAAAAAGACAGCAACTTGTCTGTTCCCCTTCCCCAATTCCCCAATTAAAAAATAAATAAATAAATAAATAAATAAATAAATAAATAAATAAATAAATAATAAAAAGAAACAAAACCGATTATTGTATTCCAGGGTATTATTTTGCATATGGATATCATCATTGCTTTCTAGAGTTACACTTTTAACTCATAAGCACAAATAAGTAAAAGCACTTATATAGATACAGAATTAGTACTACCCATGTATAATGTACATCCTTATTTTTCTCTCACAAATTTAGGCAAAAATGTCTGCATTATACATGACAAAATAGGGTATTTGAACTCAGGCTAATTTACCTTCAAAATGTTAACTGTTTAAACTTTAACACATGATTTTTCTAAGCATTATGTTACTATTTGAATATAGGTTTAAAAGATTAGAATTTTATTTGTATCAATCAAGAACATAAATATTTAGAGACAAAGTTTAAAGATAAATTAAAAAAGGATTGTTGAATATCGCTGTGGTTCCAATACACAAATAAGATACAAGAATAAGAAATTTGGATTTATAGAAGTGACTCAGGGATTCATCTAGCAAATGCAATTCCTATTAGGTATGTTTAGAAAAAAAGATGAGGTTCTGGGAGTAGGAAAGTGAAGTAAACAGAAGAAAAGGTAAGAGAACAAGTTTTATGCAAAAGTATTTTGGCAAACAGGAAAAGTTAAGGTACTCAGCAGAGTAAAAGTTCTGCATTTTTAAGAAAGGAGAGGAATGTGGCATACTAAAGAGGATGATATTTTCCTTGAGTGTGATGGCAAGAGAGGGAGGAGATTAAGAATACCAATGTACCACGAGTGTAGTAATTAAAGAAAGATTACATCCAATTTTCTTCCAACCTTTTATAGAGAACAGCCCTTTAATTTGTTACCTCTGGAATCAATGATAGCATTTGGTGTGACTTTATAATTTGAATCAAAAAGTAAGATAAATAGCTTAGCAGTTGGTTAGAGGGCAAGGCAGAAATTTGCTTTTATGTACACATTCTGCAATACATGAAAACAAGTTTGCAAATAATTCTATGAAAATATAAGCAAGGTTGATACTAAAAAAAGTCTATATCATATCAGCTGGTAAGTATGACACTAATTTAGTATATTATATTCAATATGTTGTCTCTGTTGCTTTGTTTAATGACTGTCACTATCGTCCATCTATTCACTCATTTTCTCAGTTGCCTAATAAACATAATTTTCATTCTCATATTTTGCCGAAAATGATTCTCCTAGAATGGGATTTTCAGGGACATTACAGTTAGGCAGGAATTAACTTTCCTTACTCATCTTTTCTTTAAGATTATGTGTCACTTTTGAATCTAATATGTAGACAGTTGGAGGTTGATTGTAATAAATTTAGGTCTTAGAATATGCACAACTTATTGCTTTATATATTTCATATTTCATCATTTCATTGGCATTTAAGATAGAAGATAATAGAGATATTCTATCCAAATATGTTACTGAGAACATGAAGACCAAATTCTCAATTCTCTATAAGTTTTGTTTAATAAAATAGAATATTAAGATTAACATGACCACATGTCATATTTATTATCAAACTTTCAAAACATAAAAATTAACTCTAGAACTTTTGTATCAGAAACAATTGTCCATTTTCAAGTCCCAACCTCAGAACACAGTCAGTCTAGGTCCAAGACCCTCATGTTTTCCTTGAATGATAATGTAAAATGTCTTTGAAAATGTTAAAAGGAAGGGATTGAAATTATAATAAGTTAAATTTCTAATATTTTCTTCCTTTCACAAGGGCAAACAATAATTAAAAAAAAACAACAACCACTGACAGACTGCTCATTTCTACATTCATAGTAAAGATTATAACTAGAAAGTCCATTTATTTTATTTCTGCCCTTATTTCTATATCCAAATATGAAATTACTATTGGATAAAAGCCCCAATTAGGTAACACATGAAGTTATATTAGCCTACCAAATTTTTTTTTCTTTTTGGAGGGCAGTGTCACTGGCCCTCATATGTGGGATCCGAACCGGGCCCGCTGGCGTCCCTAGGCAGCTCTTAACCAATGCGCCACTCAGCCGGCCGTACCAAAAGTATTTTTAATATGTGGTATTTATATCTATAAATCTATTCTACACAGCAATTTTATACAGATTGCTCTAATTAAGTCACATGATTTTACTTAAAAAAATGGATGCCTACATTTACAAATACAATATGAATTTATTCGTCTTTTACACATTGACTCTATAGATTATACAGAACATTAACATAAGAGCAAACTGAGTAGATGCAGATATTTTGAGAAATAAAGAAGGAATTCAGCAAACAATTACCCTTGAAAATCTTGCTATGAAATTGTAAAAACTAACCTTAGGCCTAAAAGTAGATGATGTGTTGCTTTAATTTTGATAGTAAGGAGTGATAAAAATTGACTTCATCTCCAAAAATATTAAAGAGGAGTTGAACCATTTTCAGTTTTTGCTCTTGGCTTATGATTAGCATCAAAGAGTGATTTTGTATTTAGTAGATACTTAAGTTATCTTATTTTCTTTGAAAGTTGAAGGCATTCTTTATGTGCTATTTATACGTAAAATATTTTTAATAAAAAACAAACAAACAAAACAAAGCACGAAAACAAAACCAAAATTATAATAATTTCAGTGGCTGCAAAGTTATATCATCAAATATCGTGATCACAGTGTTTTAATTTACTTGTTTGCCTTATAACCAAGATAAACACTATTATGAAACAGATTGTTCAGAACCACACATTCAAAACAAAATATTTAAATTAATATCACTCTACTTTAAGTATCAAAAATGGCTTCTCCCTTTACTTTCATTTAAGGAAAGCATTTAGCATACATGCTAATAGTCAAGAAATACATTAAATAAGGTTACATAAAAATGGAAGGATATAGGCAGTAATTTACACAGCCATGTATTATGCTACCAACATTCGTTACTGAGCCCTTTAGTGGATGCTTTCAGGGTATACTTCAACACAGCCAATAACTACATTAAAAAACACATATTGTTTCCCTAATTTTCACATAGTGGTAATGACAGAAGAAGCGAAGCACTTTTTAATTTGCCTTAAATGCTTGTATGACAAGTAACTGCAAATATGGGAATTACTGTTGGTAACAGGGGAAAAAATATTTTCATTTTTCCAAGTTGCTTCATTTGCAAACACTGGGAAAATATTTAAAAGGCCCAATTAAAAAGTGCTGAATGTTTCTTGAAGACCGATTCAGAGATTCAAGATATTTATATCTCCATCCACACATATTGGGATTATTTTGGTAACCATATATTTATATTAAATACTGAGTTTACAAAATAGGCTGTTTCCTAGACTTTGTGTCTATAGATTCATTGACTAAATAAAAGTACAGCTGGGTTAGTGTTCAACTTTGTAAAAATGACTATATTTGAAAGTTTCAACAATCCCTTACTTTTAAAAAAGACTTTATTACTTTTCCCTGAAAAACAGCACATATTTACTTTAATAAGTAAATATCTATTGATATTGAAGAATGATGTGAAACCCTGTCTAAACATTTTTTTGAATTTTCAAGAAATGTTAAGAGACTGAACTAGCAAATAAGAAATTAAAAAGTAATGTATTCTTTTAAATACTACTATATGGAAGTCAGTGTGTCAAGCACTCGGAGAAATAATACAAAGTCCTTATCCTCACAGAGCTTGTGGTCCAGTTGGAGGAGACATGGCACAAATATATGAACACTTAAATAATATAATGAATAAGTTCAATAGAGTCTAAGAAATGACAAGTGGTTGGTGTGAAATGAATGGCATACAGCACTAATGCTCTAAGCTTTCACAGGAGGAGAACATGACTGTGGGTTGGAGTGCTCTAAGTTATTATTATTATTACTATTATTAGTTTCAGGTGTGCAAAACAACATAACGATTAGACATTTACACACCTCACAGTGATAACCCAAGTCTACTATCCCAAGTGATATACCAGGGCTGGCCGAGTGGTATGGTGGTTAAGCGCTGGCTTAGGAAGTGTCTCACATATGAGGGCCAGTGACACTGCCTTCGGGGAAAAAAAAAAAAAAAAATGCCTACCAAGTGATATCCCAAGTCCCGGGATATAAAGTGACGCGTAGGGAATATATTCAATGGTATTGCAATAGCTATGTACAGTGTCAGATGGATATATATATATATATATATATATATATATATATCCATAAATATACTGGGTAGTTGGAAAAGTCATCACTCATTTTAGCAATGAAAAACATAGAAAATATATGTCATAACTTTTCCAACAACCATATATAATTAGGAATATATATATATATATATGTATATATATATATACATATATATATATATACACATATATATATTCAATTATAGTTGACAATCCTAATTATTCTATATTAATTTCAGGTATATGGTGAAGTGGTTAGAAATTTACATAATTTGAGAAGTGATCCCCCCGATAAGTCTAGTACCCATTTGATATCATACATAATTTTTGCAACATTATTGACTGTATTCCCCACACTGTATTTCACATCCCTGTGACGATTTTGTGACTACCCATTTGTACTTCCTAATCCCTTCATCTTTCTCACCCATCTAGCAACCATCAGTATCTGTATCTATGAGTCTATTTCTGTTTTGTTTGTTTATTCTGTTCTTTAGATTCCACATATAAGTGAAATCTTATGGCATTTGTCTATCTCAGTCTGACTTATTTCACTTAGCATAATATCCTCTAGGTCCATCCATATTGTTGCAAACAGGAAGATTTCATTTTTTTTAATAACAGAGTAATACTCCATTGTATAAATGTACCACAATTTCTTTATCTAATCATCTATTGATAGGAATTTCAGTTATTTTCATATCTTGGTTATTGTGAATAGCACTGCAGTAAACATAGAGATGCTTATATTTTTTCAAATTAGTGTTTTGGATGTCTTTGGATAAATACCCAGGAGTGGAATTGCTGGGTCATACAATAGTTCTATTTTTAACTTTTGGAGGAACCTCTACGCTGTTTTCCATAGTGACTACACAAATCTGCAATCCCACCAACAGTGCACAAGGGTTCCCTTTTCTCCACATCCTGGCCAACACTTGTTTTTTGCTGATTTATTGATGATAGCCATTCTGACAGGAGTGAGTGGTATCTCGTTGCGTTATTTATTTGCATTTTTCTAGGGACGACTGACATTGAGCATCTTTTCATATGTCTATTGGCCATCTGTATGTCTCCTTTGGAGAAATGTCTATTCAGATCCTCTGCCCATTTTTTAAATTGGATTGTTTGGTGTTTTTTGGTGTTGAGTTGTATGAGTTTTTAAAATAAATTTTGGATATTAACTCCATATCAGATATATCATTGACAACTATCTTCTCCCATTCAGTAAGATGTCTTTTTGTTTTGTTGATGGTTTCCTTCACTGTGAAAAAGCTTTTTCATTTTATATAGTCCAATTTGTTCATTTTTTTGTTCCCTTTGTCTGAGGAGATATATTGGTAAAAATATTACTAAGGGTAATGTCTGAGTGTTTACTTCATATATTTTCTTCTGGAGTTTTGTGGTTTTGGGTCTTACATTTAAGTTTTTAAACCATTTTGAGTTTATTCTTATATATGGAATAAGAAGGTAGTTAAGTTTCATATTTTTGCATGCATCCATTCAGTTTTCCCAGCACCATTTATTGAATAGAATGTCATTACCCTAATGTAAATTCTTGCTTCCTTTGTCATAAATTAAATGATCACATAGGCATGGATTTATTTCTGGGCTCTCTATTCTGTTCCATTGATCTATGTGTCTGTTTTATGCCCATACAAAGCTGTTTTGATTACTATGGCGTACTGTAATTTGATATCAGTTAGCATGATAACTCTAGTTTGATCTTTCTCAGTATTGCCATAAATATACAGGGTCTTTTGTGGTTCCATATAAATTTTAGGATTATTTGTTCTAGATCTGTGAAAAATGTCATTTATATTTTGAGAGGGATTGCATTGCATCTATCTATACATTGCTTTGGGTAATATGGACATTTTAACTATATTAATTCTGCCAATCCATGAATATGGTATATGAGGTCTGACAATTAAGTTCGCGAACTTTGTTGCAACATTGTTGCTAATCTTTTTTTTTTTTAATATCAGAGGGATTATTCATTGTGAGTTAGTATCAACTGGACAGTTAACTAAATTTACTATTTGCAAGTGCTGAAAACGCTGTGTGAAAAAGTTAGATGACCTGAACTTTCACCAGCAACTCATGGCTCTTGCATCATGACAATGTACCAGTTCACACAGCACTGTCTGTGAGGGAGTTTTTAGCCAGTAAACAAATAACTGTAGTGGAACACCCTCCCTACTCACCTGATCTGGCACCCAATGGCTTCTTTTTTTTATCTGAAGATAAAGGAAATTTTGAAAGAAAGACATTTTGATGACATTCAGGACATTAAGGGTAATACAGCAGCAGCTCTGATGGCCATGCCAGAAAAAGAATTCCAAAATTGCTTTGAAGAGTGGACTAGGTCCTGGCATTGGTGCACAGCTTCCGAAGGAGGGTACTTCAAAGGTGACTATAATGATATTCATCAATGAGGTAGGTAGCACTTTTTCTAGGGTTAGTTCATGAACTTAATTGTCAAACCTTGTATGTTTCCATTTATTTGTGTCTTCTTTAACTTCTCTCTTCAATGTCTTATAATTTTCTGAGTACAGGTCTTTTACTTCTTTGGCTGAATTTATTGCTGTGTGTTTTCTTGATGTAATTGTAAGTGGGATTATTTTCTTAATTTCTTTCTGATAATTTGTTATTGGTGTAAAAAATTGAAATAGATTTCTGCATATTAATTTTGTATCCTGCTATTTTACTAAATTTATTTATCAGTTCTAACAGCGTTTTAGGGAATCTTTGGGGTTCTCAACATATAGTATTGTGTCATCTGGATATAATGACAGATTTACTTCTTCCTTTCCCATTTGGATGACTTTTATTTCTTTTCTTTTCTGACTGCTATGGCTAGAACTTCCATTATTATGTTGATAAAAGTGCTGAAAATGGGCACATTTGTATTATTCCTAGGAGTAATCTAAGTTTTCATGAGGTGATTTTTAAAATAATCTTTTGAGTACAAGCAAAGTATGAAGCAGGGAAAATTATAGGAAAGCAACATTTACTGTTTAAATATGCTGAGACTGAAAATCTAGTCAATGCCCTCTACTTGAGTCTGTATTTTCACTTGAAATATCTGGGCCTCCATTAACTGAAAGACTTGGGCTGACTGTAGAACTGATTGATTTTATGAACAAAATGAGAAACGTGCAAACCAAAATGCATGTCGATAACAATGATGAATACATATATTTTTCAATGCAGCATAGATTTTCAGAGTTGAGTAATATGTGATGTGTACGGAACCAGATTCTTGGATCTAATCAGTCAAAAGTATTTGAACATCACATAAATATTAAGTCCTCCTTTAGACATTGTATTTCAGAATTATTTCTGACACAAGTTCTGCTCTCAGAACTTTAAAAATTTCCTCTGTAGATAAGATATATCTTGTACAAAAAGTCCCTAAATTATTAAAATTATATAATTTTTGAAATATTTATTTATTGACTGACAAATTTGTTTTTATCAGTGGAGCCCAAAATTAGTTCCGTTAAAAACCTAATTCAAAAATATTTTTAAAAGTAAACTATAGCTTATACCTCCCTATATTCATAGATATATTTTAATTATATTAATTAAAGGAATATTACAAATAAAATAAGTAGAATAATTGTTTAAGGTATATAATAATGTAACTTATTCCAATTTTTTTTTTTTTTTTTTGAGGGCAGTATCACTGGCCCTCATATGTGAGACCCGAACCGGGGCTGCTGCGTCCCAAGCCAGCACTTAACCACTGCGCCACTCGGCTGGCCCCCCAATTTTTTTTTTTAACTGAGCCATCCTGCCACCTGTTGGCAGCTCAGCAGCAGGTCAGCTCAGGCTGGGCATCGAACTGCTGTTGCTCAGACCTTAGCTCGCACTCTTGAGTGAGCTCTTTACAAACTGAGCCACCCGGCCAGCCCCTTATTCCAATTTTTAACTTTCTGTAATACTGTCATTAATATTTTTCTGATGTATTTTTTCCAATATGGTCATATTATTTTTAATAGTTCCATATATATCTTATTTTTCTTCACAGTTATATTTTACATTAATAACTTTGAATTAATGAAGTCATTAGTTGACTTTTCTTGGTCAACCAGAATTTCCCATTAAGAAAATAATATCTTGCTACAACCTTTCATGGCTGATCACAGTGAGGGCATACAAAGCTGCTGAGGCACACAGCTCTGCATCTGGCTGCAGGGGCAGCATTGGCATTTCACAGGCTCAGAACCCCGTAACCCACCTCATCCTCCCATGAGTGATGTCCTGAAATTGAGGTGATATTTGACAAGACTAAAACATCAGTCTATGATTACAACACTTAATAAAATGTTTTATTTACCTCAATATAATAAAGACCATATGAACAATAGTTAGCTCATATCATGGAAAAGAAAAAAAAGAAAATAATATCTTAAAATATGCTTCCACAGGAGTACCATCAAAATACTGACATATTCCAAAGTGCCATTAGAGATTTGTATTATGGTTAGGCCAGATGATTTTTTGGAGAGAGGTCCGTTTCCTTTGGGCACACTCATCCGCTCACTGCCAAACTGCTACCCAAAAAATAACATGTGCTAGCATCAAGGATACTATGCACTTATAAAGAAAACCAGACCACAGCGGGAAAATCTACTCTCAATGTTACACGAGGGAATATGGCATCTCTCCTGACAATTGAGCAAATTTTGACTTGAACAGTTTACCCTGGAGCTAATAAAGTGTTGGCCAACAGTGAATCTATTTTCAATTATTTTGTGGGGGGAACCACATATTGACCATGAAATAAAACAGGGTGAAGTCAAGGAACACCTTAGAAACCTTACATTATTTCAATAATCAGGTATTCAAATGAAAAGGGAGGCGCATTTAATGCAAAAATCACATCATGCATCAACTTCTCCTACTGCATTAATACTGCTGTTACCCACCTTATCAGGTCACCATTAGCTATCTGTAATTGTGAATTTTTTTTTAAGGGAAAAAACTGACTTCAAGCGGTCTTGGGGTTTCACAGGTTGTTCCACAGATGTGATTTCAAGGGATAACATTCTGCATACTATCTTTGCCTGCTGAAAAGGATCACTGTATTTTGTAACCTTGGCAGACTGAGGAAGCTTACTGGAATATTCCAAGTGAGTTCACTGCAGTGCTCACAAACTACTGTTTTTATCTCTCGTGCTGGCACATGGCAGAGACGCAGAACAACAGATGGTATAGAGATGTCAATTGCTTTCCATTCAAGAACAGTGTTACATACTGGTACAGAACTCATTTAGGCACAAATGGATACAGAAGCCCTTTGTACAAGTTTTATCGGCTAACTCTGTGTCTCTGTCTTTGTTACTTGCACCAATGAAGCCTCTTCAGGGTTCTTTCTGAGATTAAGCCATGCCCTCTAATTATAAAGCACAGGGGTGCTTTGCTCAACACTAATGACCACATAAAATTGAAGAACAATATTGAAGGCTGAGACCCGAGCCAACACTAGTCCCAGAATATCCCAAGCGCCTTCCCTGAAAATACTGATATAACATTTTCTTTCTGTGTCTAATCTATAGGGTGATTAAATTCATAATTAACTTTACTGGATACTAGATAGTCTTAAATAGGCTATTGAGGAAATTTCCAAAAAGAAATTTCTTAAGAAAATTAAAGGTTCAACAGAAATCATCTTCCCAAAAGACAAAACTAGGTGTTTAGTATGTTATCTTAGTTTTCTTACAATCACATTAGTGAACTCTTGTCACAAAATATCAGCAGTAAGCTATAGCTAATTGTCTAGAACTGATTTAATTATTAAAGTCAGTAGAACTGAGTACCTTATTCTGTACTTCTTAGCATAACCTGTCAGAGTATCTGATTTTCTATCATAAATTATTTAGAAGCCTTGGTCAAGAAGGCTTGTTGATTTTCAGGACCATTCTGGGAGAATTTTAGGACTTTTAAATATAACTTCTAACATTTATCCAAATGGCCTTAGTTCGATTTCAAGCCATTACAATGATGCTTATGGCTTAGTCCCAGTCTATCTATCTATCTATCTATCTATCTATCTATCTATCTACCTACCTACGTATCATCTATCCATCCACCCTACTTACCTGCTTATCTGTAGTAGGTTCATGATAGTGAAATACTAAGATATCTGACATACGATCTAAATTTACCTCAAATTATTTTAAGAAATTTACTCACAGAAAGCTTAGCTCAACTATCATTCTCAAATAACAGTTTTCTCAAGTAAATCATTAAAGTTCCAATATGCATAAGATGAATTTTTGGGTAAAGGCTGGTTAAGCAAACAGAGATGGATTTCTCGTGGTTAATCTGTCAATCCATTTGATAAATCAATCCCCTTATTTCTATTGGAGCAATGCCATAAAATAATTTTGTGATCTGTCCTGCCAAGATATAACTGAAAAATCTGACCTAAAAATGTCTAAAGTAATGAAGGTCATTATCTACTATGTATGTTAGCCATTTAGGGCAGAGATTATAGTATGTGATGGTGAGAAGAAAGGTAAATAATAATAGTTCTGAAATTAATATTAACAAAATATCATATTATAAAATATAAAAATAGAAAGTAGAGAATATCACTGAACAAAGAGAATATCTTTGAATATCAAGGAGCAAAGTAGACACCAGAATACACAGAGGCTGGAAATTTTAAATTTTGATGTTATGTGGGAGCTGAGGGGACGTCATGGTGATGGACATGGATAAGAGAAGAAGCTTGAGATGAAGTCCTCCACTTTAAAAGAAGAAACCAGACTGAAACTGTTCAATAAACCACCTATTGAATTTCTTGAAGATGATCATAACATTCCAACCAACTCTCTAAAAAAATCAGTCTAAGAATGTACTTCATAACTCTTCAGAAAAAAAAGAAAAATACTATCAAGACAGTATTATACCCAACAAGGTAATCATCAAGAATTTAAACACAGAAGTGAGGGGTTTATGATAACCACAAATAAAGGACAAATTACGTTTGTCCAAAATTAATTTTGAAAGGAAAAAACAGAATACTGAAAGTTATAAAACAAGAATTATAAATTGGCATCAGAGGTATACCAAGCCTTCAAAGGATGCAAGCTGAAAATCAGTACATTCAAGTCAATAAGTTCATTTATTTAAATACTCTGAGTCTCCTGTCTTTGTCATCACTTATTCTAAACACTTGCTCTCTTTCATCTCCCTTCCTCTAACCATCATCATGAACATAGAATGGCAGGGAGGACAAACTACCAGTAAGGCCTTCTGCTCTCTAACCTTCTCACCACATTTTCCATTCACGTTAATCTATGCCCTCCGTCTGTCCACAACCAGAATTTTCTCATGCCTATGCATGCCACTCTTATTTCCTAATGTTCTATGAGCTTTCTTCTCATTTACTTATATTATTTTGCTCATAACCCTCACCTTTCAATCTCTCAGAGAAATTAACAATTTCAGCATGAAGACAAGTATTAGCATAAGAGGAAGGAGGAAAAATGTGGAGGCATAGTTCTAAATAGGCATAAAAATAATAAATATAAATCTTTAAAATGCCATAAGCAAGTTATAAATCCATTATAAATTATGTATATTGACTTACTGTAGCTCAAATGAATGTTAATCCTAAGTGGTATTTTGTGACTCTCTTCAAGAAAGAGCCCATTTCAATTTATGACACAGTCTCACTACTGTCACAGTGCAGATAGCGTTTTAACGTGATACTAGTTAGCGATGCCATGTAGGAGTGTAGGAGAGGTTGCCTTTTGTTCTTTTTCTGTTTATTGTGTCCTCGGATTCATAATGGGAGAATTGTGCTGATTATTCCATAAATTATGACGAATTGGATTACAAAACTAGTCAAATAAAAAGAACCAGAATAATTGAGGATTTCTATTTACCTGATGGAATGGATAAGAAGAAAGGAGTTGATGGAAAAAATCCAGTAAAATCGTAATTATGACACCACAACTCAGTGAGCTGCTGCCATTAAGTCTAATTTGAACATAAGCAGCTTAATAGAAATGGAGACACCAGGAAGCAAAGGTTAGATTCTGACATGTTGGCTGATAGAAAGGCTGCTAATGCTGTGTGGTGACAGTGGTGTTTCAGCTCTTAAAAGATTCAGTGTAGCAGTTTGATGCCAGGGTAGGCATATTATGAACAGGAAGAAGCTAAAGAGTGGCAGAGAGACTCCCCAGAAGCTAAATATTAATGAAGAGAATGAATAGCTAAACTTCATATATAGTAGCAAGAATGCCATAGGTAGGTAAGCTGGAAGAGAAATGGATGGAGCCCAGCTTTATGAATTCTCAGGAAGATGTAATTTACCTGTGTCTCTTCTCAGGTGGAACAGCAATTCATGTCTCATAATGATTTTGCCAGTAAAAAAATGAGACCCATTTCAGAACAAATCCCTTTAGAAGAGTGATTTTTCAACTGTTTCTCCACCATGACACTTGGATAATACTCTCACGCACAAAACAGTCTCATGTGCTCTCAGCTTGGGGACAAGGATTGTGAAACACACCATGCTATGTGCAGTTCCTGGACAGGCAGTATTAACCCCACTCCTCAGCTTAAAGAAAGTATATCCAAGGCATAACTTCAAATTTGCTCTCATTTCTTTAAATTTATATTTAAGAAGCAAACCCAACTCACAAGCATTACTACTTTAGACTAATAGGAAATTACTCATCAAACGTACCTCTAACTCTCTGCCTGGTTCTAACTTTGATATCGGTCCACACAGTTCTCTGAATTCCAATGTCATTACAAATCTTTATGTTCTGTATCCACACAGTTTGCCTTAATTCCACTAGCAGCTCTTAGTGGCTTGTTACATCTATGTGAGTTAGGAATACTTACAGGAAAGTAATGGAAAAATGGAACTTCCCTGAAAATCAGGACAAAATAGTTCAGTGAAATAAAAGCACACTTGTGAAGACAATAAAAATGACATGCCTGGGTAAAATTTATTACTGGTGAATGAACTAAAAGTAAATAAAAATACAAGGTGGTAAGTTTATATTTTTAAATCTTGGCATTTGACATTATGTGACTACTCTCTTTTCAACATAGCTAGAATTACATAATGTTAGCACTATAATGGGATAAACTAAATATGACATCATCTTAGTCTGTTGGCAATAGCTAGTCAAAACACATGTAGTTAACTCCTGAATGACTGTGCCAATGAGAGAGTAAAAGATACAGATGATATACATAATGGATTGGTTATTTTTTCAAAATATCTTCCATTTATATTACATTTTATCAGAGATAGAGCCACATACAGGCACTTACATGCTCCATATGATTAGTTACCTAGGACCACACCAGGTGGCAGAGGAGAAGGGTGGCAGTGACTCACCATGTGGATCATGAATATTTCATAAAATCACATAATTCTAAGAGTTGGAAGAAACATTAATAAAGGTCAGCAGCTGAACAATCCACTGAATGCCCAAATTCCTACTACTTCTTACACTCAGTGTTTCTGTGTTATGAAACGACATTTACAGCTCCAAGTTTCATATATGTAACAAAATATTGGCCTTGCAACGTCTTATATAAGGCAAGCTATTATAAAGGATCCATCCTTTCCATAATATAGTGTAGTTAAGAGTCCTCAAGTTCCAATCCAGACTTTATAATTTGCTAGAAGATGACCTTGACCTTGAAATATGTGAACTTAATTTCTCTTAGGCTTCAATTTTCACACCTCTCCAATGAGGACTGTAATAGTGCTTGACTCATAAGTTAGCTTTGCAAATGAAATGAGATAACATATATTAAGCACTTAATGACATCCTTGCCCCCATCTGTTAGTTATTGTAAAGGTTCTATAGATCACTAGTCCTGAGCGACTAGTTTACTAGAACATAAACTCGAGGAGGATAGGGACTGCTTAGGTTTGTTTTCTATGGTAATTCAAATATTCATTAATATCTCTTGGAGAAATGAAATGATACAAAAAGAAGTTTTACAGTTAAATTTGATTGGAACATGCTACAGGTTCCCTTCTCCTCTCAGGAATCCATGCTATGTTTTAGCAATCCATGCTATGCCGAGAAGTGCTGTAAACAGGTACAGGTAACCAAGTCTGATGACATTATTTAAGTATTTCTCCCAAATTTTAACTACTCCTTTAATTTTTGAGTTTCTGCTAATGTCAAGAGTTGCGTGCAACGTACAATGGAGAACGGTGCCCTTGAAATATTATACCTATACATAAAAAAGATCAAAGATTTAAAATTTCTAGTAAAAATACTAGATACACGTAGATAGTAAAATACAAATTTTATTTGCAAAATATATCAAATTTTACTTTATAATAATATGCTTCATTTTATTAAGTGCTAGAGAAAGTATAAAAAAAAATCAAGCTTCTAGTTATTGACTTATTTCATATATGGAATTAAACATGCACGTACACACACACACACACACACACACACACACACACACACACACTGCAGAATCAGGAAATATGGGAGCAAGGGGTCATTTCCATGAAGGATTATAGGATTATGACTACAAACATAGAGCACACACCCTGAATTAGGCTTTATGCTCACTAATTTCTTTCTGGCTACCATCTGGTCCTTCAATGAGGAATAAGTAATGAGAATATATTTAATTTGTCTTATTGGGGTCATATAGCCAGACTTTTTTTTTAATATAATGAATGTACTTCCCATTCTGTCCTTTAATATTTCTATTTAAAGTTCTATGGAAATGTCACATACTTCAGTAGAAATTTCAGAATACAGAATAATAATAAGGAAGACATCCTCTTCTTTAGAAAGGTCATCTCTTGAGGATTATTTAAATCCTTCATGAAATGTAAAGATTTTACAGTATTTTAGAAAGAAAAGAAACAGTATTCTCATCGTGGTACATAGAAAACAATATTTTTTTTGTTAAGTAATGACTCATCCAGACTATCAAACAGAACATTTGTCAAATAGCAACATCAGCTATCACTCAATAATTTACCGTAATAGTCCCTAATAACTCCTGTCTTTTTTCATTTATGTGCTAAGATTAAAAGCAGCAAAGTTTAGACATCTAAGGTTTTAATATTTAAAATTGATTGGCAATTTTACATCCAGTAAATGCTGCAAACAAAAATAACAATTTTCTTTCATGACAAAAAGTAAATGATGCCTATCTCAGTGTTTTCTTCCCTTGACAGAATAGTTACTTACAGCTCCATGTTTGTTACAATGAGGTGCTACAGAACAATTTACTATATACTATATACGGAACAATTTATATACTATAGCAACTGGTAGCAATAATTTATACTTGAATTTATTATAATTTACAATAGTGATGTGCAAGGATTTTTATTTGTGCAATGATTTTAACTCTTGAAGAGAATATTCAGCCATATCATTCTCATCATTTGTGATTCATTTCTTATTGTAGCTAGAGAACTGAGTTTTCCAGCAATCATATACTTATCTATACTTTGATAAAAGCTACTATGTTGAGCATAGTTATGTAAATTGTGTCACTTTTGATAAGTCAGAGAAATTAAAGTTTGAGCTTAAATCTAAGAAATGAATTGTGGGATAAAAATAGCTTCCAACATTGTCCTTATGATTCCTGAACCAGGCATAAAGTTGATTAATGACACAGAAATATTCCTTGACTAATGTAATTACTTCCATATTTAAAATTGACATGGGGAAATTGATGATATAAAAGCATTTCCAACCAAATGTGTGCTGAAATTGTATACCTCTTTCATTCATAACTGAATTACACAATTGAGCTTTACTTGTCTTTTTAGTTATTTACCATGAATATATATCATCTCATACACTAGGAAAGTCACCTCTGATGAAAAGATATTAATAGTTTTTAGGGATAGATAAAGATATTTTATTTCCCTAGTGGTATGATGATGCTGATACATTTTTTTAGTAAAACAGCACTGCTTATTAAGCATATTTTTCAAATTTTATCCCAGTTATCCATAAATGGATACAAATTATTCCAAAACACCTAAAAACTATCCACTTTATCAACATTTTAATTCCAGAAGTTTCCTTCAATACCTAGTTTGGCTCTCTTCATAAAATACTTCATACTGAACAATCAAATTCTATGCATTTAAATCACTGTTAACAAACAGTATTTATAATGAATCTTATACAATTATCACTTTTTTCACTATGTTGTTCTTATATACTAGGATTCATGTTGATCATCTCTGTTTAACTCATTCAAACTTTTTATCTTCCTCCTTTAAAAACCTGTCCAGTAAAAGTACAGAATTTAGCCTTTCCCAACGAGAAGTCCAGCCTTCATTCTCAGCATTTGAAAGGTAATAATCTGTCATACCTGATAGAAATGTCATTGTTCTGGGTAGGACCTGGCCACACCTGACAGTCTTGGGTTGGTCACCACAGAAAGACCAACCATGTGATTTAGGGTGGGAGCTTTGGCTCACACAGTGTTAGTTGGCCTGGAGACCGAGTTCAACCATGTGGGCAATCACTCAGGCAATCTGCTTATGTAATGGAGCCTCAATAAAATCTCTAAACACTGAAGCTTGGATAAGTTTCCCTGTTTGGCAATACTCCATGCATATTGTCACACATCAGTCTGGGAGAGTAACACTTCCTGGTTTCTTGGGGAAGACAATGGAAGTTTCATAATTGGAACCCTCTCTGTCTCCTCCTCTAGCTAATTTTAATCTGTCTCCCCCGTAATAAACTATAACTTTCAACATAACAGCTTTCTATGAGTCCTTCTAGCAAACTATCGGCCCTATGGGTGGTTTGTTGGGGACCTCTTGAACCAGGCCTTGCATTTGGTGTTAAAAACTGAAGGCAGTCTGCAGAGAACTGTCTCCTGAAACTTTGCAGACTGGCTCAGTCCCAGACAGAAGAGCTTAGATGACACATTAACTAAAAGGCAAAGGCAAACACACACACACACACACACACACACACACACACACACACACACACACACACGCACACACACACCCCAATCAGATACATGACAGAGAAACTCAGCCCAAACATAAAAATGAATATTAACAAACCAAACTATAGATTAACAAATATTTAATAACTTAGTGTCATATGTGCTTCCTCTCCTGGCTCTTGTACTATTATATAAATGGATTTTAATAGTTAATTCAAGTTTTGGTGAAAAACAACCTTAAATATAACAGCATAACACCCTTCAATAAAAAGCCTTTAGACCTAAAAGTATTAGGCATAAATTTCATGTCTCAATGCAAAGGAAATAACCACATGACATAGCAGGAACATGCAATTAAATGTAACCCCCTGTAATCTTTTCATTAACACACACACACACACACACACACACACACACACACACACACAAAGGGCAGTTCCTTTAATCACTTCTCTTAAGGCATCATTTTCAGACCTTGTCTCAGTACAGCATTATTCTTGTGGATGCATCCACATTTGTCAACAGCATTATTAAAATGAAGTAATTGGAATTCCTAATTCCAAGTTTAGCTTGTATGGTGTGGAGCAAAACAAAATTTTTGAAATTTGATCAGAGAAGGATGATTTTTCCTTGATCAAACAAAGTATATACTATTATTACATATGGTTATGCAGATCATTTTATGGGAAGAATTTGAGACAACAATAAGACAAACTAATTAGAATTGGAATTTTAAAGTAACATGAAAACAAAAAATCTATTCACTTTACTTCCTTTTATATTTTACTGCATCATCATCTATACAGTGATTTTGATCAAATCAGTGTCCATAGCAACCAAGCAGGGGTTTTTTCTGGTGACCAGATCCTAACCCAAATATTCTGAATTGGCAGATTGGGTAGGATCTTGCTTGGGTTTCTGCATTTTCAGAAGCTCTTTAAATGATTTTGTTTTATGTCAAAGTTTAAGAACTACTGATCAACTAAATTAAAAGTTTTTGAAGAGTAGGCCTAGAACACTGCTTTGCACTAAATAAGTGTTTGTGGAATTTAAATAATTGCATTTTAAGAACTAAAAATTTCAACATTGTACGATTTAACTATGATTGTTTATGTTTTTGCAATTTTGCCAGGTAGTATATGTATTTAGATTATTTCTATGACAATTGCTTTTATTTGACAGTATCTTTTGCTGAATTCATGATCAAAAATGAACTCTTGTTAGTTATTCTGGATGTTTTAATATTCAGAATGTTCCTTTTGACAATATTTTAATAGAGTTTTTTTTTCCAGCAGAATCTTCTTCAACAAAATTTTATAAATGTGAAAATTTAGTTATTCATGTATTTTAAAATAAGGAAGGGATAAGTATAAGGAAACTATAATAGAACGTTTTTAATACAACAATGTCTAGATGTGTTTTATTAATATAAAGAATGCCCTTTACATTATTCATTTGATAATATAAGAATTTGAAATAAGAAATTGGAGTTACAGCAATGTAAAAAGGAACTTTCTTGATTTCCAACATGTTTCTTACAAAAGTAAAGTGTTTAATTCAGTTGGTTGGAAAAAAATGGGGATGCCACTTCATTTTTCATATTAAAAATGTTGGTATATAGTCAGTATTTATTTGTTTCTAAGCCAGCGGTCAGTGTCTTAACCATATTTGTCATTGGTCATAAGGGCAGAAAAATAGAAGAATATGTAAATAATTTTATGAAGTTCTTAAGTGGTGTCCTGAGAGTGATGAGACAGCAGTATTACCTTTATAGGTTTTAGGAAAACATTTTTTATTCTCTAAGTTCTGTCATTATTTTCAAAGAACACTATATTTCTGCTGATCGAAAATTAAATTATTACATGATTGAATTTTTCTTTAAATCTCTGTGGGCTCAACATTATTCATATTCAAAATGCAAAGGAAATATAGAATATTTGTTGTACTCACAAATATTACTTGTGAAATTCCACTATAATAGAAAGAAATAGAGTGGATAAGTTCTAGGTATGAAAATATCAATATCATAAAAATCAACCCTTCTGTGAACACTCCAAATTCAAAGGTGTATGAATGCAAATATTTTGTACATATCTCTCCTTTTCAGGAAAAAGAAATGATTTTATTATTTAAATAGTAATAATCCCTATTAAGTATCATTCGAAAGAATAAGAACCAAGAGTGAGAAATTTATACAAAGAAAAATGGATGGCAGAGAAGGAAAAGAAAATTATTTTAAAAGAGCCATCAGTTAAAAAAAAAAAAAAGTAAAATATCATGAGGCTTAGAAAATAATATCTCTATGAGGAGTGAGAAAACCAAGCCACTTCTAAGAAAGGTGGAACTCATGGAGCTATTTTGGGAGACTGGGGAAACATAAACATATATATTGCAGGATTACATAAACATATATATTAGAGAAAAGTTTAGGAATATGTTACCCAACAAGTTTAATAAAACTGAGTAGGTTAAATGAAGATTATTTAACCTTTTTTTTAAAAAAAATTAAAGTTTATTGGGGTGACAGTTGTTAGAAAAGTTATATAGTTTCAGGTGTACAATTTTGTATTCATCAGCAAGATCAAGCTCTTCACTAATAATGAGATAAGAGAATGAGAAGGTACAAATCAATAGCATTGAGTCATAAAACAAGGAAGAGTTACAGAGGTTCAGATACCCATACTAAATTCCTTTTAGTATAGATATTCTCTGCAACATAAAAATAATTAAAATAGCTTTTTAAACTTCCCAAAAGAGAATTTGAAATATATTTTTTGATTGTGCATAATAAATAGACACTAACTATCCACTAGCCACCATTATGAATGAAATATATGTATTATATCATGTATATGATTTTAACTAGTGGATTGACTTTATATCATTCTCACGTTTATAAAATGGACAAAGGGTTTAATACCTGTAGTCATAGTTTTGATCTCCCTTGTCCTGTTTTTCCCATACAACTTTAAGTTGGTCAACTATGAATTGCACTATGGGGGATTTCAGGAACCTAACCATCTGAATATGGATCAGTCTACTGTTTATTAAATTACCTGTCAGTAAAATAATAAAGTGGAATAGAAATACAGACTGGAATGTAGTAGATGAAAATGCTCTCTCAGGCATAAGCTAATGATCGTTACTCTTTTAATTCCCCAGTTCAAATAAAATTCTTGAATTTTTGTCAAATTTTTTAAAATGGGATCTGGAAATAGATTTAAGTATAAATTGCAGAATCAGAGGGCCAAAATTCTATTATTATTTGCAGCAAGTAAAAAGAAAAAAAAAAACTAGCTGCGATGCAGTCCACCTATTTTGAACTACAGTGTTAACAAAAGTAGCAGCCAATGCCTTTAGTTTAAAAAATATCTTTCAATAACTGAAATTATAAGTATTAGTGGAAAACCACAACTTATAGGTAGTTACATAAAAGGCAGTTTGATTTTTTTTAAGAAATCATTAAGGCCAAGTATTTAGAAAAGTTTTCCAAAATTATAGATTTACCATTAATAGCCTGAATAGGCACAAAATTACTGACTCTAAAGTTGGTGCAGCCTCTCAAAAAACATTATTTTTTTTGCAGTATAATTGGAGTGTGGAAACTTTTTTTTGGCTATTCCTCTTTGTAATCTATTGAGAGACATATCTGCAACAAGATCAACTTATTCTTATATGAATAATAGAATAACAATAAATCAACATTATTTAAATATTTAAAATGTTAGTTATGGAAGAAGGGAGAGGGGTGTGAAGGAAAGAAGGGATGTTATACCTTCCCCCTTTTGCCAGCATAGAAAACACAAAAGATAGCGCCTCTCTCCTCTCAATTTCTCTTTCTCTTTCTCTTTCTCTTTCTCTCTCTCTCTCTCTCTCTCTCTCTCTCTCTCTCTCTCTCTCTCAGATGTATTGATGGGTATCAAAACCCTCTTTTGAAAGTTTGAATCACCATGGCAAATATTTAAATTGCTGAAGAGATAGCCTAAAAAAGCAAAAATGCCTAACCAATTAGGACAGGCAAGATCATCTACTCTATCTACCTACACACATTACCACTTGGGTTACACAAGAATGATACATGCTCATTAAATATAATGAGAGGATTTATAGGACTTAATTATGGTGAAGTTTAAAGTGAGACTCCTGGATTAGAATCCTAGCATTGCCCTTTGTGAGCTGCACACATTTTGCTAGTCATTTATTCTTTACCGCTTTTCAGTTTTTCTGCCTAAAAATAATTGCAATGTAATATATGTATAAAAATAGCAAAGATATTATAGCTGAAACGTTACACTAATAATATTAATAGCTGCCATTGATTTTATACTTACTACATGTCAGGCACATGTAATTCTCGCAACAACACTGAGTTAGACATTATATCTATTTAATACACAAGGAAGCTGAAGGTAGAAACCTGAATTTAGAACACGTAACTGCTATTAAGGATAATAATACCTTATTTGCTTAGGTTCCAGTCAGTTGTGAATATATAATAATAAAAAAAATAATGTTGCAGGATCGTTGCAAATTAAATTGCTAACTATGAGGTGTTATCTATTATAATATGGTACTTAAACATAAGCTTTGCAAAGGAAGAAGAGTTGTTCTAACCCCTAAATTCATGAAGAAACAGTATAAAATGATTGTAGAGTATTAGAGTCAGAAATAAATCACAGCACACAAGATCATCTAGGCCTCTGGATTCCTTAGGTTCAAAAATAAGACACAAAATAGTTAAATGAATTGCCTAAGAGCATGCAGTGTGTAGCAGCAGATCTGGGAAGAGAACTGAATTTCTTAATTTCTAATTCCATGTGTTTTCTTTTTCTTTCTTTTTTTTTAGCATCCGGAACGAAGCTGCACTTTGAATATCTCACTTTTCATGGATAATCTTCCTTTAAGTATCAACAGATGGGTGAAAAAATAGCATTTAAATCCTAAATAATCATTTGATTATTTAACAAAACATATCTGGAGTCTAAAACTAAGCACACTTCACATTATTTCAATGTGACATCCGAAGAAAATAGGCTAGGTTTTCAAAGTAATTTAAGTGAAAACAAAGTATTGGGTTATCAAAAAAGTAATGACGCATTTTTGCAATGAAAAAATAGAAAAAATACGTCATGACTTTTCCAACAACCCAATACTACCTCATCAGCTGTTCATGATGTGTACAGAACATTAAATACTCAGCCTTCAAACACTAGCTTCGGGAAAGAGACAGTGGAAGCATAGTCTGGAAACCAATCACTCTACAGGAAAATAAACAAGTTGCCTATTCTGAGCTGCCAAATCCAGAAAAAGATGGAAAATATTTCAAGCCAGTTATGCTACCACATTAGGAGTACAAACTATAACCAAAAATTTAAAAAGAAAGAAATGTGATGTGAAAACGTGGACAAGACACTCAGCTGAGTAAAAAGCATAATACAGGAATAGAATAAACATTTAATATGTGCTTTATGAAGTAAGATAACTTACTAAGAAATTGAATTCTGCAAAATAAGTGTTTATAGAAGAGCAGTTAAAACAACAAAACAGAATGAAAAGAGAAATTGAACCCTATAGAAACAAAGCAAGGAACCAAACAATCTATAATAAAATAAATCAAAAAATTAGAAACAAAAGGAGAAAAATTACATGTGGCTGAAAGTTGAGTTACTAACATAGAAGAAAGACTTAATGTAACCAGAGTATGTCTGTCTATCTATCTATCTATCTATCTATCTATCTATCTATCTATCTATCTATCTATCTACCTATCTATCTCTATATATAGAGATATAGATATCTATATCTATCTATCTATCTCTCTCTCTCTCTCTCTCTCTCTCTCTCTCTCTATTATATATATATATATATATATATAGAGAGAGAGAGAGAGAGAGACTTTACAAATCAGAAACGAACTATTAAATAGGGGGAGATCAAACACTATATAATATTAAAAATAAAGTATTCCTGAAGTACTGATCTGAACAAATGAAATTTAAAATTACCCAAATTACAAGGATTCTTTTCTCTTAAAATAAAGAACTCACCATATTCCACAGGGGGTAAAAATGATGCAGAATGCTCAAACATTGGTATATATTCTGGTATATACAACTTACTGACCTTCAAGGTTAAAGATTGAGTTCTTTAGTAAACAAGGAAGACAAATTTCCTGGACTAAGTGATGGCAGCAACAGTTCTGGTTACTATATTCTAGACATTTTCACAGTAACAATGAATGAAGTAATATTTATATATGGAGCAGTACATCCAGTCTAAATGCCATTAAGCCATAAAAGCAAGAGTAAAATATTCTCAAATATTTATAGTATTTAAAATCAGGATCTATGGTACCTTTCATCTCCATATTGTGTGGTGGTGGCAAATGATGACAAAATGCAGTCAATTAGGGAATAATCAAAATGAAGATATTGGGAATGGAGAAGCTAAGTAAAAAATACTGGTAGAATGGATTCAATTGATATAATACAAATATTAGACACACTAAATTTAAAAATGATTATAAGTCAGAGTGTAAATTACATAAACATTCATGGTAAAAAATGATGATATTTCTGTAAATAAGGAGGTTAATGGAAGGAGATTTAAGAAAGGTTAAGAAGGCTTGAATTCATGAATATGTCAGGACTTTTTAATACTGTTAAAAAAAATACATGTTTCCAGCTGGTTAATTTTTTAAATAATTAATTGCCTTAATTTATTTTCTTTTAACTTAGAGAGCTCTTTTTATGAGATAAAATCTATTGTGAAGAAATAATCCTTAGAAACTAAACAATTCAATAATAATGTAAATCAACTATAGAAAAGGAAAAGTATATATTTTCATTACTGCATTGTCAGGGAATCTGATGATGTCCAATAGTTAGCTCTTTCCCAGAAATGAGTTGCTTGGAGTAATACCTAATGAGGACCTGGGAATGGAAATTTTTATTTTCTGTTATTTTATTTTTTTTAGCTAGAAGATTTCCATTTAAAATTTGCTATTTCTTTTTCTTTCTTTATGAAGAAAAATGCAAACTCATCTTTCAGAAGAGTTCCTATGTCTGAAAATAATCATCTGGGTGGCTCATTTTAGCTATGTAGAGGTAAAGGAAGAAAGTATGCATTATTCTGGAAGAGTGGTATAACAGGCTGTTATTTGGCCTGGAGCAGGCTGGAGACTTAGATAAGCTTTCTGGTGATGATTTAGGTAATGTTCTTTCTCAGTGCAACAATTTGCCTCCAAAAATTTATGTAGAAGCCAAGATATTTTCAGGGAGGGACATTTCCTTTTTAAAGTTCAGCATTTTGAACAACTGATGGACTGGGGTAAGATCCATTAAGGATACTGGTTGAAAGACCAATGAAGAGTTCCTGTAAGAATTGCATCATGCAGGAATGGCAATCCTGGTCTTGTGAGTTAAACACTAACCCTGAGTCAAGATTTTTATGGAAAGGATGGATTAATGCACAGAGGGTCATAATGATGGAGAACAATATATGATGATCTAGCAGAAGAAAAATACCTAAATATCCAGTCAAAAAATATTGCTGCCCTGCATTTTCAGATCAATTGCACTTCATTAATTAAAGGTTGAAATTTCATGTTGTGCTTCCACCATATTATGATGTATTTGCTGTAGGATTTGATGAGTCTGGTGAGTGAAGATGACAGGAATGAGAATGGTAATTGGAAAGTGCTCACCTTACACTTGCCTTTAAACATAATGTCTATTTTAGTCACTGTTAAGACTACATGGTAGCCTGCTAGTTGTGGGAACGACATGGATCATTTATTGGAGATGCTTACAGTGAACACTTGCTACTCTGAGATGAGAAGTAAGGAATAAAACTTTACATAGACTATTCATAATGTTATCATCATGACTGTAGAAAGTTTGTTTGTTTCTCTTCTAAGATTAGAAAATGAAAGAAGACAGGCAAGGAAATGGAATAGAATATAAAAGCACTGGTACTTTTCAATAATCTCCAGTTCTTTCCTCTTACTCCTCAATTATCCTGTTGATTTGGTACAAATTTACTGATTTAAATGTGTACCAGATTGTTTATTACATAAAGGATGCTCATTTTAACACTGAGGATTGTTTTCTGTGGTAGAATTATATTAAGTTTAGGTGAAACAAATTCTAAAAATATTCAATTATATACAAATTCAGTTATGATCTACAGAAATAAAATAAGCACAAGATAGATTGTAACATGATGAAAATTATTTTGGAAAACCTCCAATTTCCAAATGTGTACGCTTTATTTGGGACTTTGTGTATAATTCAAATTTCAAGTTTACTTAGCATAACATGGCAAACGTTAAACAACCAGTATATAATCATGTCTTTGATTTTAATGGATAAATATACTGAGGTCTCACTCTATACATACATTATGAGGGCAGGGGACCTGTGTTTTAAAAATGTGTTTATTAGTGGAACAAAAACAACTCAGAGGCTCTCTAGGTAAATATGAAGAACAGAGGAATCAGGAGAAAGACAAAAACATAAAGTATAAATAAAAATTTCAATGCTAAAGATGGATTATAAGATTCCTAATAGGTAATGAGGGAGAAAGTGGCAGTGTCTAATTGTTATTGGCTCTTGCAAACAGCTAAACAAGGATAACTCGCCACCAAACCTGACATATGGAAGTAAGTCTTTGAAACCCGATATTCCCTAGGCCATCTTATGAATCGGGTCTCCAACTCCAAAGACTGATTGAATACACTCGTTTTATCATATTCTTTGAGCTCTACAGTTTAAAAGCATGGTGTGTTTTACATTTCTTCCCACTACAGACTTACATATTTGTATCTTCTATAGAATTGGGCAGCACAAAGTGGAAAATGACACTGTACTAGAAATTCTAGCTCCAGTTTTGTCACTAAGCTGGTGCATGACTTAGGTCACTTAACCTCTCAAGTGACAATATCATTATCTATAAAACACCTCCTCTGGGAGTAAGGATAAAATAAAATAATGTACTTGAAGGAGTTTTTAAAAATTATCACACTCCATACCTACAATTATGGATCATTCTATCAGATCTCACATTCCCCGCAAAAAAAAAAAAATCCCTTTTATTCTTTTTTTGCAATAATTTTATGTTACTTAAAACTATCTGAGATCCTTACTAAGACTTAATTCAAACATTTATTTCTCTCTGAACACATCTTAGCTGTTTAATCATTAAATCTTATTCAGAAAAATAAGCTAATATCCATTCCTTTCCATTTTTAACATGAAACTATAAGAAAATATTCCCATTACCCAACTTGTGAATAAAACTTCCTAGCAAATATTACCTGGTTAACATTGTTTAATTAGGCAATACAATTTAATGAAATATTCACTTAATAGTTAAATAAAATAGCAAAGTATAGTACTTATATAGTCCTGTAGATCAGTTGACATTACTCACATAAATCAAGTTGGCATTACAAACATTTTTTTAACTTATATATAAGATTATTCTCGTCTCTGGAATAAACATTAAAGCAATAATATATTACAGAAATGTTCAAATAAAATGATTAGGTGTTCTGATAAAGTTGGCTATTTTAATAAGCTGTGTTTTTTCCTAAGCTTACTTTTATGCAAAAAAAACCCCAAAAAAACAAAAACCCATAAATACAGTTGATTTCAGTTTGACCACTCTTTCAACATGTGCTTATTAATTGTCACATTATAGCCTGCCTCTCTGCCCCCATGCACCTCTCCATAAAGACAGATCATTACTTCATTATGCCTACTCTGTTTGTATCCCTGTTTAGCCCCACAAGATGGCTGGTTAGTCAAAGACAGGTAAGATTCCTCAAGGGAGGAGCAACCTAAGACAGCACAGTCACGTGGGCACCATAAAGAGAAATCACGGAGTTGATGAGAGTGGGCACAGATCCCCAGTCTTAGAGCTGACAGCCAGTTTATGGGCTTAATGATGTGATAACATCTGTCCTCTGTGTAATCCTATCAATGAGTTTAGGCATAAGAGGTTTCTGTCTCTTAAGGAGGTGCATGTAAGCAAATCATGGGACATTCGGTAATGGCAGCCTGCGGCATGGGTGATTTGGCCCGGAGATTAATCTTTGGGTGTGAGACACACAGACTGCAGAAGATACATTGATCCTTTCACGTGCAAGGGAATAAAAGGAACAGTCTGGCATCCCTTCTCCACTCCCACCTACCCTGTTGTGCTGCGCATGAAATCAGATTACCTAAAGCTTTACTACCTCCTTTGGTAATTATGGAATCTTTTGACATGTAAACTGGCCTCTTCAGCCCTCTGATTCCCAATCTTTAAAATCTAATCAATATATACCTTTCTCTAGCTAAGCACATATGAGCAAATATTTTAAGTTCTATCAGCAATACAAAGTCAAAGAAAAAAATCAGTATTATGGTGATTAGATTTCAGAATTACTTTGCTCAGTGTGATATAATGAGTGCTAATTGTATACATTAAATTCCATCTTTTCCTGCTAGGGCAGTGCATTCAATTTCCCCTGTTGGATATACTCACTGAATCTGATTAGGTGTGGGTAAGAATTCTGAACTGAATCTCTCTGGGAAAGAGGACAGCAGTTATAAGAGGCAGTCATCTCTTTAGCTAAGCCACAAGAGGTAACATGCCATGACTTGATCCCCATACAGCTCTCTAGCCACAGCTGTGCCTTTTCTGTCTTCATTTTTCATTCTATTCTAGCAATACTGAGTTTGCCTCTTGTCACCCATACATAGCATGCTATTTCTGGACCTCTGAACCTTTGTTCATCTTAGTTTCTTTACCTCTTACACCTTTCCCAACCAAGTCCTGGAGAATCTTCCAAACTCAGCTTAAACATCACCCCAAGGGATATTTCTGATTCCCTCCTTCTTCTAGGAAAGACTGAATCTCCCTTCATTAACATTCTACATTAATTATTAAGTTCCTATAGAATTTTTCCCCTTACTGACCAGCATAAAAATGATCCATGACTATTGCTGACTGCCCAGTCATACTGGAATTCTTAAGGCTCAATATTAGACATTAATAACCTTTGTATAATATCGTTAGCAGTTAGTCCAATTTCTGACATGTAGATAGATGCTCAATATGTGTTTTTTTATTTGATGTGAATAGCTTGGAGATAATCAGATAAGACTGAGATTTTCTTAGAAAGGAATTTAAATTAGATATGAAAATATTACATAAATGTCTAGCACATTAAAGTTGAATATATACACTCTGAGGTATAATATTGAGGTACCCATCTGATTAAAATAAGGGTAGAATTCACCTTTCTGACATATCAGATCAACAAATCTGTGTTTTTTCTTTCAATCTGCATATTATGGAGCTAAATACCTCAGTTCAAAATTACATCTTAAAGAGGGGCCACTAAATGGCTCAGTTGGTTAAGAGCTTGTTCAAGAGTGCAAGCTCTGAGCATCAGGGTTGCCGGTTTGCTTCCTGCCCTGGCTGTACAGCGGCTGTGCAGCGGCTGAGCAGCAGCTGAGCAGCAGCTGAGCTGCCAACAGGTGGCAGGATGGCACAGCTAAAAAAAAACAAAACAAAATAACTACATCTTAATCCTGTTTTGCCTCTTACAGTAGCTTGAATATTATGTGTGCATGAGTAGGGGTGTACTTGTTGTGACATGAAAATGATGCAAAATTAAATTTTTTCTAGTCATTGAATATGAAAAATTGCATATAAATGTCTTTATTTAATTAATTCACTCAATACTTAGAATGTCTAACTGTCTTTCATTTACAAACCAAATATTGTGTTAATTAAGCTTGGTTTTTTGAAAGTGTCTTATTATAACTACATGAATATAAGTCATGGACATATGAATCAATTTGATCAGATTTATTTCTTACTTATATCCATTTACACTGACTAGTTTTATTTTATTAATTTATAATTCACCTTTTGCTTATTTCCAGATAGTAATTGAAGGTGGTGATTATAAATTTATTTGGAGGATAAAGGTAGTGGATAATTTTTTAGCATCAAAAGGGGGAAAAAAAAGGTTGGAGATAGACAAAGGTAATCAGAAAGGACATGGAAAAATGCCAATTGGCTCTCAGGCAACAACAAAAACAAAACAAAACAAACAAACAAACAAAAAACACATTATAATATTTACTTGCCACCTAACATAAACTTAGAACTATGATCTTGATATAATGTTGCTCTTACTATGGTTCATGAATATCTGTGGTCTACCTTAAGAAGGTACACCCCAGACAGAGAGATTCAAGATGGCAGAGTAAAAACTTGCCTGCCTCCTTCTGTGAACTCACTAAAATTACAATTACTACTAGAACAATCATTCTGAAAAATCATCTGAAGTCTGGCTGAACAGAAGTTTTATGACTAAGGATATAAAGTAGAAGCCACTACAGGACTGGTTGGAGAGGCAGAGACGTGAAACGAGCCCACCCCAAACCTCCGTGTGAAGGTTGAGGACTTGGAAATGTATCTTGGCCATGGAGTTTCCCCCTAGAAGAGCAAGAGATCCCAGACCACACCGGCCTCCCCAGCCCAGAGTACTGGTCCTGGCAAGAGGAGCCAGCACATTTGGCTGTAAAAAACAGTGGCGATTCTGACCATTGGGGTGGGATGGAAAGTGGCGGGAAACTCAGACATACTTTTAAATGGCCCACGCACAGACTCTCACTCTCAGGCACTCACCTTGGACTTCAGTGGAGAGACAGTAACTTGCAGGGCATTGGAGGTATATAGGCAGCAGACTGAGGTGTGTGGTTTCAAAGCAACGGCTGGAGAACAATCGCCATTTTCCCTGTGTGAGGTCCTCCTCCCTTAGAGACAGCAGGAGGGCACCATCTTTCCTGTGTTTAACCCACCCCCACAGGTCAAATCTGAATCTGATTGACCTGGAGAGCTCCACTGTTCTTTCTGTGGACTCTAGGACCCCACCCCACCACATTCCCCCAGTGCCAGAGGCACTTTCTTTCAGAAAAGCCAGCCCCATCTGCATTGCACTCTTCCTTGAAAAACTATCAGAGTTTGTAGGACCTAAACAGGTGACAGCTGGCCACACTATGCTGTGAGAGTTTTGCTGAGTCACTCCAGGCTCAGTACTGGCACTGAATTACAGTCTACAGTAACCTGTTGACCACAGTTCTTCCCACTCTAGTGACTCTCTGAGACCCTGCCTCACCCAATTCTGTACTGCACAAGGTTTTATCAGGGGCTGAACCTTAAAGGAGCCGGCAGGTGGCAGCAGGCCTCAAGGTGTCCTGGCTTTCTGAGGAATTACCCTAGGCCTGGACTAGTGGCGGCCATCCTGAGGTCACCTTGTGGCCTCTGTCTGTGCCTCCAGGGTTAGCACAAGCAGAGAACAATTGTGGATCACTTTGTATCTCCTAGAAGTAGTCCTCAGCCAGTCACAAGCAGTGGGTGACCTGGGCCCGCATTGGAGTTCCCTTACAAGAGACCCTAGAACTAATATACTTGGAGGTTGGCTTACTTCTTGTTTCTTTTTTTTTTTTTTTCTTTTTTTAAGCAGAGCCATCCTGCCACCTGTTGGCAGCTTAGCAGCAGCTTAACTTGGGCTGGGCATCGAACTGCTGTTGCTCAGAGCTCAGATTGAATTCTTGAGCGAGCTCTTAACCAACTGAGCCACTCGGCCGGCACTGGAGGTTGGCTTTAGACCACAGCAAAGCACCATCCAATTAGCCCCACAAATGGCATAACTAAATGGCAGTCTCAACAGTTACCAGAGCTGACTGGAGTGAATCCCACTCAGTGGAGTAAGCTCCCTACACAGCAGGCTGTAAGCCGTGTACAAGGCCAAACCCAAAGCTAATCAGCCTGAGGGTCAATCCCACCAATTGATGTGTGAATAGCAATCAAGACTCAACTAAAACAAGAGGGTACACACCAACCACACAAGGGACACACCTGGAGCACCCGGAGAAGGTGACCAGAGAGACTGTGCCACTAGACCCCACAGGACACCTACTACATAAGGCCACCCAGCCAAGACTGGGAGACATAGAAACAAACAGAGAGGCAGCCCAAATGAGGAAACAATGAAATATGTCTCAAATGAAAGAACAGGAGAAAACAACAGAAAAAGAACTAAACAAAATTAAGGCAAGCAAACTACCAGATACAGAGTTCAAAACAATGGTTATAGCATGCTCAAGGAACTTAGTGAGAATTCCAACAAAGAGGCAGCAAGCATATAAAAGGACGCAGATAACAGTTTTTAAAAAAGAACAGTCAGAAGTTAAAAATACAATAACGGAAATGAAGAATGCACTAGAAGAAATCACCAGTGCACTAGATGAGCCAGAGGATCAAATCAGCAATTTGGAAGACAAGGTAGCAGAAAAAAAAAAAAAATCAGAACAGCAAAAAGAAAAAAGAATCCAAAAAAAAACCCAAAACATGAGGACAGTTTAAAGATCTCTGGGACAACATCAAGTATAATAACATTTGCACAGTAGGGGTACTAGAAGGAAAAGAGAGAGAGCAAGGAATTGAGGACCTATTTGAAGAAATAATGACTGAAAACTTCCTTAACCTGGCAAAGGAAATAGAGATACAAGTCCAGAAAACACAGAGAGTCCCAAACAAGATGAACCCAAACAGGCCCACACCAAGATACATTAGAATTACAATGACAAAGTTTAAAGACAATGGGAGAATCCTAAAAGCAGCAAGAGAAAAGCACTTAGTAACTTATAAGAGAGCTCTCATAAGATAGTCAGCTGATTTGTTAACAGAAACTTTGCAGGCCAGAAGGGATTGGTACAAAATATTCAATATGATGAAAAGCAAGGATGCACAATCAAGACTACTTGACCCAGCAAAGCTGTCATTTAGAATCGAAGGAGAGAAAAAAAGCTTCCCAGACAAGAAAAAAACTAAAGGAGTCTATCACCACCAAACCAGTATTAAAGAATGTTACAGGGACTTTTTTAAGATGGAAAAAAGATAACAAATATGAATAATAAAGTGGTGATAGCTACATATCTATCAACAATTACATTCAATGTAAATGGATTAAGTCCTCCAATCAAAAGACACAGTAAGGCTGAATGGATAAGAAAACAAAATCCTTACATATGTTGCCTACAAGAGACTCACTTCAGATTGAAAGACATACACAGATGGAAAGTAAAGGGATGGAAAAAGAGATTTCATGAAAATGGAAACAAAAATAGCTGGAGTAGCAATATTCACACCTTACAAAATAGACTTTAAAACAAAGTCTATAGTAAGAGACAAAGAAGGGCCCAGTAATCCCACTTTGGGGTATTCGTCTGAAAAAAACCCAAATACTACTTCGAGGAGACATGTGTATCCATATGTTCATTGCAGCTTATTTACAATGGCCAAGATGTGGAGGCAGTCTGGGTATCTGTGGAAGAATGAATGGATAAAGAAGAAGAGGTATACGTATAAAATGGAATATTGATCAGCCATGGAATGGAATGGGTTCTTGCCATCTGTGGTGGTACGGATGGACCTGGAGTGTATTGTGCTGAGAGGAGTATCAGACAGAAAGACAGATGTAATGTGATTTTATCTATATGTGAAATCTAAAGTACAAAATAAACAAACAAAACAGTAACGAACTCATAGATACAGAGAACAAACTGATAGTTGCCAGTAGGGAAGGGGGTTGAGAGTGAGTGAAAAAGGGGAAGGGATTAAGAAGTACAAATTGGATGTTACACAGAAATCATGGCAATGTAGGGTATTGCATAAGAAATACAGTCAATAATATTGTAATAACTCTACGGTGTCAGATGGGTACAATAGATGTACTGCGGTGATAGATGGGACAGGCTTGGGGGGCAGGGTGAACAAGGTGAAGGGATTAAGAAGCAAAAACTGGTAGTTACAAAAATAGTCATGGGGATGTACAGTAAAGCATAGGGAATATAGTCAATAATATGGTAATAACTATGTATAGTGCCAGGTGGGTAGTGCTAGCCAGGGAGATCATTTCTTAAATTATACAAATGTCTAGCCACTATGCTGTAACCTTGAAATTAATATAAAATAATATTGAATGTCAACTGTAATTGAAAATTTTAAAAAGGGGGGGAAAGATGAAGGGGTATAAGAGGTCCAAATTTCCAGGTATAAAACAAATAAGTCATGGAGATGTAATATACAGCATAGGGAATGTAGTCAATAATATTGTGATAGCATGGCACAGTGTCAGATGGTTGCTGGACTTATCATGGTGATCACTTCCTTAGGTATATAAATGTTGAATAACTATGGCATATACCTAAAACTACTATAATATTGTATGTTAGCTATATTTTAATAAAAATCATAAAAACAAATAAAAAAATAAAAACAAATTACTGCAGAGACAGAAGAGACAGCTTAGAGAATATAATCAATAAGGTTTTAAATATTTTTCTTAGGGGATCAGAAGGACTCATATCTTGTCAGGGAGACCACTTCATGAACAGTGTAATGGCCTGACCACTACACTGTACATCTGAAGCTGCCGCTGAATAATATTATATGTCAACTACAATTTAACACATATATAGTCATGGGATGTGGAATATAGTGTGGGGATGGAGTCAATGGAATTGTAATAGATATGTATAATATCAGGTGTGGGGTGCATGGGAGTGGGGAGTGGGTCATCACTTTGTAAGGCGTGAAAAAGATAACTATTGCATTGTTTTGTACATCTATAACTAATAATAATAATAATAATAATAATAATAATAAAAGTTTTAAAAAATAAAATAAAAAAAACACAGTTTACAAAATTAAAAAAAAAGAAAAAGGGGGCCCTGGAAATATTTCTTTAATTAATAATAAATTAATTTCCTAACAGGAAAACAAACAAACAAACAAAAACAAATTACAAGGTGCGATAAAAAAGTACAGTGAATGTTTAAAGTTAAAAAAAAATTTACAGTAAAAGACACATCGCCATTAATCCCCCTCAAAATACTCCCCTTTGCTTCGAACACACTTATCCCATCGTTCTTGCCACTTTCTGAAGCAGTTCTGGAAGTCCTCTTTTGTGAGTGTCTTTACTTCATCATCCATCATGACAACGCTGTGTCACACATCGCTTCTGGTACAGCAATTTCTATCAAATAAAAACATTACAGTGTGTCCTCTTCTGCTTTATTAACCAGATCTGGCACCATGTGACTTGTGGCTCTTCCCCAAAGTCAAAATGACCATGAAAGGTAAACATTTTGAATAGATTCAGGACATGGAGGCAGCCATGAGAGTGCACAAAACACACTCACAAGAGAGGACTTTCATACCTGCTTCAGAAAGTCGCAAGAATGATGGGGCAATCATGTTTGATGTGAGGGGGAGTATTTTGAGGGGCATTAATGACAATCTGTTTTTTACTGTAATAAATTTTTTTTATTTAACCATTCACTATATTTTGTGACTACAGCTTGTACATCCCATTCATTACATTATTTATCTTTATGAAGACAATTGTTCTGAAATTTAAATAACTGCCCTATAAATGAACTCTTAGTACGTTATGTAGTGAATCTTGCTCTGCTTTGATGTTCAGAAATTAGTAACAAAGTTTAGTTGTGTAGTTCTATTGAACCTAAAAATTATTTCTGCCCCATAGAATATTCCAATAAAATATGTTTCAAAGCAGTGTATTGCACATTCCCAATGTGAATTTTTTCCAGTATCTACTAGTTACATATGTAGAGCCCATTGATTTCACATTAGAATATTTTTAAAAATTCCTTTAATGTCATGTTGACAATAATTACTAGTTTGAAAATAAATACTATTTATTTTGTTTTTTGTTTTTTTTGAGGGCAGTGTCACTGGCCCTCATATGTGGGACCGAACCGGGGCCGCTGGCTTCCTAAGCCAGCGCTTAACCACCGTGCCACTCGGCCAGCCCTATAAATACTATTTAAAATAAGTTGCCTTTGGTATATGCAAGTAGTGTTTTAACAGTGCTTTTTCTAACACTGTCTAACAATAATAACAATTCATTGGATTGTCGGAGAAGTCATGATGTATTTTTTTCTATGTTTTTGTTGCAAAAATGCATCATGACTTTTCCGACAACCCAATATATTACAAGCTCCAAAGAGGAGTAAAGAATATCAACATGTATATAACTCTGATTCCAATAAGGAAAAAAGGAAAAAGTCAACCCAAACATAGATAATAATAACATTTACTAGTTTTAATGAAGACAATTTAGTCTTGGCAATTAATTATCATTTGCTACTTTTATCATTGGAATATATTTTGCAGATCATTTAAAAGTGGAAACAATAAAATAACATACTTCTTTTTCCCTCAGTTTCTATCTTTTCCATTTTTCTCAATTTCAGTCTTTATCAGTAAAGACCACAATGACAAGGTGCTTAAATGAGTATATGTTATTTTCATCAGTACTTTCTTGAATTATGTCATAAACGTTAGCTTTTTAGTCAGTTTCATTTTTATTTATTTTATTTTATTTTATTTTATTTTTTGAGGGCAGTGTCATTGGCCCTCATATGTGGGACCAAACCGGGGCCGCTGGCTTCCCAAGCCAGAGCTTAACCACCGCGCCACTCGGCCGGCCCTTGTTTGTTTATTTTGACATTAAGATATTGATGTTTTTTTTCTTTAATCTCCATGTATACATGACTTTGTTAATGAAGAGTGTATGATGACAAGGCCAGAGGAAAACTACAAAGACTGGTGTATCGTGGAGATGCATTAAAATAGCTCCTGAAAATCTATTCTCTATAAACTCAAGACAGCTGTTTGTGAGAACAGAGAAGTACATCAAACAAATTGACCTGTCATTAAAATGGTCAATTAAATCAACATTCAAGATGGAAATGGTAAATCAGTTCAAACATACACTTCAGAGCCAGAATTCTCAGGGTGGATACTGTCCATTGATGTAATAAATCATTTAATCATTGTATATTTCTTTTCCCAATATCAATTTAGTGCCTAGTACTGAACTGTCAATAGCAGAAAGTACAAAGATAAATCAATCATAATTTTACCTTTAACAAGCTTTAATAAACTTGTAGTTTCTAGGTTAGAAAAGGAACATAGTGGGCTCAAATAAGCACACAACCAAACAAAAATACAAGATGAGAAGTTGGAGAGTGACTTAAGATTAAATCAAACAATGCAAAAAAAAGAAATTACTACAGTGTTCAGCATAATGTGAATGTTCCACAAATGGTGGTTTTTATTGTTACTGGTTGTGGTGTTTCACTTTTAACTTGGGTTTAGAGATAGATCGTATTTCAGTGGAGAGGACCAATACACATATCCTGAAGGAGTTGGCATAAATTTTTCCAGGTATAAGATCAAGGGACAGATATAAATCAAACAAAGACTAAAAGAGAAATAGGTGAATGCATGAAAACTGAGTTGTCCACTATGACCACAATGAGAAATCCATATAGAATTGTAACAGTTGAGAACGTTTGAGAAAAGCATGTGGGACCAAAATCCACAGGCTAAAATATTTGGAATTAATGTGGGGGACAACGAGAGACATGGAACCCCAGAAACTGAAGGCACGACTCAAGAAGGAATAGGCAAGAAGAGTATAGGAATTAAGACTGTGGAAGTGAAAACAAGAATGTAATATGTTTCAGAGATGAGGAGCCTGAGGAAGATACTAATAAAATTAGAAAGGGGAAAAAATGAACGCTAAAATGCAGCATTACAGAAATCTAAGGAGCCAAGAGATGTAATATGACCAAGGAGAAAAAGGTCATCCACATGGGAGAAGTCTACTCTACTAATGCTAAGATGGCACCAAAGCATTAAATGGCCCTGATTGTTTCTTTGGTGGAGATACGACATTGCTAGTAGGATGTTGGCAGAAATCCATTGAAAAAAATTTAATTTCATTACTTTAATTATATATATTTTAAAATGTCTTGTCAGCAAGGGATATAGTGGAGTAAATAGTCTGAAAATTGTCCTTTGCATCCATGTTTTTCAGTTGCTACATTTGCCAACTCAGTTACAACATCTGCTTTCTCTGATTTTCAATTTCTTAGTCAAAATAATAATAATAATAATAATAATAATAATAATAATAATAATAATAGAACAGAGTGTGTGTTCTTCACAGGATTGCTCTGAAGAATAATAGAAAGTCCTTTATAAAAATACAGTCCAAGTTTCATTATTAGTAATACCTAAAATATTATTTCTCAAATAATGTAGAATCCACCATAATATAACATCCTTAAATCTGTTATATTTTCAAGGTTTGCATAGCACACTAGATGAGCTAATTTCTCTATCATTCAAAATGCATTCTTTACCTTTCATTTTGTGTAGTGAACATAGATTTATCACTTTATATAAAAGCTTTCCAAAAATGAAATTAGAAGTTAAATGCACTGGAGAAGCTGTAATTATATGCATTTCAATGACTCACCCTGAATACCTTTTAAAATTTCCGTTGGGGAAAGAAAAAGAGTCTGAAACTCTCCTTATTACTCTATTAATTTGGAGTTTGCAATGATGCAGCTTCGATGGGGCTTTGGGGACTGTGAAAAATGTCTTACCAAACAAATTCAGATGAATATAGCTAACGTGAGTACTTCCTAAATGAAGCTTTATCATAATTTTTTTGTAAATACATGCTTCTAATTGAAACGTTAAAGAAATGATGGTAAGACTCTAAACTGATATTTTTGTTAATATACCTAGGATATGTTTTGAATTAGTTGGAAATTATTGAAATGTTACATGACTCACAGAAAAATCCTTATAAAACTCTTGCATAAAATATTGCCCATATTTCTCATCCGTAGTAGTTTTTATTATTTTCTTCCATATTCTATCTTTCTACTTTGCAACGTGCCTGCATTTGACGTATAACTGCCTTTCTTATTTAGGAAAAGTAGAAACGATCATATATCTATTTGTGCATCTATTTCTCATGGTTTTCATTTGTGTTTATCTAGTCTGATTCACTTTTATCAAGGTACTTTATCCTTGAAATTGACTTTTCAAGCTTATCAAAGGAAAACATTTTCCTGGCTTCATGCTCCCTTGCTGCCCATGGAGACGGATTTTATTTTAGATCCAGATAGGGAAACCTAGTTCCATTAAGGGACTACCCAAAGAGCCAAAAAGAATCACTAATCAATATTTTAAATCAAGTAGGAAAAATATATAATAAGAAGTAAAACACATTCTAATTCTATATTAAGTCCAACTATGAAAGAGAGAACAAAGGCAGAAAGAGAGACCTGAAAGGAAGAGAGTAACACGACAGAGTCTCAGGATTTAAGCAAACCCTATAATCAGGGCTCAAACATTTATATACATCTATGCAATCTTCAACATTCAGGGAAAAAAAGAAATGACAAGAACACATTCATATGATTTCTCAGGAAAAATGGTTTTAAAATTCCACCTAAAGCTGAAAAAAATACAACTATTTTTTTAAACAGCTTCTATTACTCTCATTTATTAGAGACAAGCCCTACCTTCCTGTTCTGGTATGTGGGAAATATTATACATAAATGGATTAACACCACCATCTTGTGTTCACTTAGCTTTGAATATTGCTTCTAATGACCTTTAAAAGACATTGCACAAAATAGGACTTGCATGATGTCAAGTACTGATTTCCAAACCTCATCTGCTTTGGTAATTTCCTTTTTTGTCACTATGTTGAATTTCAGACTCAATACTTGTGGTTATTTACTACTCTCTATTCTTTTCCCAGGGAACTCTGCCTGCTTTATCTTTGATGCAGGCTCCTGCAGGCACAGACACACATACATACACAAATATATGTAGACAAACACATATTGTTTACATACAGAAACGTATATTCACACACCACACAGAGAAGGAAAGGAAAAAACGTACTGTTTTGAAGGCCAGGTCAACTGTATTCCGTGGAAATGTCTTAAGTTTTGCTGGAGTGATTGGCTTTGTTTTCTGTTTTAGAGAAACACTTTTACTAGTGCTTTTCATTGTGACAAGGCAGTCTAAATAGGAGAGCATTATTATGAAAAGACCTAAATGACTATACATAGTAAATAAGATATATATGAGTTGTGCCTTTTATAAGTGGTTCGCGGTTAGGAGTGAAGATCTCACCAAAAGGGAATTAAGAAAAGACCTACCAGAGGGAGATCGCTTACAGGGCAAAACTAATAATGACTATTTGGGGACACTGATAATTCATTTTAAGTATTTCCTCTTATCTATCCCCTCCCCCTGTTTCTAGAAAGCTTTAGTAATCCCTTGTGGCTCTCTACCTTAGATTAATACTGTTTGGGGGGAAATTGTAAAAAGAGATGGTGTCTAATAAATGAAATTATGTAAGGGAACATTATAATATGCTAAGGGAGGAATTATGGTGAAATGGATATTGACAACACAGGAAGAATTCATAGGAGAATTGAGGTCCCCTAAACTCTCAGAAATATCAGGAGACAGGCTAGGAAACTTTCCATAATTAACTGTAGGGCTCATGCCATTTTATAAAAAGTTTAAGGTGACAGTTTAAAGCTTAAAAAAGTTTAAAACCAAGTGAGGGGATAAGGGAAAATCTTTTTACACATTCATACCTGTATCTATTGATATTGTGAACTCAAATGTAAAAATATATACCAAACACATATGGCTCTCAGGACAAAACCGGTTCTGTTTATTTTTTGTGTCTGCTTTCACATTGTGTTATAATCTTACCTGGAATATAGACTATCTTCTTTTCTTTATTTGAATTTCTTTCTTAGCACAAAAATTGGTAACCTATCGTAATTATTTGAGTAAATTATTTAAAGCTTTTCAATTGAATACTGATTGAAGTGAAAACAACAACAACCAAAAGAATAGTTTCATAACCTTGGAAAAGAATGAAGGAAGCATTTGGCAATATTTTTAAAAATTAAAAAAATTAAATACTACTAAGCCAAGAATCAAAACAATGCCAATGTTTTGAGTTTCTAATGTAGGAAAAAATAATCATTATTTTGACCAAATTAGAAGAAACATGGAAGTATACAGAATTAACACATTGAGGCATAAAAGATCCACGATAAGTAGACATTCTTTTGTAATTTGGCTGTATTTTTTGCTAGTTTATTGTTTGTTGTTATATTTTATTGTTGTTTCAACAATGTGTAAAGGGATTTGGAACAATCAATATTTTACATGGAAAAATGAAGTCAAATTATTATTTGTCTGGTAAAAGAAATGGAATACTTTAGAAAACCAGCATTATATCTAAACTGAATATATGTAGCATTACTATTGCTAACAGGGAGATATTATGCATTTCCATTCCTATTAGTTATAGTATATTTAGGTGAATACAAAAAGTTCATTTGAATTTTTTTTTTTTTTTTAAGATTTTTATTGGGGAATTGGAGAAGGAAACAGCATTGGAAAACCAGTGAAGAGGAACAGACAATTTGCTGTCCTTTTGTTCTTCAGTCTAGTTGTGGAGGACATTGCTTCACTGGCCCATGTTGGTATCATCATTGTGCTCTTCTTGGGTGAGGCAGATTGGTTGCTGACCTCTGAAAGGCCGCTCACCGCAGCTCATGGCAGCTCACACTGGCTGCCAGCCCCTCACTGTAGCCTATGGCAGCCCACTGCAACAGGGGCTGTAGCTATGCCGTCCCAGGGACTCACAGCAACCCAGCTCCTGGTGGAGCTGTTGTTCACTATCTTAGCTGTAGAGACCAGTGTTACTGGCCCTCATATGTGGGATATGAACCGGGGTCGCTGGCGTCCCAAGCCAGCTCTTAACCAACGTGCCACTCAGCCGGCCCTTATTTGAATTTTATGGACAGACTGATTCCAACTTTTTCAGCCCTCTCACTCAACATTAAAATGGAAAATTTGAAGCACTGACATTTTGAGGTGTCAACAAAAAGAATGCATATGCAGATTATCAAATGTATTTTTGTCATTTATGGGAATTTCTCTGTCTAACAATAACATGAATAAATACATTAGTATTAAGTAATTCTGTAGCTGAAGTACTAAAATATAAAATAAATTATATATTTTTTTATAGAGTTAGGGGTTGTAAGGCCAGATATGATTTTTAAGAAACACTGGTTTATTTAGTCATTAATGTCAAAACCCCAAAATTATGGTCAATCTACAATTTGGGACCACGTGTACCTCAGCATGAGATGGCCTGATCCTAATATTCAGGAGTAAGAAGAAGGAAAAAGATCTAGAATTTCTCATGTAGGATTCTGGAGAAAATGAGTCTGATCATTTAAAACTGACAAGTGACAAGGTATGTTACATCTTCAAACAAGGAGAAATAGTCTCAAATTATAATCACCTAAAAGTATGTATGCGTGTGTGCATGTGTGTGTGTATAGAGACAGAGAAAGGGAGAAAAAGGGAAATAGGGAGGGAGAAAGAGAGAGAGAATTTCTGAGGGTAAGAGTCTTCAAAAGCTGCCCTAAGATGACAATCATGTCCTCACAAGATTATTGGAGGGAACCTAACATACCTATTGTAGGAATGCCACATGAGTTAATAAGTGTTACTTTGGGTGTTGCCTGAGGTCAAAATGGCAGTTTCAATTAAAATATTTCTCAACTCCAGACAAATACTAATCTGTATGCTGAAGAAATTAGTTTTTCTTACCCAAATTAACTGATATGTTTAAAACACTGGAATGAGAAATACTTTTTAACAGATTTTTCTAAGGAAAAAAAGACAGAAACTTTTTAAAACAGACACTTGCTAAAGCAAACAAGAAATATAATTTTTAAATTAAGCATTTGAGATAAAATGGCTTTTGAGAGAGAAGTACTAATTTCCAAGCTAACATATCTTCCCATTGTTTTATAAAATTTATCTTCTTTACAGTTAAGCTGCAATTGTTATCTACATAAAAACAGACATATGAACAAAAATAAAATAATTTATGTTGTTTTACCAAGTATTCTGACAGTGTTTTTCAACAAGCAACCAGACAGCAGTCCCCTTAACAAGAGAGAAAGCAGATTCACTCTCTAAAAATAAGTAATTACCAGAGAGTAAGGGGGAGTAGGGATGGTAGAAGAGGGTAAAGGGGATTAAATATAGGGTGAGAAGAACAGACTCTGGGGGGTGAGCACACAATGTGATATATAGATGATGTATTATAGAAATGTACACTTGAAACCTATGTAATTTTGTTGACCATTGTCACCCCAATAAATTTGAATTTAAAAAAAATAAGTAATTGCAATATAACACATTTGTATGCATTATATTTGAACTAGTGTATAGAATCAGTATTGTATCTATAGTTTTCAATGCTATTTTAACTGAAATGAATCATAAACCAAACAAAGGGAAAGCTTCAGGTAGACTCACAAGTTTACACCTTTAGTAAGCTTTCTAAATTTTACTTCATCAGGCAATAGATTGTCATTATCTATACTGACATGCTTTTTCCATTAAATTTCAAATGTTCTGTATTGTCCCTCTATGCAATAAGAAGCAAAACATCTACAACATCAATAGCAATTGTATGTGCTTCGTGTTTTCAAGTTATCTTTTCTTTCATTTTTTTTTACTCTTGTCTTCACGTAGAACAGACATTTGAGTTGTTATAACACTGGAAACTTGTTGTAATACAATGTTTTCATCCATGCATCTTCTCTTTAATTTAAGTATGTGGTTTCTAGGAGATTCCTGAAATGGTTACTATCATAGGTATTTTCTGTAACATGCACTTTAAGTATAAATCAGATATTTTTTTGGTAACAATTTCAAACTTGAAAATTTCTTAGAGATGATCTCACTCATTTCTTCATTTGCATAAGGAAATTGGTAGTAGAAATACAGACAAGTCACAAAATTAAAAAATGGCATTGCTGGGCTGGCTGAGTGGTGCTTGGGAAGCCAGTGGCCCCAGTTCGGATCCCACATATGAGGAAGAGTGACACTGTCCTCTACAGCTAAGATGGTGAACAGTGGCTCCACCTGGAGCTGAGCTGCTGTGAGTCCCGGGGATGGCATAGCTGCAGCCCCTGCTGCAGTGGGCTGCCATAGGCTACAGTGAGTGGCCAGCAGCCAGTGTGAGCGGCTGACAGCCGGTGTGAGCTGCCAAGAGCCGCTGTGAGCGGCTGTTCAGAGGCCAGCGACCAAACTGCCTCACCCGAGAAGAGCACAATGATGATACCAACATGGGCCAGTGAAGCAACGTCCTCTGCAACTAGACTGAAGAACAAAAGGACAGCAACTTGTCTGTTCCCTTTTCTGATTCCCCAATGTTGTTCCCATCCCCCAATTCCCCAATAAAATCTTAAAAAAAAAAAAAAATGGCATTGCTAGAATTAGAACCCACTGTCAGAATTGGGATCTATCATACATTTTATAGTCTCCTATTTCTCCCCTATTCCTGAGTGTATCTATATTCATATTTATGGTAAACACTGTGTGCATAATGTTATATCTTCATTAAAAAAACAGTAGCTAAAAAAATGATTAAACACCATAAGTATGTAAGTACAAATTTCAATTATCAGTAATTTATGCATTTACTGATCCATACATTCATATACATGAATAAATAAATCAGTAAATTATATGTTACATAATTACATATATAATATAGAATATATAATACATATAATATATTCATTATATATATTATATGCATATATGCATATATACATTATATATGTTACATACCAAAGGTGCTAAAAAAATGTATACAAGTGGAAACTTTGGTCAGTGTTGCTCAAGCAGTACTTCACCATAATCAGAAGTGTCTGGATGCTGATGTTAGCCACTTTGATCACCTCCTGTAATTGCAGAAGTCAAATGTGACTTGTATTCATCTTTTGTTATTGGTATACATTAAGTATTACAATTTTAATACAATTTTTCTTTCTTAAAATGTGTATACATTATTGGCACCCTCTGTATATCATATCATATATATTATATGATATATATATATATATATATATATATTACACACACACACACACACACACACACACACACACATAAAATTTAGGAGTAGAAGATTGAAATTGCTAAGTCCAGAAAAAAGGTGCAAATTTAGAAGAAGAAAAGACAAGATATAGCTGGAGGTTTCAGAGGATATCATGAGAGAAATGGCATTTGATTGTTGCCTTAAAGATGATAAACAGTGGGTTTGTAAAGGTGACTTTAAGTATATTCCTGACATGAAATTCCAAAAGGCACCAAATTCAAAAGTGCACAGAAAAATGAACTGTTCACCTTGACTGAATATGGCATATGATCTGAGAGAAAGGTGGAAGGTCCTGCATGCCAATTTAGGAGTCTGAACTGTGAATCATAAGTTATGAGTAGCCATAGAGAGGGAGCACTCAATGCTTGCCTTCATGCCTTTACTAGAGAGAATGGTTACCTAAGCCAAGCAGGCCATGTCCTGTTGGAGTTAATTCTTGAGTGACAGGCAAAAGAGAGTGATTTTGCTTTTTTCAGGTGGACTTGGAAATAATGAAAACCAGTAATCTAAAGTAAAAACAGAGAAACTTGAACTGCTACTTGAGAAGACAGCAATGTTTAAGCTCCTGGAATCCTTTAACAGTTAGACAAGAATTTTTCTCTCACTTGAAGCTGAAAGTGTTCCTGTCTACAAAGGAATGTCCCTCTGACAGCATTGTTCTCAGTAGGAATTTTGTGCAGGAGATAAAAGGGCCTACCTTTGAAAAATGCCAGTGGACCTGGAGTAGAGGAATGGTTTCTGAGAAGATTTTGAGAACTAAGAGCAAGATTAGAATTAAAGAGTTGACTCAGCCATGTCTTCATTGCTATTTATTTTACTCTTCTCCAAATTAGATTTTGGTCCAGTTCTCTTACTCTAATCTACACCCATTTGCTTGTGAACATGGTTACTTAAACTATCAGTGCTATGTAGATCTTCTCCACAAGTGTATCTGAGACATCCAGCTGGCTCCTGTGAAATTTCCACTTAGTTTCATGATGAATTCTAAAATCTAATGTGACTAAGATTAAACTTGGAATGATTTTTCTTAATTATATTTATCTCCTCTTGATTCCCCTGTCCCACTTAAAAAGGTCTGTCTCCTCTCTGTTACCAAGATTAGAGTAACCACTGTATCTTCCTCAATTCCCAAAATGCATGTAAAATTAGAATATTGGATTCTGGAATTAGAGAGGTTTAAATTCCAGCTTCACTCATATGTGGGATACAAAACTGAAAGCACAAAAGAGGAACAAGACAAACAAACTAACAAAAACTCAAAGATGCAGACAACAAACAGTTTAGTGGTTACCAGAGGGTAAGAGAAGAGGGGTGGTAGAAGAGGGTAAAGGAGGTCAAATATATGGTGACAGAAGGAGAATTGACTCTGGGTGGTGAGCATACAATGCAATATATAGATGATGTACTATAGAAATGTACATTTGAAACCTATATAATTTTACTACCCAATGTCACCCCAATAAATTTAATAAAAATTAAAAAAAAATTGAACAGTAAAATAAATAAAAAGAAAATGGATAAATTATTGAAAGGTAACAAAAGAACTAGTACATATGGTATCATAAATGACAAAGAAAAAAAACACATTCAGAGGAATGATTACTCAGTAAACATGCCCTCTGCATGGAGCCAAATTTGAGATAGACAGATGGGTAGATTAGATAGATAGATGATAGATAGATAGATAGATAGATAGATAGATAGATAGATAGATAGATGATAGATATAGAGATAGATAGATATAGAGATAGGTAGATGATAGATAAATAGATATAGAGATAGATATGCATGTCATGCATTTATACCTCTCTAAATAGCTGCATAATCTGTATTTATATCTATGTATATGTATGATTGATTGATTGATCAGTTTATAGGTTTGTACCTTAGGTTTTTGAGTCAGCACTTAAAGTGAAAACATCATTCAGGTTACTTTTAACTTTTAACTCAACAATAAAGCACTATATTTATCATTTTATATTGTACACAGCACAGTTAGCTTGTGTTTAAAAACATATACCCTCAAACACTAGAATGACCAGAGAAAATGTTGACACCGATGGACATAAAGAAGCTAAATATAATTAAAGGAATATCAGATTACACCAGCTGTTTCATCTACACATTTCAATGCAAATAATTACAATGCTAATTATTTCTAAATATTTTTCTTAAATATTTTTTCCAATTTCCTGCTTAATTTTTAATATTTTGATTCCTTGTTTAATTTTTCTGTAATTAAACCTCTCAAACAAACAAACAAAAAGTGCTACTCAAGTTACATAATCTTTCTCAAGGAAAACATTTTATTTTATTCATTTAGAAACAATATTAAAAACAAAATGCATATTTCACTAATTTTCAAGAACAGTATTTAACTTCCCTCTTTTAGAAAATAGTTTGGAATTAAGGAGAAAGTAATTTCCACATTTAAAATAAGTCTAATAAGTGTGAAATCAAAGGAGAATTTCTTTTGGTTTCACAAAGCATGGTCAGCATAAGTCTTGAAGTTTCCTTTTGAAAACCTTTGCTTTTGCCCACTAGAATCTTTAAAGCTTCAAGGAAACACTGATTTGCCAGGAAAAAAGGAATTCATAACACAAATCAAAATGATTTGATGGAACAGCATGAAATACGGCTGCTTTTCTCAAAACCCAGATAAAAAGTGAAAAGACCTCCAAAGAAAGAATGTAAGCACAGCAGTTCACAGAAGGTAAGACAAAAAGCAAGTTAAAAAAAAAAAAAAGTAAGGTGTGTTGGAAACATACCCGTTTATCACACACATACTGTAATTACTATGTTCACATGAAGAAAATACTACAACAAAAGAATTACTAAGAAAGGTTGACATGGCAGAAGAAGAGAGTAGATGCATGTGAAAAGGTAATAAAAAACATTTTCTTGGCTACATGAGAATTTGACCTTCTTGTAAAGTTCTGGCTCTGCTCCCCTGGTAACTTCACAAGGGAAGGATATAAGCTATGATTTTAGGCAATGTTTCTGTATTAAATTGCTTCTGGGTGAGGTGAATGTTAATATCTGACAGGAAGCCATAGCTCTGAGTTTAAAGCAGTGACTCTTGTAACTTCAGGGATTTTGGAAGTTATACCTTACAGGTTTGTTACAAGTGACAATGGCTTCTGTGGGGCTGAGGATTGTCAGAGTTTCCATCCCCAAATTATGCAGATCTCGTCTCCTTATATGTAAGCCATCATGTAGGCCCTGCTGGTTCTTAACCTGTGGTAATTTTGCCCATAAGGGGATATTTGCCAATGTCTGGAGACATTTTTTGTTGTTATGACATGGGGGGAGGGGCATACCACTAACATCTCAAGATTAAAGATCAAGGATGACTCTTAACACCCTAAAATTAGTGGGGCACCCCCCTCTGCTCTTCCCAACCTCCCACCACACACGCGCACGTGCGCGCACACACACACACACACACAGAACAATTAATTACATTTTGGGCCCAATAATCTTTTGTTGAAAGTCTGTCCTATGTATTTGGAATGTTTTGCAGCATCTCTGGTCTCTACACACTGGATGCCAGTAGCATCCTTCTTCCTCCAATCATTGCAATCAAAAATGTTTTCAAAATTTTTAAGTATCACTAAGAGTAGAGAGTGGGAGGCATGCTGGTAAACTGTGGTTCCTGTCTTATATCTGTAAATGAACTTGATATCATATGTGCCTAGTGAGTTTGAATATAGGTGAGCCTAAGAAGACCCTCCATTAAATTATAGAGTTTACTACTAGGTTAAAACCTTATTAGCACACTATCACATAATATTATAACACCTAACATAACATATATGCAAAAACAAATCTATGGCTGGTATTTACTATTAAAATATGACATTGGATCAAAAAATTGAAAGTCAGTAAAGATAAAATTGCTAAAAATATGTAAGCTAAAATTCTGTACAAACAATGCTTGCAGGCAAATTCCACAAACTGTAAATGTTCATCTCCTGCTGGAAAAACAGGAAGTCGAGTCTTTCTTACATAACAGTGGCCTTGGATTTCTCACCTCCTGATTGGTTTTATCATGCGCTGACCAAAGTGCCTTTTTGACATTCAATTTCTTACATGGCTACCTAACTTCTGAAGTGCTTATACATTTTTTTCCTAACCAGAGACCCACATCTTCTGCATATTTTAGATTTTCCTCTGCACTAAGCATTTTACCAGAGGCATATTTCATAATTGATAAAGTCACTGGCATGTACATGGGATATGTTATTATAAGCCTCTATGTGTGATTTATTTTAATGGTTTATTATTATTACCTTTTTATTCTTATGGGAGAAGAGCACAGTATTTAGGAAATGTTTAAATTCTATATTTGGAAAGAATACAGTTATTTAGGAATGAGAGATAAATCCCTTTTTAACTAAGAAAGATTAAAAAGGCACATCATCTTTATAGTTACACATATATATTTATACATGTGTTTATGTTCACATCCCTTAGAGAGTATTTTTCCATAAAGGGAGAAAGGGAGAAGGAGGGGAAAAGATCCTAGGAAAAGAGGCAGCATGAGCTCCATTCAAAAACATTTAATTTAATCACATATCTGAAGTTTTCAAGGGATAAATATCTTTTTTATATGGTAAAATGCTATAATCATCTACTTGAACTTATTTCTGTACAACAGGAGTGGGCATAAGTACTGAGATGATAATATCAATAAACATAAGATTTGGCTAGGTTGTCAACATTTTAATCTTTCTGTTAAAAATGGCTGGTCCCTATCTCACTTCTTGGCCTAGATGCTGACAACTTTTGACGAATACGTTTTTTTGCAAACATTAAACTATGGTTATACCTACATTAGGACAGCAACAGAGACAGAACCAAAAAAACAATTATGCATTTATTTTCTTTACATGATCCATACACTTAATGAACCAATCCTCTTTCCAGGTAATCTGTGCTCTATTGCTCAATAATCATATTGTGTCTGTGCTCTATATTGAGAAGCTCTTCAGAAAGGGAGACTTTCTATTTTCTTTGCCAATTTCCTTAGATGGTTATCTACCCTGCTATCTTCTACCGAAGAGTGAGAGAACGGGGAGCAAGGAGATTGCCCCAGATGCCAGGAGCCGTTCAGCTGAAGTAAATTCATCCTAAGAATTTTCTGCAAAGTAGAATATCTGTTTGGGAAGTTCAATTTGCCAATATTCACAAGTAGTATACAAATAAAATGTTTAAACATATCTGTTTTCAAGCAGTTCTATTATAATTCCTCATTAAATCCACTGGGAAATGAAGTAAGACATATTGACTTGAAATAAAAATTCTAGAGTTTATTTTATAGTTTAAGTTATACATTACCTTAGAAGAATATTGTTTCTTTTTTTAAAAAGAAAAGATCTTAACTATCTGGGGGAAGAGAAAGGCCAGATGGGAGAAAATAGTATAAATATTAATGTTTTCAAAATATTAACATTGCCCCAAGGTTCAGTTGATTAGTGTTTCTAATAATTGCTGCAAGCAACAAAAGAATGAATAGGGACATTTAATTTAAATAAAGAAACACTGTAATAAATGCTGAGTTCTATTTAATAATCATGAATGTTAAAATATAAAATATGAATGCTTAAAATATTATTTTCTTAGTAAACAAAAGCTTTCCCCAACCTACATTCTAGTCAAATATATTACTAATTTTAGCAGTGAGAAAATGAAATTAAGGATTTCTTACCAAGTAGAGTTTTAGCTTTAAGCTCTTCCCCACTACATAAAACCTGAAAATAGATCAGTTAATCAAGACTACCAATTTGACAAGTTTTGTAGTGCTGGAAATGTAAGAGTAGCTTTGGTTCATAAAATGTTTAAATTATAATCAGAATGGATCAGCAATCTTTAGGTAAAAACAGTAAAATAGGGTATAGGAGGAATGATTTGCAAGTAATAAAATATATTCTGTACATTAAAATATACCAGAATGTATACATGAATATGATAATCATAATAATTTCCATTTTGTGCTATATGGTAAGCAATGTTCTAGTGATTTTACAAATTTATTTTAAATAAATACTAATTGAAAAACGGAAAATATTTTTCTTTTGGCAATAAGAAAACTAACGCTCAGAGAAATTAAGATGTTTGCGAAGGGCCATATATATAGTGTTAAATTAAACAAGGAGGCCATTACAGTGAGGTGGCTCTAATGGCCTACCTAAGCAAACCTAAATCTAGACCTGTAAATGCCTCAAGTCTATGAAGCTGAAACCTAAAACCAATCAAAAATAGCCAGTGAGGCTTTGCGATATAGCTTTATTTTATATCGTTAGGCTTTAAGTTAATTTCCTTATTTTGCTTCTGCTTTTCTTTATAAAAGTCTCCCCATGAGCTACTGTGGGTGGAGTCCTCCTAACCACTTCCGGTTTGGCCCTGCTCAATTGGAAAGGATTTTTGCTCAACAAAGCTCCTAAAACGTTTAATATGCCTCAGTTTATCTTTTAACAATAGTAATAAGCAGTAAAAGTTATGATTCTCTGAGTCAAAGAATATTTTTCACATGAATGCTCTCTTCGAAGTTATCATCCGTATAGAGGCAGTGATTGTATACTCTTAAAGCTGTCATTACCTAGAATATGTTAAAAATAACCTTGAATTTACCATTTATGGTTCTGATATGGTCTTTTGAATAACTTCAAAGGTAAATTTTCTACTTTTGAGGGTGAATTTATGTTATGAGAGTAAACTGGAATCTGTTAGAATCAAGTCATTTTGGTGAAAAAGTGAATCTAATTAGACAATAGTTTGGTGGGAAAACTATACAATCATTAGATATATTTCTTTGTTTTGCTGAAATGAGCTCCATAGGCAATTTTACAAGAGAATTTTGAGGAAAGCGATGGTGAAATAATAACCAGTAATTCTGAAAGAAGTATACCATCTAACATGTATATTCAAAACAAAGGTTGACTTTCAAGTCCTAAAATGTCTTGTGCAGACTAAACATCAGTGTCCATAGGGCTATCCAGAAGGACCCTTCTCAGTCAAACCAGGAGGCTTCTGAAAGGGGTGGGACTTATTCAGGACTTAAAAGGTGAAAAGCGCTGAAGAATTATTGGGAACAAGAGAATGGAGGAATGGGTGTAGAAGCCTGGCTAAAGAGGCAACACCGAATTAATATGATTATGAGGCTGAGAAGGGATGGGATGAATTGCTAAGGAGAACAGGAAATACATCTGTAGAAGTAGGGTTTTCCAGGCTACAGAGCTGGACACCATTTTATTGTTCTGCTAGTATGTTAAAACGTTTGTCACTTATAAATTCCTTTGGATAGCCTTTAACTTCTTTCTGTGTGTGTATATCAAACTGCTCCCTGTTTCCTCTTTATCTATAGTTACAGTGTCTCTTACCTGAACTTCAGATTAATCTCTAGTCACACTGATATTTTCAGAGCAATTTTGCTTTTTAAAAAATTCAAAAAGTGGACCGGCCGAGTGGCGCGGCGGTTGTGTTGGCTTGGGAAGCCAGCGTCCCCGGTTCGGGTCCCACATATGAGGGTTAATGACACTGCCCTCAAAAAAAAAAAAAAAAAAAATTCAAAAAGTAGTCAGATTTGTTCAATACAATCATTATATATATCTCAATACTACAGAAAATTACTGTGATTTGTCTAACAATAATAAATATATATGTTATATTATATTCCAATGTTTTTAATTTTTTTTCTTTATATGGTCCATGATATTCTGCTTTGATTGAATATTCATTTTGATTGAAAGTAATTAACATGCACTCATCACTAGATTTCTTGAGAAAAAGAGTAAGCAATAAAGCCCCAGTCTGTGGCTCCATCTTCATCTGATTTGGTCTTGTTTTGGAAACAGGTGAAGAATATGGGTTTCTCAATAGCCCTGATTATTTTCCTTCATAATGTTTCTTCATTTACAAAATATGAATTGTTAGTGGTGCATGAAATCTTATGGCTGAGAGACTGTTATTTAACACAGTTTTACACTATTGTCAGTGTTTGGTTTTTATTGTATATTTTATACTTTATAGAAATATCTTATTTTTAATTGTGGGTGCAACAACTGTTCATATATATAATGAACTTCAATGATAAAACTGACATTCAATAAAGTACATATCTTCTCTAAATGATTTTCAAATAAATTTATTTCAAATTAACTCACTTTACTAAAAGCTTTTACCAGTGTTTTGAGTGAAACCTTTTAAAGGAGAGCTTTTATTAAAAATAAAAGGACATAGTTCATAAAATTAAAATTATTGTATATAAGTATATGTATATAATACAAATATAAATATAAGAAAGAACAGTAATGCCTTTTTGGAGGGTAATTGGAATATCTTAGTTTCTTCATTTAATATACCTATATAGCTATATTCATCCAATATCATTTTCATTTAATCAATATTCCAGTGATCAGTACTCTAATGGATAAATAAGAAAATCACTTCTACCACTGTTTGTTTAGAAAATTGAACTAGCTTTATTTTATAAGCTCTATACATACTATGACTTTTACATGATATTGAAGGGAAGCAGAATATTCCACCCCAAAATGTGCAACTTAGGCATGTGGGTTATTTTGACCTGAAGACAATCAAGACACTTTGACTCTAGAAAAACTTTTACTTCTCCTTATCTACCTAAAAAATATTAGATAGAGGGCCTGGCTCAGAGGGAGAAATATTACAAGAGATCACTTTTTTCTGAATGACCTATCAGTATGGACGAGCAAATATCTAATTACCAAACATCTGTTCTAATGTCCTTATGAGTTATGTGCCCCCCGCTTAGCTCAGGATGGCATAGTAGCCTCAACTGTCCCACTTGCCATTTGTTCTTATATTTTCATGGAGTTCCTGTATGTACAAAATAAAATTTTGTTTTTCTCATGTCAATATGTCTTATGTCAATTTAATAATTAGACCAGCCAAAGTATCTATAAGGGTAGAAGGAAATTTTAACCTCCCCAATGCATACATTGATTAATTACACACACACACACACACACACACACACACACACACACACACACACGGTGTCAATAAAATGTATACACATTTTAAAAAAGGAAAATACCATAATTAAAACTACACTGATGGTAACCACTTGGAGCATCTCTTGTTATTGCAGAAGTCAAAAGTGACTTGTATTCATCTTTTGTTATCAGTATATATTGAGTATTACAATTTTAATACAGTTGTTTTCCTTTCTTAAAATTTGTATACATTTTTTGGCACCCTCTGTATATATATCAGTATTCATTCTAATGTTGCTTCAAATAAAAATGAACCAGAAAGTAAACAAAACATTGTTATATAGTTCTAAACACATGTGAAATTAAGTAATGTCTGAACATTTGAAGGTCTGTCATTAAAACTACAGTGTATTTTTCAGTTTCATTTAGCAAGTTACAAAAAATTAAATTAATTTTAAACCACTATTTTCCAAAATATTATATTTACAATTCATATTCTGGTCCATATCATGTGTGGTAATTGGTAATTATAGAAGTTAAAAATATTATCAAATAAATCTTCTGCTTTCCAGGAATGAGCAATGTGCACAAGAATTTAATAATTTTAATGATTTCATTTTGGTGATTAAGCTGCTCTGTAAAAGATATAGAATGGTGTCAAATACCTCTAGGTGTTTTTCACTGGCCAAATTGCTCTCTACAGATTTTAAGAAGAGATAAAAAAATAGGTTTAGAAGTTTTAGGAAAAATGATTGCTTTATAATTGTAACACAACATCGGGTAAGAACAAATCCCATTAGGAGATTTTTAAACATTAAACTAAATAGACTATTCCATTATTTATATAATATGGAAGCATATACACTATATATATTTAGAAATTTGCAATCTAAATTCATCAAAGCCCTACATACAATTTCTTCTGCACTCTTTTAATCCTCTTGATGGGTTATTATTTAATAGAACACCAGTAAAACTAAACAAGGAGAAAAAAGTGTCTTGGAGATACCAAATTTTTGTTTATTTATTATGACCATCTCTTTTTTGTTTTTATTATTTATATTTCAAAACAAATAAAATTATATATAAATATAAATGTGAATAAGTGCACACCATGTGTGTAAAAGAGACTGCCCTAGAATTTGCCAATATAACTAACATTTTAAGAAAGGAAATCTTAATAAACTAAAGTATAGAGTTCAAGTCCTAAGGAAGTTATTCTGTAAGAATTAAAATAATTTGACGTCTTTTCCCTTCATACACTCAGACACTTTCAGCTATCAGACTATATGTAGCAAATCCTCAGATACCCCTAAAACCTAAATAATGAAGACCATTCATGCAATGGCTTGGGAAGCCAGCGGCCCCGGTTCAGTCCCACATGTGAGGGCCAGTGATACTGCCCTCAAAAAAAAAACAACAACCAGTCATGCAAGAAGCAAGAGGCATGATTGATTATATATATACACACACTTATTCTATTTGTTATCATAACTTACATTTACTCAATAGATTTAGTGAATAGCTGTAATGTAAAATATATTATGCTGGGAATACAAAGTATATAAAATATAGAGTGTTAAGCTGCAATGATATGATGTAACTAATTGTAACTAAGTGCTGAGGATGATATAAACACATGCATATGTATATATGTATTTGTATGTATATATGGGTGCATGTGTGTGTGAAATAACCTATTTTATGTTCCATATGAGTACTTCTTACATGTAGCATGGCTTGCCAAATTAAGGACAAATACCTATTAAAGATATATGTACCCTTATGTTCATTGCAACATTATTCACGATGGTCAAGACATGGAAACAACCGAAGTGTCCTTTGATAGGTGATTGGATAAAAAAGATGTAGTATATTTACACAATGAAATACTATTCTGCCACAAGAAAAGATGAAATAGTTCCATTCACGACAACATGGATGGACCTTGAGATTATTATTTTCATATTTTTGAGTATCACTATAAAAGTTAGAATCTTATTTAAAAATATGATTAGAATCCCTACATTATTATTTTTGCATGAGTAAGTCTTAAGTAGGCATGCCAGCTGAACTACTAGTAGGGATTATGTGCCTGGAAAATGAACATTTGATTCACTCAGAAACATCCTGGGGTGGTTACCAGTTATTTGCACCTGGCAAATGCTCACACTCAGAGCCAGATTCTCCAGAAGAGCTGGGAATTCACGAAAGGGAACTTCTTTAAACATGATGGCATACTCACCTGGAACTTGCAAGAGTGCTGACATCCAGCTGTCTTCCTGGGAGGGTAAGGGAAGCTCGTCTCTAAGAGGAAATGCTGTTAGTCTACACCCCCTGCTCTGCAAAGCCACCTTGGAATATAGATCTTTTTACCTATCTTAAATGAATTAGGCTGTGCCTATGTCTGTTGGGGCCTTTCAGTAAATATTATACATCCCTGTGACCCTACAATTATGCCAGTGTTTATCTTCATCTACTATTACAGGATTGAATTTTAAAATCTTGTGCTGAACTTACCATTTTCTATGGGGCTTACTAGAAAAAAAAAAGTAAATTTAGCTCACCAATAGAATTCTGGACATGAGTATATTCTATGGCGATTAGAGATCATGGTTCTCGAAACTTTAATTTAAAATTCCCTAGAGTCACTGGGTTACACAGCTTTTATTTGAATCAGAGCTCCCCCGGAGAGGTGTGAGCAGGGTGAAAATTAATTGCCCTAATAGCTTTAGGAATAATGAAGCTTTGTGCTCAACTGTGGAGGAAACACAGAATCCTGCCATTACGGAGAATGAAGTTTTCCAAATTATATCAACTTCCTCTGGTCACTTGAGGGTGCGACGCATTTTTTGGAGAACTGAGGAGAGGTTTCCCTTTTATAATTCTTTTTTTCATTCTGAAGCCTGTTTTCACATCAACCTCCTAACCCTGTGCTGATTGTCATAAGTATAAAGGCCAGGGAGGGAAAATACAATACTGAACTACTGAATGGAACCTGCCATCTAAAAGCTGCATTATTTGGAGTAAAAACTAGAAATCAATTGGAAATCAGCCAAGGGACTTGACAAATATCAGTTTGCATATTTAAAAGAGTTTCTGTAGAATAGGAACAGGGAATGGTTAAGCAGCACTCACCTAGCTCATGCATAAATGCATTTATTGTTACAGGTTCCAAACAAAATCCTTCCATATCTCAATTATTCTTTCAAATTTAAAGTGAGTTAATTCCATCTGCAAACATCCTTAAGTCCACAATAGACGTTTTTCAACTAAATTCTATTTTTTTGTGTTCTGAATTCCAGAAGAACCACAGAAAGAAAACAACAGTGTTGCTTTTTGAGGTGTATAGTTTCATCTAATTAATTTTTTCTTGAAGACGTTGGCACCATGCATTTAACCAATAGCGCATCAGTTAAAATTTATAGTAGCACTACTGGAGTTTGAACTGACTGTTTAGTTTTCTTCTTCTCTTTCAGCAATATCCATACCACCTCCATCCAAATTATCAGGTCATCCTCTAATAATCCAATACTAGTGATATGGTTAAGCTTCTTAAATTTATGAAAGCAAATACAAGGCAAATAATGTTTACCATATTTTTGTTAGACCTGTAACAGTAATTTCAATAAAAATTGTTAAAAACCTATCATATTCAAATCCCACAGTTAAACAATTACCTGTTCAGAAAGTCAAGCAAAATTCAGCACCTAATATCTAAATGAATTATATCAATATTACTACATAATTAGGCAGTCTGCTCTTACAACTTCAGATATGCAAACATAGCATTTCAATGATTAGGTCTCCACAATTTAAACAAAAGAATGCCTTGAAATAGGTGGCTAATTTGGGCAAAGGGCACACAATTTCCTGAAGTAGAAACATGAACTGTGAAAACAAGAGTATTATAATTTGAATTAGAAATTACTTCCAGTCTCCACTTTGCTTCAATGCGCATAGCCAGTTTTTACCATGAGGTTTGTTAATTTTTTGGCATTACCCATCCACATAACACCATTATAATCAACACACACACACACACACACACACACACACACACAAACACACACACACACACTTCTTTTCTATTAGTGTGTATGAACTCAGTTAATAAGACAGATTTAGAGGCAATTATAGTTTAAACTATAGGTAGCAATGATATGCAATTATTTTATCCTAATCTAATTCCAAAAATCACCTCATTTTCCTAGTTAAAATAATTTATAGTTTCTTCCCTTGTCCTTTGATAGAGACACGTACAAAACAATGCACTTACACTGCACGATGAGCTGCACCAAGGCTTCTCGTGGTTTCACGTTGAATCCATTGTACTGGCTGGTCTGACATCTGTACATTCCTGACATCTCCCTAGACACATTCACAATCCTCAGTGTGCCATCGTAGCTCTCCATTTGCATGGACCCATCAGGCATTGCAACTTCCTTATCCGCTCTAGACCAAAGGATGATGGGCTTAGGTTTTCCTGTGACTTGACACTGCAGTTCTATTGTGTCTCCTTCTCTGGTGACCAAAGGTGATTTTTCCTGTGGAACAGTCAGATTGGGTGGAACTTGAAATGGGAAAAAGAAAATTTTTCAAGGTTAGTATGAACTGGAAAAGCATATTTAAACACAGAAAATTATAAGGACATAATTTCTGCTTGTTGAAGATGTATGACAATTCAGATGACCAAAGTTTATAGAGACCTTGAGAATAAGTGGCAAATACCCTCACTTGAAATAATTCTGAATTGTTTTTCCAGAACTCTCTTGAAAGAGGTCTTTGAACTTTAGCAAAAAAATAAAATAAAATAAAGCATTAAATTAGACTGCGAATGCTCAACATAAAAACAATCTACTCAGTGACTTGTCATTGTTGGCCATTAAACACATCTTTCACATCTACATTTGCTGACTGTTGGATTCAGCCTTTTCAGTGTTCTACTTCCTATGGTATCTCTTACCCAAGGATACTATAAGAAAGGGTAAGAGACAATGTAGACTTAGCAGGTACAGTCAACACAAGTAATAAGAAAGGGGAGAAGAAGAACCTTTGTTATAAAAGCAGAAGTTTTGACTCTGGTTTAGAAACTGTTGTCAAATTGTTAAGGGTTAGGGTTTGTTTTCTCCCTAGTGGAAGTGAGATGGAACAACTGTTTACCATGGTACACTCTGACAATCCACTGTATTCTCGTCTTTTGAATGTTTAATATTTTTGACACTTGAATTCCATATAATTTCACTGTAAGACATTCTGAAATCACTGTAAATAGTTTGTCATGATGTTCCCACTATTTCTGTAAAATTAATTAATTTTAAGTGAATTAAAAAAATATATATTTCAATAATATAAGAATCATAATTTTCTCACATTAAGCTTATTTCTGACTTTAATGAAGGTATTTATGAGAAAATTAGGTTGATGTTACTGGAACTTACTTTACTGTGCTGATATATATCTATATCTATATGTTATGATTAAAGGAAAACATGAACTAACACAAGGCAAGTAGTACCCAATGAGTTTTCTTACAAATAATATCACCTGTTCCATTGGAATAGTTCTATTTCTTATACAATGTAGATGGATTCAAATGTATTTATGCAATAGAACATCTATCAAAAAGCATGGGCTAAATTAGAATGCCAGAATAAGAATAAACAGAAATATATGAATAATTCCATCCTTCTGATAGATGTAATATGCTCCCTTCAGAGACTACTGCATATGGATGAAAAAGTAAAGGTTTTGTTCTCCTTTCTAGCATTACTATGCTCCAGTGCCCAGGAACAAAAAACAAACATAATTAATTTTTAAATCATTTTTCAACTAATATTAAAATGTTTCTCTTATTACACATAGAAAAAAAAAATCAAGTCCAAAGGGAGATTTGAATTATCTTGCTATTTAAGTATCTTCATGTTTACTTTTTCATTTAATTCCTTCATTAACTTCTTATTTTTAAAAAGTAATTAAATAATGCATGGCCTCTTAGAAATTAGAAAATATGAAATTTTTTTTTTTTTTTTTAAAGATTTTTATTGGGGAATTGGTGGAGGGGAACAGCGTTGGGGAATCGGGGAAGGGGAACAGACAAGTTGCCGTCTTCTTGTTCTTCAGTTTTAGTTGCGGAGGATGTTGCTTCACTGTTGGTATCGTCATTGCACTCTTCCCGGATGAGGCAGATCGGTCGCTGGCCTCTGGATGTCGCTCATCGCAGCTATTGGCAGCTCACGCTTGGCTGCCAGCCGCTCACGCTGGCTGCGGGCCACTCACTGCAGCCTATGGCAGTCCACTGCAGCAGGGGCTGCAGCCCACACCATCACCGGGGCTCGCACAGCCCAGCTCCAGGTGGAGCTGTTGTTAGCTGTAGAGGGCAGTGTCACTGGCCCTCATGTGGGATCCGAACCGGGGCCGCTGGCATCCCAAAACCAGCGCTTAACCAATGCGCCACTCGGCCGGCCCGAAAATATGAAATTTAAAACATCAACCACTACCTTCTTGAAGTACATTTGAAATATATATATATATATATATATATATATACATTTTTTTCCCTAGGAATTCCATTGATGAAACATGTGTTTAAAAATGGCTACAACTAAAAACCCTACCTGATTAAATAATTGATTCTTGTATATATAAGCAATTGAATGATTTAGTTAAATAATTTATTCTTTCAGAAGTGAACCACCGGAGAATGACGTAATTCTAAACAGCATCTTCTAACAATAGGATAAAAAAGAAGCTGCAATATTTACTAACTCTGCATGAGAAACAACACCAGAATCACAGCAATAACCTCAGCATTTAACATTAATTATATCCCTACCATATGCCAGCCATAGATAGGGACTTTACATTTTCATTTAAGCTCTTGATAATTTTAAGGATCAAATATTTAATATGAGAATGTAACAAATGGAAACATTGAGAATAAGAAAGTACAAATAGGGCTGGCCGAGTGGCTCAGTTGGTTAAGAGCTCGCTCAAGAGTGCGAGCTGAGCTCTGAGAAACAGCAGTTCGATGCCCAGCCTGAGCTGAGTAGCTGCTGAGCTGCCAACAGGTGGCAGGATGGCTCAACTAAAAAAAAAAAAAAAAAAAAAAAAAAGTACAAATACTTTGATCTGAACGAAATTCAAATTGAAGTCAGTTTATAACAAACAGGTGGGCACTGTAGAGACATGACCCTTGAGGGTCATGACCTCCAGTAAACTATGGTCTCTGGAGTGAATGACTGGAATTAGCACTGGACTCCTGCACATAACCTATGCTCAAACTGGACTGATTTTCCTTGCCCAACTCTTGATCTCTATCCCAGGGACAATAAAAATTAGTCAAGGTAGGAATGTGAGGAGGTAACTGACAACATATTTTGCAAATTATCTTATTTATCTATCTTACATACTTATAGCTATCTTAAATGCTATCTATATCTACCTATATTAGAATATTTCCCATATATAAACCAATCCAAATAAATATCAAAATTTTGATAAATCTATGTGCAATAAATTTAAAGAAATTATAAATTAAGAGATTATCTAATGGAGGGTTCATATTTGAAATCTTTCATCTCCATTTCTTCCAGAAACAAGCCATATGACTTTGGCCAAGATTAACCACTCTATTAATTTTTTCATTTTTGAAACTAAGAGATTACGCTTTATGAACTCCCAGTTTATTCATGTTTTGACTACAGGAACAAACAGTAAAAGGTTAGATATAAGTGGTGCTAAGTGAAAGTATTTATTTCCTGACTTAATAAGATGAATTCAAAGAAAAATCTCCTTACATTAGGCCATTCTAACATATACAGAGGTCCTTGACTATATATATATATCAAAAAAAGGTATATGCAGGGCCAGCCAAGTGGCATGGTGGTTAAGCACTGGCTTGAGAAGCCAGCGGCCCCAGTTTGGTCCCACATATGAGGGCCAGTGACACTGCCCTCAAAAAAAAACAAACAAAAAAAAACACCAAACAGGTATATGCATAACTTGCATCTTGTATTCATCTGTTGTTATCACAGTTTTTATAATTTTAATACAGTTTTTCCCTTTCTTAAAATGTGTATACATGTTTTTGGCACCCCGTGTGTGTGTGTGTGTGTGTGTGTGTAAAGTTTATCATGCTAAATAGTTCAAACACTCCCTTTGGAAATTTATGTTATTCATTTATTTAGATAAACTTTTCTCTCTATGTAATTAAAATTATAGAAATGTTAACCTCAGTTCTAATCTAGGTAATAACAATTTTCTAATATATTAGCCCAATTTTCACTAAATAGCATCTCTTCCATGAGGACTTTTAAATCTTGAAATTGGAATTAATCCTTTATTTGCAACTTCTTTGACCAAGAAGACCTTATAAATTAAAGATTTATAGCCTTCTTCTCTCTCTATCCACATTAAATTTTCCATTCTTTGGAATTCTATATTTAACTCTCTTAATTGTTACTATACATTTTTTTTGTTAGGAGATTTCATTTGTTCTTACAAATTTATCTGTTTTATAAGTTGATAATAGGAATTCTAACTTTATTCCAAGGTTCTTCAGTTTATGACTACAGCCTATTTTTATATTCCAAAAGTCTTTCAAATCCCCAAACCTAAGCGCCATTTATTTCATGACTTAGTGGAGAGTTAATTATCAACACACTCCATTTGCTAATTAAAAGCCATAGAGCTTTCTTTGTTTTACCATTTTCTTTTGCTCACTACCACTTCCTATCAGTTGCTTTGGTTTCTCTATTGAAAATGTCTCTTACATCTGCCTATTTCTTTTCATGGCTATAGGTAGATTTCTTAGTAGAAGTCATTTTCTCTGCTTCTGACAGTGTATTAATAGGTTTCTCTGTCACCAGTTTAATTCTGCCGGGCTTCCTGCTACCTTGTCATAAGTTTTATCATCATAAATGCTATTTTGTTCATGTCACTATGAAAACTACAAACATTATTGAGAGTACTAGTAATAATACTGTTTTCATTTTTTTAAAAAAAGGAAAACAGCATGACAGGTGTGTTAAAGAAACAGTGATACAGTCACAAAAAAGAATGTGATATATCCTTTAAATGATGATATAATAGACCTACATTTATTAAGATATTTATATTGTTAAGAAAAGGAAGCTAGTAAATAGTATGAATAGCTATAACCACTATTAATGAGTAAAACATATTACTGAGCAATGTGAATAGTTGTATCACATTTTTGTGTAAAAATCACATATGCCAAGTAATGCTAACAGGGAGCTTCTTACAGGGGAAAGTATATATGATTCATCTTTCTATTGTGAGCATCGAGCACACTATTTTGCATATCATAGGAGCTCAGTAAAAAATTTTACACCAAATGTGGAATATAGATTAAGACAGCAAAGCAATTGGGCCATGATTCAGGGAAGAGAAGGAGACTTGTATGGGGAAAAAAACTAGAGGAAAAGAAAGCCTAGAAAGAATTATACTAGAATATTAACAGTGGTTCTCTCTGACTATGGGGTTATTGGTAAATTTAATTTTATTTGCATATTTTCTTCATTTTCCACTCTTCTACAATGTGTCCAATGCATATTAGCATATGACAGGCTCCAAGAAGTCCAGAGAAACTTAACATGTTAATCCAACCTATTTTTCAATTCACGTCTGATGAAAGCTCCCCGTTTTTGTTTTTTTTTTGTTTTTTTTTTTTTGAGGGCAGTGTTACTGGCCCTCATACGTGGGACCCGAACTGGGGCCGCTGGCTTCCCAAGCCAGCGCTTAACCACAGCACCACTCGGCCGGCCCCAAAGCTCCCCGTTTTAATAACACGAATGTATCACTCTGGACATGGTATTCTGATCAATATAGTCTGAGAAAAGCTCCCCCAGACTGGCTCAGTCCTATAACATTCATTCATTCACTTGCAGTTTCACCAGCTAGTGAACCTCAGTGCACTTGAATGAGCAGTTTTTTCCTAGAATCAGCATGTCTTCCGCCACCCCCTGCCAGCTCTACGTCTTGAGAGTCAGCTCAAATGTTACTATTTCCATGATAACTTTGCCCACCCCTACCCTGAGTGGGTTTCTCACCCTTCTTAACCACTTAATAATTATGCTGTATACCCATTTAATCTGTACCCGTGACTTTTCCCTGTATTTTCTCCCACACTTATATACCTGACCACTCAGCTCCTTGAGAGCATAGAGTATCTTATCTGTCTCTAAAGTCTGGTGCCCTGCTTTCCTGCTTAGCACAGCCCAGGAATCCATGAAATAACTGAGGGAGGTAGGGAGGTAGAAAGTGAGAGAAAGGTAAGGAGGTAGGAACATAAAAAGCTACAAATATAACAGAAATAAACATAATAGAAATCATGAAAATTTTAGAACAAAAGTGATAAATAGCAACAAAATGTAGTAACTGTACAGTTAGTAGCCCATAAAGTAGCAGAATTTCCTGCAAAATATATTGTTTGTATAAATTTCACATACAGTAGACCTTGGGATGTGTGGGCGTATGTAAGAGTTAAGAGAGTCAAAAAAGGATTCTTACAGATTTCCTTTTCTTTCTCTTTTCATTTAAAGATTTGGGTAGATAAGCTGTAAATAAAATTAAAAACAAACAACAGAGGAATGAGCCAATTAAAGACTAGCCATTTATTTTTGTCATAATGTTTTTTATGTCCTTTCTCTAATCAACTGAATTATTCTTTTAGTATTAAGTCTCACAATGAAAACATCACACTCAGTAGAACAACTTGAAATGTTGGCACCTTGTGAGATCCACATTTATCTATAATGCACTTGCTAGAAAAAAGTTTCTCCCGATAAAAACACTAAGATACATTTTCTGACATATAGTCTATACAATGCTGTTACTTTGATTTTTCTTATCTGCAGCACTACTGTAGGAGATGCTATAATCAGAGTACTTTGAAAAACATGGGATGACACCAAAGTTTATAATTCCAAACATAAATAAATAGACAAGTAATTTGGACAAACTGGTTTTCTGTCAACTGTTCCATTGTATCACAGAGTGTAAAAGAAAGCAAATATAGAAAATGAAAATGTCGGGGGCCGGCTGAGTGGGTCAGTTGGTTAAGAGCTCGCTCAAGAGTGCAAGCTGAGCTCTGAGCAACAGCAGTTCGATGCCAAGCATGAGCTGAGCAGCCGCTGAGCTTCCAACAGGTAGCAGGATGGCTCAGCTATATATATATATATATATATATATATATATATATATATATATATATATATATATATAAAGGGCCGACTGAGTGGCGCAGTGGTTAAGAGCTGGCTTGGGATGCCAGCAGCCCTGGTTCGGATCCCACATATGAGGGCCAGTGACACTGTCCTCTAAAAAAAAAAAAAAAAGAAAATGAAAATGTCTTCATTTCTTCATTGAGACAACAGCTGAGGAAATAAAATCTTTAGTTTTTCCTTAGAAAATGTCTGCCTTATTTTTTCTTAGTAAAGAGAGTGCAGGGGGAGGCTAATTTATCTGAACTATAGGAGAAAATGTCCTGCTATCTAAAACAGAGACATCAGAAAATATGGGCTTATTGGCTTATCATGGATTTATTGGTTTAAAATATATTAATATTGATAGTGCACTTCAATAGTAGATATTTAAACACAATATACATTTCTTTTAATATAAAAATCATAATAAACTAATAACTAGAATTGTCTCTAGAAGGACAACCAGACTCATACTTTCAAGAATCTCCAAATAAGGGTGGCACTGATTTAATTATACTTGAATTTTACATTGAAATAGCTTATAATATACATGCATGTTCTAGAGTAGAATGTATGTTTTGTATTTAAAACAAAGAAATCAGACTTCAGAAAAACTGTGTGCTAATGAAAGTGACTCCTACAAGTCAGATTTAAGAACTCTCATGCTGACCAGAACTATGTAAAGAATGTAAAAAAGTAAGATTCACGTAAAGAGTGAATTTGCAGATATAACACATACAAAACAGCCAAATCTATTGTATTCTTTTAACCTTCAAAAAGAACAGGTGAATTAACACATTTACTATAGGCCTGATGTGAATTTCATTCCTGGTGACCTAATGATTGAGATTCCATGGTTTGTAACATCCTTATTTCAGGTCACAAGGTATTAAAGGAAAGATAAATTATCACACTTAAATACTTTCCCAGTGTCTGAGTCAGTAGTTCTTCATGTCGTTTTTGCTAACACATTAGCTTTGTAAGCATGAGACATGCATATGCATGTATTCAGAGCATGAGGTTTTGAGAGATCATGAATAATTTAACATGAAATTAAGAAATGAATAGTTTGCAATTGTAACAACCATCAGTGATAATGACAAATGACTTCTCATAATGGAGTCTACGGCCCATAAGATCCACCACCCAAAAACCCACTATATTTTTTTACATCTTCTACAAGTGGAAAGCCATAAGCAGAGAACTAACTATATGAGTATTGTACTAAAGAAGCTATGCAGACAAAAGCCTGATTGCAAAATGGAAGCAAGGATATGAGAACTTATGCTACCTGCGGTGCAGTCAGACACCAGACACCAATTTGGTGACTAATTGCACTTGCCAGGTCCTGAAAGCAAGATGGAAGAGGTCTGGGTCACTGAGTGCACGCACTGTGGCTGCCAGAGCTGCTGTGGCTGAGGCCCTGAAACCCTCACCTCTCTCCACCTGGGACTGGACTTCGCAGGTTTCTACCCGTCACACCACCCCTTTTACTGGGAGCAGCAATTCTTGCAAGGGTGGTGCCCTGAGTTGGAGTATGGTGTCTAGGTTTGAAGCCTTTGGTGTTCATCAGCTATGATTTATAGAGATAAAACTTAAATATTTGTTTGGAAGAAAAAAAATCCTAAAGATAAGATGTTGGTTCAGTGAAATTGTGAGCATGCTTGTAATTCCACGCATTTCTCCTCCACTCAAGGAAGTATATTCAATGTAAGTGAGAATATCATTACTGTAATCTATATTTTAAAACCTCCATATACTAATATTGGAAATATTCTAATTTTCATGCACCTGACAGCTGATTTGAACACACCACTAAGATTGGAAATAATTGTTTTAATACATGAAATTTATAAGAATGTGGTGCTCTATGACCACTAGGAAATAGTCATCTAATGATATAAGGTAATTCTGAGAATTACCTTCAACTTAAAAATAATTCAAATCCATATCCTCAAAATATTTTTGAACTAATAGACTTAACCCATTTCCTTAAAAAGTATGTGTCTATTAAAATATATAGTAAGGAGTGCTTGAAAGATATTCCAGGTGACAAAAGAAATCCAACTAGCTAAAGTCTCCTCACTTATTTATGGACCTGCTCATATTTGTTTCCCTCTAGAAACCATGACTAGTAATGAGTAATGTTTGATAAAAGATAACACTCTACAGTTTATTTCTCACGAAAGGGATAAAGATTGCCAATGTTATTTTAAAATACGCAAAACTTCTTTGAGCTGTATGTTAATATCATATAATAATATATTGCATTGCTACACTTCCTCTGTATTCCCACTTATAAATGAATTATTAAAATCTAATTCATGAATGTCTCTTTTTCCACTAAAAAAAAAAATCTCAACATTTCTGAATAAGTCTTTCTTAAAAATCCCGTCATACTAATATTCAAATATCTTCAGTAACTCCCCATATTCTAGAACAGCTCTAAATCCCATTGTGTGTTTTCCATCTTCCCTACCGACTCTTACTAAGGCATAGCACTTCTGTGAAAATCTCTCTACTCAATTTAGTCAGGTCTTTTGGTCTGCTTACCACACCTGGCTCATTCCCAACTCCTTGCCTTTCTTCCTTCTCTCTAGGAATGACTTTGCCCTCATAACACACATCCAATAATTCCCCATTTTTCAAGACCCAGTTTAAGTTCTCTATTCTCTTAAGTCTTTCCTGATTTCTGTATCTTGTATTCATTCTCCACCTTTCTGAATTACAGTGTATGTGATTTATTTTGTGTGTGTCATTATAAAATATGCATTCCCTTCCATGGTAGCTAAAACGTCCTGAGGTCAGACCCAGGTTTTAAATATTTCCTCAGTAGTTTTCACACCATTTGATATTTAAAGTATTTAGAGGTGGGTAATAAGTTTTTGATTGATGGATGGAACACCAATCAAGGTTATAAAACAAATAAACTCTTAATTATCCAAGCCTTCATTATAAAGTATGTGAATTTCACGATCCGTTTTCACACATGAATTCTTTTCTATTTTTAATTTTTAAAAACACAAAAAATAGGTCTTTTATAATGTCAGTACTTCTACTAAAATTTAATTTGGTCACGGGAATGATACAGGGACATAAAGTATTGGAAACATTTGGTAGTATTAAGTAATTTGTCCATGCTATCACTTTTCTCTATTAGCAATAAAGAAAAGGCTAGTTGGCTCTACAGTAGAATGTTCATGTGGACCCACAGTGTAGGACATATAACTTACAGTCTTGTGGGTAAATCATATATGAAACAGGCACTTATTTGAAAACGTGTCCTAACACCAGATGGTAAGCCTAATGTTTTTGTCCATGATATGAATAAGCATCAATACATCTCCTACCACACTTCTGTAAATAAAAACTGCCTTTTTTTTTTCACTGACACTTTATCCTTTTACTGATTCACCTATAATAAATCAGGAGATGCTAAGAAAACAAGGTTGACAATGTTTTACAAATCTAGCAAAAGAGCAGAAAGAAAGCACATTTTCAAAGCCAACCTGAGGTTAAAATGCCATGCATTTGCATTTGGAAACTCTAAGGGGAAATGTATATACATGCATACATACACCTACATGATGCTTATTTTTAAGGAGTTGTAGCAAATCTCATTACTCTGGTATTGTTAGTTATGTGAAACATATGGGGAGAGGCAGGATCCTGGAGTGTAGCAGCTCTAAGGGCTTAGTATTGGAAGACGGAGGACATGCAGTGCCATTCAGTCAGAAAAACAGGTTTGGCAGGCAACAGTGGTGGCTGCTCCAACTTCCCTCTCCCAGCAGGTGTTGCTATGGCACAAGAATAGTCTCTGAGGGATTCAACAGAACACAGAGTGTAAGATGAAAGAACAAAATAGAAAATCATTCTCTGAATGGCATTCATATTTTCCATGCTACACGAGCGACAAAGCCAGTTAGAAACAGACACAGGTCCTGCCTTGCGGCCTCATGAGCAGATAAGTGAATGGGAACTTAGGCGAAGATTGATTACGCAGCATTTGGTGAAGTTTAGTTTTCAACTATCTTGAATTGTTATGATCTTCACATTATTTTGTTTTGTAACTGAATTATATAATAATGTTTTCTAGAATCATTAAAATAAATCTATATCAACAAGAGGATGTCCTATTAACCTCAGGGAAAAGATAACAAAAGCATACCTTTTGTTTTTCTCTGTTTTTAACCTCCATTCCCTGACTTATTGTGTATGTTTCTAATGCACTGAAACATATAAATGAATGATGGTTGCTGAATAAGTATGTAAAGTCTTACATGTGGAAACTTCTTTTGGAAACAACTAAATTTTTTTTGAAAATACAATAAACAAAACAAAAAAAAACAAAAGCCAGACAGTTTTGCCTACTAGTGTCTCAAATTACTTTCCATTTTTAGCAAGCTAGGAATCTGGAAATATGCAAAAATTCTTAAAATTGGGGACAAGAGAGATAAATTAGGCCATTCACTACCTTCAAATATTATGCTATGCATCATGGAAACTGATAAATAGGGAGGGTTCTTAGTAACTGGCAATTGCTCATAATTATTTTTTTTTTAAATCAGAGGCCTTTTTTAATAGACATGAAGAGTTTGGAATGGTTGTAATTATACAAGATTAGAAATTTGACTTGGGCTCAAGGCCCAATCCTTGATTATCTTAATCTGTTTTCTCATCTGCAAATAAGGCTGAGGAAAAAGAGAATTAAAAGATAAAGTGGTATAATGCACATCAGAATGCCTGTAAACTGTAAAGTACACATTTGAGATGTGTAATATATATTTGTAAAGAGCTAGGCTCAGGTCTGGCGGCCTAGATTCAGATCCTAGCTCCACCCCACTACTGGTTGCGTGACCTTGGGAAAGTTATCTAACCTGTATCTCCCAGTTTACTCAAGTGAGTATAATCATAACTACAGATCTTTTAGGATTAAACAGTATAGTATACATAAAATCTTGAGCACAAGGTCTAGCATGTAGTAAACACAATACATGTTAGTTAATATGTTTTCTTATCAATGCTTTTTATTAGTATAATATCAGTAACTGTATTTTATTGTTATGCATATATTTCTATATTGAGGGCAAAGATCTTGCTTTATTCATACTTATGATGTCTCAGGTACTGAATACGGGTAGACATAGAGTCAAAGAAATATTTTGTAGGTAATATATACGTATATATTTACATATACAAAGGGTGCCAACAAGATGTATGCACAGGGTCGGCCAAGTGGCGCCGCGGTTAAGCGCTGGCTTGGGAAGACAGTGGCCCCGGTTCGGGTACCACTTATGAGGGCTAGTCACACTGCCCTCAAAAAAAAAGAAAAAGATGTATGCACATTTTATGAAAGGAAAACTGTATTAAAATTGTAATACTCAATATATACCGATAACAAAAGATGAGAACAAGTCACGTTTGACTTCTGCAATTAAAGAGGTGCTCAAAGTGGTTAACATCAGTGCCCAGACACTTCTGATTACAGTGAACTACTGCTTGAGCAATGTTGACCAAAGTGGCCACTTGTATACCTTTTTTTTTTTGGCACCCCTGTGTGTGTGTGTCTGTGTGTGTGTGTGTGTGTGTGTGTGTGTGTATATATCATTGCCATTGTCAGTTGTCTTGGAGACACATATGCATTTCAGATGAGGAAACTATTTGAACAAGATAATATTTTGGAAAGGACAGGAATGAACCTTTTTAATCTGAATAGTCAGAGACATCCCTGCAATGCCATCCAAGGAAAGAGGTTGAAGATTTCTGCTATTAGACCTAAGAATTTAATCAGTGTGTTTGGATATTATCATAAAATGCCACATAATACAGATATCCCAGCTCTCATTCTATTTCGTTCAAGTCATAATGTTTGGACATTCCTAAATATAGCTATCCCTCCCTTATGAAGATGACAAAATGTCAGTGCTATCCATTTTCACAAAGGTCAAGGTATTGCCATGAAAACAGGACCGGTAAGTTAAAAGGAGCCATCTGATTATGGTAATTATGTGATCAATTTCCTGTGGATGAAGGAATTCTAAATTAAAAAGAGGATAAGCTATAAATTATGTATCCAATGCATTTTATAAGAGTATAGCCAAAGAAAAATGCTTTAAAGAAATCCACAATTTATTTTACTTTCTAGAGCAATTGTGGTCACAGTGGTGAACTCTTCAATGCAGAATAGCTAAAAAAATCAATTTAGTTCTATAATAAAAAGGCCATTTGTCTCCTGGTAGGATCCACGTGACACTGTTAGGCCTCTTATAAATGATCACACTGGACAATGCCTGTGGTTTACAAACCCCCTAATTACAACTCTGATTGTGTATCACTGAATGTACCTTATCCTGTGGAAACAGACACTACTGCCATTTTATTAAACATTTTGACATAAAACGAAGCTGGCTCTTTCATGCTTTGTCAAGAGCAAAATGAAACAAGCAGTGAACACAATGTTCCATCAACAGATCAGGGGCACATGTTCTTTAGAGCAAATGAGGTTTAATTAACAGATCCGTTAGCAGATAACTGGTCAATTAAAAAATAGGAGGAAAGTTTTCTTCTGACACATAGTCTACCAATGCATGAGTGCATTTTATGATCCATTCTGCCAGTCCATAGAAGTATAGAATGCTACAATAAAAATATGGGCCTAATTTTAAAACCGCATAAAAACTCATATAATGTCATTGATCGGAATGACATGTAACTCATTCTGAGCTAATATGTGACGGTGAATAGAGTTTAGTACCATTTTATTAATATGGCTTTACATTGCATTTTATTCCTAAGCAAGGATATTTCTGTTTAAATGTCAACTAAATATATTTTGTTTACAAGTATTATTTAGACAGACTTGGTAAAAGTAAACTACTTATGTTTCATTTATAGTGGACTGTAATTCATACTAAATGCATTGTAGATGCAGACATTTGAACGGCTTGTCATTTTATCATTTCCACTTCACAAATTTAAATTACCAATATATTTCATTTATTTCATTTGTGCATGAAACCTTTTTTTAAAGTGCAATGATATGCTTCTCATTTCACATCTTTTTAATCTAGTCATTTTTTACTGATAGAACAAATTTTCTAAAATTTGGGCAACACTGATTTATCTGTAATGTGCTGGACAGGAGTATGATGTCCTTAATTCTTCCCTTTCCCCACAAATCATTGTTTTGTCCCTTTTTCTAAAGCTTTCAGTCTCATCCTAAACTGCCTCTTAAGCTGACTTTCACCCAATAGGACTTCCCAGGCTCCAATTCCTTAGTCAAAGAGGTCAGAAGGCAGATGCAATATGATTTGAGGTTTCTGAGATGGATTCAAGCATCAATATTACATTTCTCACAGTATATCTCTGGAGCCTGAAATCTCATTACTTGTGTTCATCCCATGGAGAGGTTGTGTTTTATATAAAGAATCTGGGATCTGCAGCCAGAATTGACCTATGTTCAACACTTTACTTCACTACTTGGAAACTGTGAGGCCTAGTAAACTGACTTATGCTTTCTAAAACTCAAGTTTCTCATCTGTAGAATGGGTACACTGACAAAAGTATCCATTTTAAATGGTGTTCTAAGGATTCAAAGAAGTACTCATTGTAAAGTGTTTAACCCAGCAACTAGAATACAATAAAAAACCCAAAATATCTTAGTTTATTATATTTTTTTTTGTAAGCTAGAATTCAATGTTCTACGTTCTGTAATTTACATTGAAATGCTTCAACGAATGGCAATGCTTTGTTTCTTGAACTGGAAACTGTGAGGCCTAGTAAACTGACTTATGCTTTCTAAAACTCAAGTTTTTCATCTGTAGAATGGGTATACTGACAAAAGTATCCATTTTAAATGGTGTTCTAAGGATTCAAAGAAGTACTTATTGTAAAGTGTTTAACCCAGCAACTAGAATACAATAAAAAACCCAAAATATCTTAGTTTATTATATTTTTTTTGTAAACTAGAATTCAATGTTCTATGTTCTGTAATTTACATTGAAATGCTTCAACGTATGGCAATGCTTTGTTTCTTGAACTGGGTGTGGTCATATATGTGTGCCCACTTTTAAGCTGCATGCTTACAATTTATGTGATTTTCTCGGTTTTGTTATGCTGCTATAAAAGTTTTTGAAAAAAACATACTTCACCATAGACAATGTGATCAATATTTTTGTGCTGTATGTTTTAATGTATATTCTAGTGTTACTGCTAATATTTAAATTATGCAACTCAGGAGTACACACCCCAGATGTGGGTAGATGGCATTTTAAAGACCCAAACCTTGGGTCCATTCTGCTCAGGAGCTAGGACAAGACAAGTGGCACGTTTAACTGCACTAGAGGATTTTTAACTTAGCACAACATTAAAAGTGGTCTTCTTTAATGAAATGAATAGTGTTCAAGCTATGTGCCTAGGTTAGAATAAGGTAAGGCCTTGGCCCACTTTCCTGAGTAGGATATGAGACTGGTAAATTGAACCTAACACCCTAAAAGTCTTTGAAGTTTCGTTCTTGGAGTAAGGGGGAATGTTGTGCCTGCCATCAAAAAAGAACATAGTCACATGATTCAACTAGAATGTTAACTGCCTCCCTTTTAAAGTAATTTAACACCTGTCTATAGTGATTCTTTTATGCAAGGCCCTTGTCAAAGGGTGTAATGAAATATCAGAATCACCTGAGATAGTAAAGGGACCTATCCATTTAATGTAAGATGATATAACATTTTACAGCATATTATTAATGTTTAGTTTGGATTTGGAATCTGGGATTCTAAGCTTAAGTCAGGATGTGGCTATAGAAAATGAACTAGTACCAAAGCTTTTGGGCTCCATTTCCCTCTCTATAAAATGAAAGGTCCTAGGTAATCTATTAAGTATCCTCAATATTTAAAAACTATGTCAATAACTGAGACATTTGGAAATCTTTTAAAAATGTTTTACAAAATGTAAATCTGGGGACCTGCCCCAATAATCTTTTATTTCTTATTAAAAAATAGACTCATAGGGCCGGCCGAATGGCACGTTTGTTAAGAGCTGGCTCGGGATGCACACGTCCCTGGTTTGGATCTCACATATGAGGGCCAGTGACACTGCCCTCTACAGCTAAGATGGTGAACAACAGCTCCACCTGGAGCTGGGCTGCTGTGAGCCCCTGAGGACGGCATAGCTGCAGCCCCTGCTGCAGTGGGCTGCCATAGGCTACAATGAGTGGCCGGCAGCCAATGTGAGTGGCTGGCAACCAGTGTGAGCTGCCAAGAGCCGTTGTGAGTGGCCATCCAGAGGCAAGTGATTAATCAGCCTCACCCAGGAAGAGCGCAATGATAATACCAACATGGGCCAGTGAAGCAATGTCCTCCACAACCAGACTGAAGAACAAAAGGACAGCAACTTTTCTGTTCCCCTTCCCCAGTTCCCCAACGCTGTTCCCCTCCCCCAACTCCCCAATAAAATCTTTAAAAAATAATAAAATAGATTAAAAAATATTACAAATATTCATAAAAACACAGATTCATAAATATTCCAAAATAAATATTGCCACAAAAATCCCAATTACAATGATTTTCTAAATTTATTTAATTCTTTCTTAACTTCATTGATATTCCACAATGAAGGGAAAAAAAATTAAGACTGAAAATTAATGAGGCTTTTTAAAAATGAAGATGTATTCATTTGTAAACAGATTGGAAGGGAGTTTTTTGCACTAATGGTAGTTCTCATTTACATTTTGGAGCTTTTGAAAGAAATAGCTTTGAGACATTCCAAATTGTAAGATGCAACCTAAATATTACCAATTAAATACCTATTATAACTATTCAATTTAATGCCAGAAAATCTAGGACTCCAGAGCTTTGGCTAGCACACAGAACAAAATGGTATTCAAACTGTCGGTCTATGAACCTAGTCTCCATGGAGACTTCTATTTATTTCTCTGTTCCTCAGTTAATAATGGTAGATTGATAGTGTCATCTCGGAACATAAAAATCTCAAGTGTTTAATTACATAAGTAGTAAGTATAACAGCACTTTCCATATCTCTATCTTTTCCTCTAGTCAAAAAAATACAGAGTAGGGCTGGCCGAATGGCACGTTGGTTAAGAGTTGGCTTCGGACACCAGCTCTGAGCCGCGGGACCTCGATTCAGATCCCACATGAGGGCCAGTGACGCTGCGCCCTCTACAGCTAAGATGGTGAACAACAGCTCGACCTGGAGCTCGGCTGCCTTGAGTTGCTAGCCATGGTGTAGCCTGCAGTGAGGCTGCAGTGGGGCTGGCCGGCAGCTGGCATGAGCTTTTGAGAGCTGCTGTGAGCCACCGCAAGTGGCTGTCCAGAGGCCAGCAAGCGACTGCCTCACCCGAGAAGAGTGCAATGATGATACCAACATGGGCCAGTGAAGCTACGTCCTCCACAACTAGACTGAAGAACAAAAGGACAGCAACTTGTCTGTTCCCCTCCCCCAGTTCCCCAATAAAATTAAAAAAAAAAAATCCAGAGTAAATTCTGATATTATGTCTTTAGACAATATATCCATTATTTGGATAAAGAATGATTTATAATCCATTCTTAACTCTAAATTTGATGGAGACATGTATCCTTCATCAGTGAATGAACACTCTGACTTAAGCCTTTCTTTAACTCTAAACTATTGCTGATTATTATAATTTTAAATGCAAATTGTGGAACTAACTAATGGTTTTCATTCTTCATTAGATTAGAGAAATCTATATTCAGTCATTTAAAATTCAAATAGTTCCTATATCTTCATTGCTTGCATTTATAAAAGGATAAAGAGTAGAGGAAGCATAAATTGGGTATTCTTTCCTATTTCTCATTGACTTGTTTTTATCTTAATGTAATCTGGGAATTTAAAAAAGTGTTTAACTGTGCCAAGTGAAAGAAATCCTCAACACATGACACAGAAATTAGACAATACCTAATTAACCACTGTTAAACTATAATTTGTAAGGCAGGACCTTTGTTCTAATATTTTTGGGAAAAGTTGGATATTTGATGATAATTGGAGGAAAATTGTAAACTCAATGTTACTTCCGTAATTATAGATTCAATTTTATGTGAGAAAATTCTAATATACAAACATGATTAATATTTACTGAATTATTATATAAAATAGAATTTAATGAAGCCAATCTTTGCATTTATGCTGTCTCAAAAATTAAGTGGTAAAAATATTAATATAATTTATGTTTCTCAAAACTTATAACTTACTGAGAAGACAAACTAAAAATGTTTCAAATATTCCTTCTCACTGCTTTAAATGAATTCATTGAAAAGAGATTATAGCAATTGTTATTTTCTATAAAACTTGCTCTCTCATTTTCTCTTTTATTCTCTCTCCTTTCCATCCTCCCTCTCTCCTGCAGTTGATAATCCTTTCACTAGAAGGAAAACAGGAGTTCACTTCTATTATCAAATTCTATGCATCAATATTAAAGTATCTGGGACAAATATATTCTTCCACATGCTGATGAAGGAGTATTGAAGGCCCTAAAAACTCTGTAAATACAGGAAGTTTTCAACTGGATATCCCTGTTACATACAATTGAGGACCTCTTTTTTCTTGATTCCATTGACAACTCTTTTTTCATTTTCTTCATGGTATCTGTATTTTTCCACCATCTCCTTGGAGATAGACATATTTTTCTTTGCCTCATATTCTCTTCTGGGATAAATTCATCCACATCTAATTAATGCAGTAGTTTGTGAAGTCCATGTTTTACTTCAGACCTTTCTCCTAGTCATTAAACCTAATTTTCTAATTGGTCACCAAAAACAAAAGGGTGTCTTACAAGCCCTCAACTACAACTAATCTCAAATCAGTATTTCCTCTCAAACCTCTTCCACAATCTCAAATCTCTCATTCAGGATGTGGCATTACCATATTTCAAACAACCGAGGTATCACTTTATGAAATGATAAAAGCATAACATACTTTGAAAGAGATTGAAGAACTCACCTAAACAAATGGTTTTCAACTATGCGTTTTTAATATTGTATGCACATGCATATGTGTATGAATTCAAGTGAGCATGTTAAAATATAATCTCACATAGATGTCCTATATATAAAAGAGATATACGTTTAGTTCTGCCTGAAGTTTGAAGAGGGAAAAGGGGGTAAAATTCTCAACGGATTATTTACCTTCCCCCAGGAGTTCACTAGTCCTTGAGACTATTTTAAAAAAAGAAAAAAAAATCCCTAGTTGTCATTGAAATAACATTGGAAAACCAGTTGCCTGGCTGATCCCTTTATTCCATGGATGAAAAGTTTTGAGGTGTAGAGAGACCCAAAGTCATCAAGCTGTCACATGGTGAACTTGGGCCTGGACTGAAGTCCAGGGCTCCATCCCACATTAAGCTTCTGATGTCAGTGAGGCACTCTCTCAAGAGCATTGGTCACTGACTTAACTGGCTCTTAATAGGGGAGGTTGTGCTCAGACCTTATCTGACGCCTACCAATCTCTTCAGTGGAATGGTTTCCCTCCCCAAACACACACTCGAACCTGTAGACATTGTTTTGTTTATATTCCTCCCCATCTCCATTCTATTTCCTCAAACTCTTCCTTAAAAATATTCCGAGTGGCTCAGTTGGTTAAGAGCTCACTCCAGAGTGTGAGCTGAGCTCTGAACAACAGCAGTTCGATGCCCAACTCAAGCTGAGCAGCCACTGAACAGCTAACAGGTGGCAGGATGGCTGGCTCAGCTAAAAAAAAAAAAAAAAAAACAAAAAATATATATATATATATATATATATATATATATATATATATATATATATTCCAAAGCTGTAATGGAGGGGCAAGGAATCTGAGATTCAAAGAGATCAGCTAACTTCTCAGATCAAGTTCATTAGTGAGTCTCATGCTTCTCCTGTTAGCTAAGTGTTCTGTACCTTATCCTCTCTCACCTGACATATCCATAAAGCTTTGCTTATATTGGATATACATTCTAATAAAATTTTTCTGCCTTATGTCTCACATTATCTCTAAATGACTCACTGAACACCTCCTCACAACACAAACAAAGGTAATTTATACTGTGGGGGAAAGAGAAGTTTTCTTTGCCCAGTTGACTGACTGTGAAGTCTCTGGAATGTCTCCTGAAACGCTCTTTTATCTCTTCACCATTCTTCCTCGAAATTTCTCTTTGGGGAACTCTGCACATCCAGCCCATGAATAGGCCCGCAAAACACCAACCTGATCATATTACTCCCTTGATAATATTCTTTGGTCATTCTTTATTATGTTAGTGAGATGTAACTGCATTCACTTTTTTATCTAAGATCTAATACCATATAATTCTCATTCTTAACCCAACTCAGATGCCACCTGCTCTATGAAACACTTGCTGACCAGATTCAATAATTCCATCCTGTATGCTTCTATATCATGCTGAGTTTATAAAGAAAATACTAGACTTTATCTGTTACTAAAGTTTTTCAAGTGTATTCCAACCAGGATATAAAATCCATTATGAATAAGATCCTATACATTACTAATTCTTCCTATAGCTCCTTTTCTATAGTGGCTGTTGAATAAATTCTTTTTGAATTGTGTGTGCATTATATTTCATGAACAAATCTCAGGACTGTGGGTGACAGTTATGCTAATTTCTCTTTGTCATATAAAAACACTTGGTATCATTCTAACTTAACTGTCAGTTAAACTTGCCTCTCAATTTTACATTTCCATGCTTCAATCTTCTTCCACTAACGACAATTTCTTTAGTACTGAGAGCTTATAAAATAAAAGTCAGGTATACCAAATGATAGGAAAAAAAACATCAATGATGTGAGCTGAAATACTGTATTTATTTCTCGTGTTGGATATCCTATCTTAAGAAAACTTCAGAAGTCTCAGGAAGTCTTTGTAACTGCTCTTAGCTGATCCATCATAACTTTACTTTGTGTAATGTTAGCAATTTCTTCCTTAGGTCATTTTCACATTCTTTTTTTTTTTAAGATTTTATTGGGGGATCAGGGAAGGGGAACAGACAAGTTGCTGTCCTTTTATTCTTCAGTCTAGTTGTGGAGGACATTGCTTCACTGGCCCATGTTGGTATCATCATTGCGCTCTTCTCAGGTGAGGCAGATTGGTCGTCAGCCTCTGGACGGCTGCTCATGGTGGCTCTTGGCAGCTCACATCGGCTGCCAGACACTCACACTGGCTGCCAGCCACTCTCTGTAGCCTATGGCAGCCCACTGCAGCAGGGGCTGCAGCTATGCCATCCCGGGGACTCATAGCAGCCCAGTTTCAGGTGGAGCTGTAGTTCACCATCTTAGTTTTAGAGGACAGTGTCACTGGCCCTCATGTCATGTGGGATCCGAACCAGGGCTGCTGGCATCCTATGCCAGCTCTTCAACCGATGTGCCACTTGGCCGGCCCTGCACATTCTTATATGGCACTTGGAAAGCCTCCTGAAAGTATCTTTACCCTAAACACATTCGAGTATGGATTTCTGACTATTTGAATGGCTGATATCAAAGGCAGCAGAGAACTGAACATAAGCTCTAAACCCCACCATCTCCATCAGTACTATCTGAGGCTAAATGATAACAATAATAATAATACCAACAATAATATTGGATGTGGACAACTGACATTCTCTCAAACTTACCTAAGTGTGAGTATAAACATCTTTAGAAAACTGCTATTTTTCTTTCATTATTTTAAACATACAATCTGAAGAAAAACCACATTACTTATTAAAACACACATTCCAGACAAGTCCCCTAGCCATGCCCCTAGCCATTTCCAGATTGATGCATTTACAGGCCTCCTTTATAAAAAACATCCATCAACCACTGGACAATGCAACAGTAACATACCTGAGCAGGAAATATCATTTCAAATTGTTAAATAATTTTTTAAATGAAAACATTTAAGGACTAAAACCTATTTTCAAATAGGCCTTATTAGGCATAAAATATTCTTGGTAAACTTTTATTACATCTAACTATGAATTTATATAACTGTGCCTACCATAGAAGCTAACGTTAATACTATACTGAAATCACGCCTGAAAGGAATTGGGTATCTCTACAAGTATGCATAGGACATATTTCCTAAGGGATGTTTTGTGTACATGGTTAATAAAAACAGTACGAGTATTTTGCAGTTCACTGTCTCTCTGGAAAATTTATTAAGCACAATAGCAATTTCAGGCTCTAAGTACCATAGTAGAGATATCTGCTAGCCACATTTGGTTCAGGTCTCAAAGCTATAAGAGGAAAGCCTATGTAAAGAAAGTGGGAAAAGCTGTAACAGTTATAATTCACTGTTTTTTTACATTGACAGTCTCCTTTACTGACACACTGCGAAAAACACTATGCTTCTTCCTGGTCCACATCTAGGACAGACATAATACCCTTTCCAATAAGCAAAAGAATCAACTGAGAGAGAAGTTTCAACACTTAGAGTAAATTCAATCTCTCTGAACTTGTTCTGCCTGAAGCCAGTACAAAAAGTAGCCCATCAGCTATTCAGAAAAGAAGAAAATTACTCCATAATCAGGAGACTGTCAAGTTCAGAGTATATCTCTTTTTTTTTAACTTGTGTTTTTTCATTGTCTCCTCAGCCATTCAATTTAAATATATATATATAAAGAGAGATAAAAGAAAGATGAAAGAGGTCACAAACAGAATAGACATAACAGCAGAAAATCTTATATGTTAGGAATGAGGTGTTAGCAATTGCAAAGTAATCTCAAGAATCCTTGAAGCATAATTCTAGAATTAATATCACCCTTCCAGACAATGATCAGTTTCACAAGGCACCCAATCAAATATATACATAAACGAGGAATAAGAAAAACTGAGATTTTTGCCTCTATCTATAGAAAATATATTGTTCTCGATAGACAACAGTTAGTTATATGTGGGTTTACCTTAAATTCCTAGTTCAGTCCATAGAGTTCAGATTTTTTACTTTATTTCTTAGTAGCATTTCAAATGTCTATGTTAGAGGTCAGCACATGATGGCCTGTGAGCAAAATATGGCCCATCATCTGTTTTCATAATTAGAGTTTTATTGGACATAGCCAGGCCCATTCATTGTATTGTCTATGGCAGCTTTCCTACTATAATAGCAGAGTGAGAAGAGTTGTGGCAGAAACCACATAGCCTGCAAAACCAAAAATATTTGCTATCTGGCCCTTTTACAGAAAATTATGGCTGACACTTGTTTTCCATCAATAATTTGGGGATCATGGATTGAACTGCATAATTCTGGAGTCAAGGGGTAAAATTGATTTTCCTATGTCCAGTAACTCAGGAACCTATCACATAACTTTTTACTGCATGGAAGCTTCTTCTGATCAAAGTATTGCCAGAAATAAGTGTTAGTCTTATTTATGACTTCCTCCTCCATCAAACAACAGATCATTCACTATAGTGATTCGACAGACATCATCAGTTTTAATCAGCCGAGTTTCATGAGTTTCTATTCTTTGTTAACTAGAAAAGGGCAAAGAAGTAAATCCAATGAAGTGGACATCATCATTTTCCTTTTGCCTTCCTGCTCATGAACTATTCTTCTTAGTTGTGTGCCAGAGCCCTATGCTATCAAGAACTTTTATATCACAGATGTGAATACCTGTCCAGACATTTAACTATCTTGATTATAGTAACCAGTCAGGTAGTCAGTCAGCAGCCAAGCTAAAATTTCAAACTAATTTTCTCAGTTGGTCACCTCTGTGCACCTATGCTTAGCTTCTGTTGATGCTTCTGGCTTAATCCTCTAAATCTTGCTCCATTGTCTGCTATAAAACATGTCCAAGTCCTCTAACAAGGGAGGAAAATGCCATCAAATTAGTCTTGGGTCCTCTGCTGTATTTGCCCACCACATGACTCACTGCAGGAATTTCACAGATCAAGTCTCACTGTTTACTTTTTCTAGACATGATGCAGATGCATCTGAGTTTATGGTAAATCTACAAGTTTGTCAGGTCACACAAAGGAATACATGCAAGCTAACAAGCACCCAAGGACTTGATCATGGAGCAACACTAGAGGAAGAAATGGGATATTTTTCAACAAGCCTCTGAAAATGACAAATCTATTATAACAATTATATTGATGCAAATGAATAACAACCAAGTGACAATATTTTAAGGGTTGATATTAACTGTTGCCAAAATTTTAGGCTAAATTCCACATGCATTTTTTCAGTAAGTATGTAAAGAATTTTCCTTTTACAAAGTTGAATGATAAGAATTAAAATTCCAGCATATTCAATTTTTAATAAATTTATTAGTGTGTTTTTTAAGTGACCTGCTGTCTAGCCAGATAAATTTAGTTTTAGTAATGCTATAATGATAGAATTGAAATAGACCAATATAACTTGCCTATGTTAATATTAATCCTACAGTAAAAGCAAGAAATAATCACTAACATTTCTGGGACTTTCTTCATCCTGTCTGTTTTGCCAATGTACCCTCCCTCCACTGTCACTATCACAGTGCTACTTTCAATAAGTTTTCACTGAAATGTCATTTTTCAGTGAAACACTCCTGTGCCCATATTACCAGAGGCATTCACAATTCCTATGGAAATCTAATAACACTTTAAGCACAGGTCCCATCCCACCACATACTGTATCTAGTTTCTAAGTCATCTGACATATGTAATTTGACAACTTAGATTGTAAGCTCCTTTAAGGCAGGCCCATTTGTCTATCACCATATGACACAGAGTCAAATACCAAGCAGGAAAGCAGTAAAAGAATACACACGGAACATACATTTTCAATTGACAAGATAACAAATGCTCACAACAAAACAATTTGAATGTTCATAGAATTGGGGAAAACTAAAGTTTCTAATCTTCAATCAATGTGAAAATATTGAGTTGTCAGAAAAGTCATGATGTATTTTGCCTATGGTTTTCAAAGGTCATTTATTGATATAAAGAACAAAGATCAATCAATGATATATTGCCTGTTTTGTCTGATAAACTTTTGTCATCTTTCAGTGAGCTTCATAATTCCTTGTTCATAGAGGGACCTGTCTTTATTTGCGAAAAACTGAACAAGGTGCTGATTTTTAGCCTCATCTGAATTGAACGTTATACCTCGCAAGGAGTTTTGAAGAGAGTGAAACAAGTGGAAATCTGATGGCACAAGGTCAGGAGACTATGGTGGGTGTAGGCAACACATCCCATCCAAGCACCAATAACTTTTGACAGGTGATCAAACTTCTGTGTGGTCTTGTGTTGCCATGATGGAACACAACTCCTTTACAATTAATAAGCTCTGGACGTTTCTGGATGATAGATTCATTCAAACTGTCCAATTGCCGACAGTATACATTCGAATTGATTTGGTTCCTTGGTAGGAGGTTGAAAAACATGATACCTTTAAAATCCCATCACACTGAGAGGATGATTTTCCTCTGATGAATGTCTGCTTTCGATGTCGTTTGAGGTGAACCATCACATGGGAACCAAGACCGTTTGCACACCACATTGTTGTAAACAATCTCCTTCTAATCACTAGTTATCAGTTGCTTCATAAAAGGGTCGTATTCCTCACATTTAATGAGCATATTGCAGATGTTTATATGTGTCATCAAATGAACTTCTTTGAGTTCATGTGGAACCCAAATCTCGAGCTTGCTTATGTATCCCAGCTTCTTCAGGTGATCATGAATGCTTGAATGATGGATGTTCAATGTTTCTGCAATGTCTAATGTCATGTAATGTGGGTTTGATCAATGTCTTTATTTTGTGGTCATCAAACTCGGTGGGCCTCCCTGACAGAGGAGAGTGATTGAGATCAAAATCACCAGCACGGAATTTCATGAACCATCGTTGGCACTGACGTTCTGGTAGAGCATCGTCACCGTAAACTTTATGCAACTTTCCACAAGCTTGAGGCATATTCTTCACTTCATGGAAGTAAAACAACAAAATATGGCAAAAATGCACAGTTGCTCCTCCATCTTTCAACTTGTAAAATCTCCAAAACTCAACCAAATCACTCAATTTTATGAAGCTAGAACTGTCAACTGTCAAATGACATAGCAATAAATAGGTGTGAATGACCCTAGTACTTCCACAAATGAACTAGAGCCATGTGTTGCAAACATGCATTATGACTTTTCCGACAACCCAATAAGACAAAATATATCATCACCTATAGCACAGTTTTTATTATTCAATCAAATGCATGAGGCAACCTCCAAAATACATATAGCCTCTCTTTTCAAGGTTTTTTTCTCAAATAAAATCACTGTTTTTTAAAAATAATAATAGTTATGCAAACTATGATTTACCCTCTTGATCTATTTTATATTTCAATTTAAAAGTCCTCAATAACATGTCTAGAGATGTGATTCTGTCATTTAAAATGATGTATTACAGATGTATTACACCATTTATAGATGATATATTACAAAATTTTACACTTGAAACCTATGTAACCTTACTAATCATTGTCACTCCAATAAATTTTAATTAAAAAATGCTAAAATTCCTTTATAATACAAAAAACAAGTACTTATGTGTAAACAAATAAAAATGTGCACTAGAAAAATAACAAAAAAATAATGGTTTTCAAATGTATTAGGTGAAAGTGCCTTTTGGTATCTCATCCTCATCTTAATAAGTTTCATATATGTCTTTCAAAACACAGTAACAATTAGGAATCAATATAAGATTTTGTATGAAAAACAACAAGTCCACAAAACAATTTTAATGATACCTTAAAATAGCCTAAATTTAACATAAAGAAAATGTTTACCATAAGAAAACCTCTGATAATTTGGTTGATTCTAAATTCCCTAAGATAGTAATAATATAAATAGCAAGACCCAAAATTTAAGAGTTCACCACATATTTACTTACATGTTAACAGTAGTGTCCTTCTCTTTACTTCACTCACCCAGTTTGTGGGAATTTCCTATGAATCCTATTTGATTCATAGATTTAATATAGTCCAATATTTTTCTCCATGCTATAGCTTGTTCACTCTCATTGTTCAATCTCAATGCCCAGGAGTATCTCTGTATTTCATATCAAAGCACTACTTTAAGTGTAGTCTTCCATGTGGTCATAAAAATAATTTTTAGTGATATCAATTGAATCAGGCAATCTCAGACCCACAGCACTGCAGGTCTGTATTTTGCTCTACCTTAAGCAAAATGGAACATCAAAGGCACTTCCAGCATGAAGATAGAATATGTAATCACCTGCAGTGACTCATCCTTTAGGTTACACATCATCTTCTCCAGGCCTCTCTATCAAAATACAACACCCTGCACAGGCCAGCCCCAGGGGCTTGCCACCTGTGCAGCCACCCTAAGAAGGGCCCTAAACTTGGTTTAATGCTCTCATATTGCCATCGTGAAATTCTTAGCAAGTTCTGAACACAGGATACACATTTTTATTTTCTCTGGACATCACAAATTATGGTGCTAGTCCTGCTCCTGAGAGTGATAACATACTAAATCATAGTATAAATTGGTTTACTGAATAATTTCTTAAAGTCAGCAGGGAATTACAAGAGTAGGAAGAGAGACATCAAATGCTTATCTTGCAGAGTTAATAGAAAGAGGAGAGAAAACCTTAAAAAAAGTGATGTGCAAAAATTAGCTCATCTCTTTAATTAATAATTATTTATTGAGTACCTACTAAGTGCCATGTATTGTTCCAGATGCTGAGAGTACAGCAATGAACGATACAGACAAAATCCCGGACCTCATGGAGCTTTCACTCTATGAGGGAGACAGACAATAACCAAGTCTGTCTGTGGTGAGGCTGAGGTGGGTGGCAGGGGGACAGCAAAGGGTGTTTGGAGGAAGACTTAACATATCTACTTTATCTCTAGTATCGTTACCTTTGGTAACCAGACAAAAATGATAACTTAAGAAAATTTAATTGTTACAAATAAACTTTTATTATTGAGAGGCATTCTGCAAGTATTTTTCTGCTTTTCTGAATATCTTTTGGCATATTTCTTTTAGGATATTTGGAAATTTCATGAGTCAATATTGGTTATCTTCTCTACTTTGTCATTTACAATATAGAGTTTCAAAATAGGCAATATAACTAGTATATTTAGACATAAATGTTCAGGCTCATTTCATGATTAATGACATAATGCTCCTTTCTTCTCTCCATCCTGTGCTCCTTCTTGTGTCTAAATTTAACTGTATGTGAACTGTGCTCCCATCAGACAAGTCTGTTTAGATAGGAGCCTTAATTTTTTGAACCTGGGTTTGTGTCATTGGTTCTGAAAAAGAAATAAGCTAATAAAACCAGGCAAACAACCAAACAAATACAGCAACGCTTACAATTAAATGTTGATTAATTCTGGAGAAGTGTCCCAAATGATCCTGGATCTTACAAATTAGTTCTTACTAGGATCTTACAGGAAAATATCATATGTGGGATGTCACCCAGCACAGTGATGTAGGTGATTGATATTTGTTGACTGAATGAATACATAAATGAATGATGACTGACTGAGCATAACGATAGCTTTCCATTAAATATCCTAAAATTAGTCCATCTCCTAGTGCAAGCACCAATTCTGAAACTTAAGTTAGATAAAAAAATAGTTGTTGTTTATCTAGAAAAGGATATCTGTCAAAAAATATTTTTCATCACCCTAACTTTTACATTAATTGTTGCTGATAAAAATTGAATATCCCTTAGAAATAAGAAAGAATTGTGAAAAGTAAGCACATTTGGTCAGCCTGAAGTATGGACCTATATTCCTTAAGGAGTAAAATCAATTCAGTGTGCCTGCAGTTTGAAATCATGAGAAGACAAACTCATATGTCATACAAGAGTCAAAATGCTGCCTGACTGAAAAGGACAAGTGGAGTATTTAAATTTCCTCTAAACAGAGTATGTCTGCTAACTACATTTCTGCCCTGTTTTTCCAACACATATTATTCCCCCTAGGATTATATAAATATCTTAAAATTCAACCTAGTAACAAGCTGGCAAAACAAATAAAACTACTTTGGCGTTCTCCAGACGCGTACTGATTACAGTTCACTGAATCATACAGCTTTAAAATATTCTAAGAGTTAAGCTAATGTATCCTCTTGAGAGAAAATTGATAAAAAATTTTCATTTTTAACCCTGCAAAAAGGAATTTCGTGCTAGTATATTTCTATATTTAACCATTCTTATTGTGAAGAGAGTCTATCATAAATTTCTTCAAAAATCATATCTGTTTACAACTTTAACATCTTTATCATTGGTTTTTGTTGGTTATAAAATATCTTATATTTGAATATTCAGATTTTATCTCAATATTTGCATTTAAGGACTAAGTTTCTGTTGTTTAAAATTTACAAAAACTGTCTTAACTCTTTAGACATTTGCTGTTCAACTTTATTAATATAATTTTAGGCTGCAAAGAAGGTTCTTAATTAATTAAAAAACACACAAACACACTGGTACTATTTAACCTAGAAGCTTACATCTATCATAGCCAGTGCTATTAATTTCACCTGCATTATTTCTGTACAATTCATGTAAATTTAAATTAAAGTAGCACTGTCTCTGAAGGTGATATTTATCGGGCATTCAGCAGGTTAGCATTTGGTTTTAAGAAACTTCTTAAAAACAAAAGTGTTCTTAAGTTGTCTGAAGACTATTTTGTCTGCTAAACTTTAAGGAAATTATTGTCAACATGAACATATTTTGCATCATAAATATGCTTCTTACCTGTGCTGCTGGATATATTAACATCAATACTGATATCAGATATTCCTCCTCCCTTCAGGGATGCTACACATGTGTATGTCCCAAAATCCGTGAATTTTAAATCAATGATGTCCAAGTTTGTTGTTCCTGGAGAGACATCCGCATCGGTCTGTGTAATAACCATCCGCTCGGAACTTCTTAATGGACGACCATTTTTAAACCAACTAAATGTTAACTCCTCAGAAGGAACAGCTTCTACTTGGCAAGATATTTTCACCTCACGCCCAATCTGGATGTTGTCATCTTTGTGATAAGGATCTGGTGTGATCCAAAATCGTCCTTTTTTTAATGCTAAAACATAAAAATTCCATAAGTAGTTAGCGTTACTTTCATAATATTAGGGAGTCATTCACTCTAGGTAATCATCTCTGGGCTGAAATAAATAAAACAAAATAAAATGTATATATGTTTCTTGGTTATTTCCAAGAAGTGTGCATATTAATAAATCTCATTTAGGTAATCTAGAAATAATATAAAGACCTAATTCACTTAGAGAGTCTTAACACTGATTTCTATCAGTTGGATATTTTCCAGTGATATAAAAAAAACTGCTTTAAGTCTACATATGATACTTAAACATTGTTGCTATTGAATTTTGAACAAACTATATAAACTATTTATATAACATCATTAATTATTAGAGTTAAAAATAAGAATATATATCATCAAGCTCAACTCCTTTCTTATTTATATAGTCTTTTAATTATGACACAGCTACCCAAACAACTCAAATATTGCATGAATGCCATATTAAAGAAAATTCTTGTAAGGCTGCAGCTACATGCTGACCCAAACTAGTTTGGTAAGAATTGAGTCAGTTCGCACCATGAGAAATTTCCAAATATTGAAATAACATGAACTGAAAAAAAAAAAAAATTGTTTCAAACATTTGCTACAACTGCTCTAATTCTACCATATCTAGATGTTTCTAGTTGAAAGTGTGCTGGGCTCTCTCAAGCATATGACCAAAAGAAACTCTGGCAGATGGCTTGGAAACACACTGTGTTTGTATCCTAACAGCAGTGTTTTCTGAGGCTAAGGTCAGTGCGAGTCTCATGGCCTGGGTCAGTGGTGTGGAGGCTACAGGGCGAGCACCTATTGGCTCCCTAAGGCTTTTACTTCTGAACTTTGAATGATATCATGTGACTCAATATGGAATAGTTTGTTCCTTTTTATGGCAGTGATTCTCTTATGCACACACTTTCCTCTTTTCCAACATCCTACCCATTTCTCTCTCTCTTATCAGCATCCCTATATGATGATATGTGGAATATGCAGTTAAATATAATTATCAGGAAGAAAACTGTTCATTAACTTTCACCATTAAACCTAAATAAATAATGACACTGGCAAAATGACATGAATTTAGAAAACTCGCAGATACTGGAGGCCTTCTAATTGTATTTTGGGTGTATCCTTTCCTAAATTTAACCTGGTTTTCCTTAGCTAGTACAATAAAGGCCAGGAAACACCTTGGAAATCTACAGAACTAGGTAAGATCTACAGAACTAGAGATCAATAAATTTTTAAAGTTTAAAAAGTTTGGTTTTAATGTTCTTTAGAGCCACCAATATTTTACCTGCTTTCTTGTTTGCATCTCAGTGAGGAGAAATAAACAAACATCAAAACAATGTTTATATCTTTCTTTTTATTCAAGAAATATTTATAGAGCTCCTGTTCAGTGTTAGGCTCTAAGTAAGGTCCATATTACAGGAGATGAACAAACTAGATATAACACAGACCCTCCTGTATTGCAAATTGTGTACTCATAGATTATAGTCCAATCTATCCACCAAACAATTATGATACTTATGTCTAGAAAAACCACAGACTGCATATATGTGAAATGTTTTATAAGTGTGAAGACGTCTGAATCTGGGAGGAAAACCCTTTAAAATATTGTTTAGAAAATGCACAAACCGGGCCGGCCGAGTGGTACAGTGGTTAAGCGCTGGCTTGTGAAGCCAGCGGCCCCGATTCGGTCCCACATATGAGGGCCAGTGACACTGCCCTCAAAAAGTAAATAAATAAATAAAAGCAATACAATGCTGAAAAAAAAAAGAGAATGCACAAAGCTTCAATCTTAATGGAAACACACAAAATTTAAATCACATTATGAAGTTGTTTGTTAGTTACATTTTTCCACAATAAAATGTAACATATGAACCTTAGTTATTCTTAACCAAATCGCTATCACTACATGACAGTAGGATAAAATTAAAGGAAATAATAGCATTCTATTAATGACAGTCATATATTTATATTTTAATAGGCACTAAAATATAACTTTATATTGTATTTAGAAAGAGAAATGTGCTGAAAATATCCATATCTGGTGACAATATTTGATATATAATATTGTGCATATATAATTCAAATGCAATTGAACTTCTATAGCACAAAGCAAATCATAAGATTATAGAATATACTTTTATTTTTTCAATGGACCTAAGAAATAGTATGTCAAGGAGCATTTAATTTGGTTAGCATTATGACATTTAAATAAGAGTTTTCTTTCATTTGGTAAGAATTTTCCTTATCTTGTTTTTATAGAGAAATGATAAACTTAAGTAAAAATGCTAAATGAACAATTCGCAAGTTTGAAAATTTAAAAAATAAGTATATTAGTTTATCAATAGCTATAATATGGGGGCACAGTCAGAGCAAACTTAATTCCAAATTTATATGTTGGTTGTCATATACAAACCAACACATTTGTTGTGTATATCCAAACACAACAAAAAAATGCTGACGTTTCAGTCAGAGATTAACACTGATTTATCAGGTAGTTTTTGTTTTCTAGTTGATTTTTGTATAACAACATATTATAGTAATACTGATATTCAGAGAACTGCAAACTCATCAGACAAACTAGATTTAAACTATTAAACAATTCAAAAGCCCCTGGTAAAAAAACAAACATGAAATGAATATCAACATTACCTGTCATGGACTGTTTTACACATGGCAAATCAATTTTAAAATTGAAAGTAAAAAAAAAGATTAAAGATTACAAATCTCATAATCCATTAGTAATGAGATCAAATATGATATATAAATATATTTTTTGATAGAAAGCAATAATCAAGTGAGCTTCTAAGAATGAACTCACTGAACAAATACTTGTTGATCTCAGTATCTGACAATTTTACAATTTGGCCACAGTTCATCATATTTGCCTTCCAAATGACAGATTCTATAAAGGAAGAGGGACAAGTGAATCTTACAAGTGAGCTAAAGTTAAGGAGTCTCTGAATAAATGGCATGGATCATTTGACTGAAAAGCCACTGTTTTCAGTTTATTTTATGTTACTTTATAATAAAACACCTGGTTTTGCATACAGAACAGAAATTTTCTAAGTAAAAAAAGTGTGTAAGTGTGTGTGTGTGTGTGTGTGTGTGTGTGTGTGAAGTCACCTATAATAACAGAGGACAGCTCAATTTATTTGGTTTTCTAACTTACTTTGGCTGCTCAGAAAACTAAGAGCAGAGCTCTGTGAACTAGGCACAAGTAAATTAAGAATATGAAACCAAATTCTAGTCTTTCATTTCGATGTGGTCCAATATGGCCATCTAATTTTTATGGGTCAAGTGTGTCAATTATAAAAACAGGAGGTGATAGTCTTAGGCTCCCTCTGAGACCCACTGTAAGAAATAGCTTATTAGTAGTAGAGTCGAGCTTTGAAAATATAAAGTGTTTAATATAGTGAATCAACTGGGAAGCAGGTTCCTTCATTTATAATTAAACACTCTCTTTTTCAGTGAACAATTTATAGTAGTTCATGCAATGGTAATTTAAAGTCATTTCCTGCTACCAGTTAAGATTTCAAATGCTTAAAATCAATCTGCGATTAGTACCAGAGTATAACAGGGGTCCAATAGTATATAATAAGACGCTATATAACTAAAGAAATTCTACAGAAAAAAGGAAGAGACATCCCTTTCCCCAGATGCAATTTCTTACTCTGAATATTGAAAGTTCCCTAATGCCAGTCTGGGATAACATTAGATTAAACTTAATGTATCATAAATTGTGATGGATGAACCTCAAATGGCTCTTGTTTAGCCTGGTAATGTATATAAAGAATTAGCATCACACTGAGCCTCTGTTCTGGATAATCAGTTTAGAAAGTGTTGCCCCCACTTTTTAATATTGTGAGACTGAATGCAAACTCAGCCACATTCACATCAGACAGGTTCCTCTTGAGGACATTCTAAGCTGCAGTCACTGAAGCCCCTCTCTGTTAAGATTTATAGAGATGCTCTATGAATAGAATGAAAGCTGCGTGTAAAAGCAAGACCACTGAAAAGATCTGAGTAGGGCATGCTGCTGACTGTACCCTAGAGATAAAAGTGGAATTTTGCCTGCGAATGTCTCCAATTCTGAAGAAAACTGCCATTATTTTAAAATTTGATTGCTTCTTCTGTTTATCCCCGAACAAGAGACCACTGGCTTTGGAGAAGTCTAGGCTTATGGCTTCCAGGAATACACATTTGATGTAGATAAAGATGAAGAGTAGGCTGTGAGATTGTGTCTTGCCTGTAGCTACAGATTTAAAATTATAAAATGCACCCATTATGTGTTAAATGTTCCAAACGTATGCAACACATAGTAGTTCCATAATAAAATAAAACTTGTAGATGGAACAAAAAAAATTACATTAAATTCAATGACATTAATAAATGTTCTAAAGTTTAATGAGAAAGCATCTCTTTGGGGCTAAGGTATACCAGGTGTCAGCTTTTGAACCTCTATCAATACATAGTAGTTCCATAATAAAATAAAACTTGTAGATGGAACAAAAAAAATTACATTAAATTCAATGACATTAATAAATGTTCTAAAGTTTAATGAGAAAGCATCTCTTTGGGGCTAAGATATACCAGGTGTCAGCTTTTGAACCTCTATTAAGAATCCATTTCAGAAAAAAGATGAGACACAGAGTGACCACTGACTACCATTCCCAGCAGATAAATTAATTAAAAATCTCCAAATATGCCACTTCTTATAGTCTCAATAAAATTCTGGTCAACATGAAAAACTGGCACAAAAAAAGAAAATGTTGCTGACAGGAGTAGATCTAAAAATCATTAATAGTGCAATCAGATAAACAAAAAGTGTTTTTCTATTCATTTGCACTCTGTTAAAGAATAAAAATATCTGTGTGAAGAAGAAGCACTTGCCAGTCCCACTGGATCTGAACTGAATAAATAGTTGGAAACACATTACATCAGCAAAGCAATTTAAGAGATAGCAAAGAATATATTGTAATCTGTCTTATAATTAAATGTCTGTTTTCTCTGCAAAGGTACTGAACACCCGGGGAGTGGAGCCATGCCTAACTCTTCTTTATAGGTCTCAAATTCTGAAGCCCATTCCTTGTTATAGTTGGTATTCGATAGTTTTGGTCGAACTTAATTAAATATGACATTTCAAAGCATTAACTTTGCAGATTCCAGTTGATCCCACTGAGTCTGATATACCCATGTTAACTCTGTTTTTGTTTGGCAGTCTTATGTTCTGAGATCCATGGGGGCAAATAGGATAAGGGGGATAAAAACAGAGTTGGTGCCCTCTAGGATTCAGGGGTTTTGTTGTGGGAGCAGAATAATACTTGATGAACAAACAGGATTAATATAAGGATATGCAAGTGTGTGAGGAAGTGAATTCTGTACAGGAAAACTCAGGAGGCTCATTCCATCACAGCCACTGGCTAGCTAGTTATGTGCCCTAGTCATACAATGTGTCAGGGACATCAGTTATCAAATATGATACGTGTTACTAAACCCTAGTTGTAACCAAATTTCATGCAGAAAGGCTTATGTACATGCTTTACAGCTCAAGTGATAATCATTTCTAAGGAAAGATGGAAGAAGGAAGAAAACTGATCTCTAAGCACAGTTATTTTACCTGAAATAGTATTTGCCAAAACCCATTTCAGAAAAAGGTTAATAAGGATCATGTTAAAAGAAAATAGCACAAAGAAAGTTTGGGGACTGACTGTATGAGTGAAAGTTTGCTTTTCTGCAGAATTTTTCAGAGCTTTCAACATGCTAATATGCAAACTATGATACTCCTAGGGGTGGCCGATAGTGTTTAACAAAACCCCTTTATTTGTGGGACAAATTTCTGGACTAGTATCCCATAGAATAAATTAAGAAAATCTATCAATTGATGAGAATCATTCAAAGGACTCTAAAATTTCATTCCATTCGTGATGTTTTAGGTATTTCCATCCATTATTTTGTGATTTAGGCATCACAAAATAATTGAAAAAATACAACTCTTTAGTCAAAATGAAATTGATTCAAAAACAAATGGGCAGGGGAATTATTTTCATTTTTAAGTTAAATGTATCTAATAATATATTGAAGTTATAAAACATATTTCATAACCATCTAATAAACCTATCTGCACTAGTGGCAGTGTGCCTTCTTCCTTTCCCAGCCAATGAGCATTTGAAAACATTTAATTTATCAGTTTGTTCCTATCTTGGAAATGTACATTTTGAAATGTGCAAATAGCATCAAAAAGGAATGAGATTGTATTTGCAATTATTGATATAAGCTAGTAAGACATCTAGCTCAGTTGCTTGAGGAAATAATATTTATTTATATATTATGTTGCTATATAAAAACATTTAAAGTGTTATTATAACAAGTATTAAAGCTTCTAGAAGATAGGTAACAGTAGGGAGGTCTTTTTTTCTTATATACTATTTCTTATTATTGTACTCATTTCTCTTTATCTAACAATTCCAACTGCTAATCTACAGTCTGAATTAAAGTTCGTTAATAATTCAAGAACAACAAAAAAAATCATTACACCTATTTCCTAACAGTGGTTTAAAATAGCACCCCTGATAATTTGGATGCAGAATTAGATGCTGAAAGGAAGTTGGGGTTCTATTTAATTATGAAGTATTGAGGCTCTATTTATTTTGTGAATTTACTCAATGCTAATTACTACAATTAATCATTCAAATTGTTTAAGCAAAGTATGGTTGAATTTTAATTGCCTTTAAAATGTCCTTGCTCAATAGAATAACCACGGATAAGTATTTTGGGTAGGAATTAAAGTATGAAAGGATCTTTTAGATAGGCAAAAATTATGCTTTTTATGTAAGCTCTTCCTGGAGAAGAGGGAAAAAGTGGACTAAAATAATATTATTATCATCATCATTACTATTTGTTTATTCTTATCACTTCAGCCCTCTCTTAAGTAAAGTGAAAATATATATCGCTGATACATTAGTAGAGTCTATATAATGTCACGAATAAAAACAAGCATTTCGGACCGGCCAAGTGGTGCATTGGTTGAGACTTGGCTTGGGACACCAGCTCTGCAGCAGGGCCCAGGTTCAGATCCTGCATAAAGGGCCAGTGATGCTGCACCCTCTGCAGCTGAGATGGT